>VZTM01025159.1:5441-72120 GCA_013400555.1 Jacana jacana
GGACGGGGCGGCGCGGGGGGGGGGGGCGTGTGTGCGTGGATCCCGTCGAGGAGACAAACGGGCAAGGAAACTCTTTAATGCCTTGGGATGTTGTCGATTTCTATGCCTATTTTCCCACTCTTGTAGCCTTGTAAAGTCAGATGTTGGGGCTTTTACAGCATTCAGAAACGCGACTGTGTAAAGCCCAGGGCTTGGTTGTCCAGCTGCGACTCCTCTTCCATCTGGTTTTCGCCAGGTTGGGCTGAGCAGAGCAAGGGCTCTGGTTCTTCTTTCTTTCATAGAATCATAGAATCATTCAGGTTGGAAAAGACCCTTGGGATCATTGAATCATAGAATCATTTAGGTTGGAAGAGACCCTTGGGATCATCAAGTCCAACCGTCAGCCCCACTCTACAAAGTTCTCCCCTACACCAGATCCCCCAACACCACATTTAATCGATTCTTAAACACAGTAAGGGATGGGGACTCCACCACCTCCCTGGGCAGCCCAGTCCGGGCTCTGATCACTCTTGCTGGGAAGAATTCTTTCCTGATGTCCAGCCTAACCCTACCCTGCTGCAGCTTGCAGCCATTCCCTCTCCTTCTATCGCTCATTGCCCCTGAGAAGAGACCAGCACCAACCTCTCTACAATGTCCTTTCAAGCAGTTGTAGAGAGGGATGAGGTCTCCCCTCAGTCTCCTCTTTCTCCAACTTAACAGTCCCAACTCCCTCAATTGTTCCTCATAAGATTTATTCTCCAGACCCTTCCCCAGCTCTGTGTCCCTCCTCTGCACTCGCTCCAGCACCTTGAGACCTCTCTCTTGTGTTGAGGTGCCCAAGAACTGGGCACAGGTGCTTCACGAACAAGGTATAGACTCAGAGAAGTTTGGGGACGTGTTTTAAGTTGGCTGGAAGTTCGCTTTTATTTTTATTTTTATTTTTTTGGAAGTTAAGTTGCCAGTTGTCTGTGGAAGTTCTCTGTGTACGTTGCAAGTAGCACCATCGACGGGACCAGAGAACACCAGTGTCAAATTAAACACTTAAAGGGCAATATAAACTGAAGATAAGAGCCAAGATAGGTGAAGGATATGTTTTTTTTTTCCCCTGCTGCCTCAAGTGTCTGATGTATTACGGTGTTCAAAGCATTTCCTTATGCTTATATTGTATTCACACATATGCAATGGATTTGAAACATTCCTACCGAGGAGATTGTGGTAAGAACTGTAACATGCAGCTTGCTGGGTTTCATTGTAAAGTAATATAATCTCCACATGTGCGAAGGCCCATGCAATATTTTATTTTTCGCTTACCCCAGGGAACGGGATATTAAATTTATCAGCTGAAGTATTTGAATGAGAACTCATAAATATTTTTGGAGGTGCATCAGTGGCGTACATGGGGAGGGAGAAGACATCCAGCGCTGGGTGAAGAGGAAGTGGTTCATACTTTTCATCCTCCTCTGTCACATAACAGCTACGCCTTGGCCTTCAGATGGGGTACTGGGAGATTTTCTCAGTGACTGAAAACAAGTTTTAAATTGGGGGGCATTTGTTAGTCACTGATTTTTATTACCCTGGTGAGGGCCCATCTGGAGCGCTGTGTCCAGTTCTGGGCTCCCCAGTTCAAGAAGGACAGGGAACTGCTGGCAAGAGTACAGCAGAGGACCACCAAGATGATGAGGGGCCTAGAATATCTCTCTTACGAGGAAAGGCTGAGGGATTTGGGTCTCCTTAGTCTGGAGAAGAGAACGCTGATGGGAGATTTGATCAACACCTATAAATACTTCAAGGGTGGGTGTCAGGAGGATGGGGCCAGTCTTTTTTCAGTGGTACCCAGTGACAGGACAAGAGGGAACGGGCACAAACTGGAACATGGGAAGTTCCATTTAAACATAAGGAGAAACTTCTTTGTTGTGAAGGTGGCAGAGCCCTGGCAGAGGCTGCCCAGAGCGGTGATGGAGTCTCCACCTCTGGAGACATTCAAACTCTGCCTGGACAAGTTTCTGTGCAACCTGCTCTGGATGGACCTGCTCTGGCAGAGGGTTGGACTAGATGATTTCCAGAGGTCCCTTCCAACCCCCTGTCATTCTGTGATAATTATTAACTCTGTAGAACATGGATTTCAGATGCTGTTCACATGGATACAGAGCTCTGGACACCGTGGGGGAAGAGGAGAGAGCTCCCAGAAAGATGTATCCTTCTAAAGACATTTGAGAGGAGCAGGAGTGAGTGTTGCCCTGCCAATTCTTCCCAATGTGCTGTGATTTTACGCACCCCAGGTGGGGAAGGAGCAGCCAAATCGCGGAGGTGTCTGCACACTGTGATGGTGTAAATGTAAATGTAGTTGTAAATCTTCCAGGGCTTAAGCAAATATCTCTGTGTGCCACTATCCAGTGGTGCTGTGGGATCCATTTTTTTTTGTCTGGAGTTAATTTGGGTGTCTCCAAAACAACTCTAGTGGAGCTTTAGAATAAGCCAAGCCGTGCTGAGCTAGCAGTTCTTTGCCATCGTCGGCTCATCGTTCAGCCTGAGCCCAAATTGCCCCTATCAGGAAGGGCACTGAGAACATCACCAAAGACAACGTTTTGCTGCTGTAGAAAATCTTGCCTCAGCATCTCAAGTGCTGCATACACTCGGTCTTCACGTCTCAAGAAGAGAGCAGGTTTTTATCTGTTTAAGGAAAACAAAAAGGCAAAAAGGATGGGAAAGGACATCTGAAACCATTTAGGGGCAGTAATAGCAGGTTCATGGTCTCACTTCAGTTTGGAGAGAAGGCTGGGCGGGGATGAAGGTGATTTACAAAATTGAGAAGATGAGTGCTGAACTTGTTTACCAAATCCTACAGCAGTAGATCAGGGAACACACATTGAAACTGATAGGATGTAATATCAAACAGTTTTTTTTTTAAAGTGCCTTTCTCCTTGAAACTTGTACAACTCGCTGTTGCAGGAACGTGTAGAGTCGGAACACATCAGAGGTTCAAAAGGGATTTGACAAATTAATGGATGAAAGGTGGAAACCAGATACTCTTGGGAATGGGCAGCCATGTTCCCTCTGACATCCCAAATCTAATAACAGGATGCAGGAGTAGCAGGAGGTTTGGACCTCAGATAGTGGCTCATTGGAACTGCTCTCCCGAAGCAGCTTCTGCAACAGTGCCTGTGGGAGACAGAAAAGCAGGTGATAGTCATTGATCTCACCCTGTGAGGCATTTCTGATAGGAAAAGATGTGATGGACATAGAATCATTTAGGTTGGAAGAGACTCTTGGGATCATCAAGTCCAACCATCAGCCCTACTCTACAAGTTCTCCCCTACACCAGATCCCTCAACACCACATCTAATCTACTCTGAAACACAGTCAGGGATGGGGACTCCACCACCTCCCTGGGCAGCTGATTTCACTGACTGACCACTCTCTCTGTGAAAAACTTTTTCCTAATGTCCAGCCTAACCCTACCCTGCTGCAGCTTGCAGCCATTCCCTCTCCTTCTATCGCTCATTGCCCGTGAGAAGAGACCAGCACCAACCTCTCTGCAATGCCCTTTCAAGCAGTTGTAGAGAGGGATGAGGTCTCCCCTCAGCCTCCTCTTCCTCAAACTAAACAATCCCAATGCTCCCATGAGTGCTGAAGCAGCCCCCATGGGTGCCTAAAGCCTCTGGTTTCATGGGCACAGACATAAAAAGGTAAAAAAGGGATTGTTGGCGCTTGCAGACAAAGCAAGAAAAGAGGAGGTGGCTACTTCAGTCCTTTGGAAGCCAAGGGGCTACAGGTTTTCAGGAGTCTGCTTGATTAACATCTGGCTCAAAACTGCAGGCCAGCAGGGACTGAAGGTGGCTCAGGGTGGTAGACTACAGAAAAAAAAAAGCAGCAGCAATGAACCTTTTTGCTATCATTTAAGTTGAGAATATCAGACCCAATCCAGTTAGCTTTCTGGGTACTTATTAAAAAGTATCTTATTAAGCATCTTATTAAAAAGATAATCATATTAAACAGCTCTAGGGTTGGGGTATTTTTGTTGTTGTTGTTTTTGTTTTGTTTTGTTTGGTTGGTTGGTTTGTTTTGTTTTGTTTTTGTTTTTTTTTCTTTTTCTTCCTCTGAGGTTGCTATGATTTTGCAGTGGACCTTTGGTCATCTTAGGAATTACATTGCTGTCATGCACTTCAGTTGGAACTCCTTATCATAGAATCATCATTTGGTTGGAAGAGACCCTTGGGATCATCGAGTCCAACCATCAGCCCTACTCTACAAGTTCTCCCCTACACCAGATCCNGCCAGCTCAGAAACGGATGTCAGCCCAGGGCTGGTCTGGGCACACGCTGCCCCAGGAATTTCATGCCTTTGTGCACCGAGATGGACAATTTCCCAAAGGAATGGAAAGTTGTCTTTTTGTCCACCCTGTGGCAGCCTTTAATGACCCATATTAGACACCAGGTCTTTTCGCTCTTTGGTATTTCACCCAGCAGAAAAGGTGAGCTGGTGCTTTTTTGGGGGTATAACCGTGAGGGAGCTCTTGGTGTTTCAGAAGGCGTTTCTCCCTTTCATCTAAAATAGCCTGTGTGCCCCGTCTCCACCGGCACACTGCAAAGTTCACCACTTCTCCTAAGTTTTTCTGAGAGGAACAGAATCGTGAAGGTGGTGAAAGGGTGAGCGGGGGCAAGGATTTATTTGTTTTTTTCTTTCTCTGAGCTGGTGTTGGCCCAGGATCTGAGGAGCGGAGCTAAATTTGTAATTTGTAAGGACTGCATTTTAAAATATTTGCCAGTTGCTCCAGATAATAAAGTAGGGATTTTTGTCCAGAGGAGAAGAAATGAAAATAAATAAACATGGATCTTTTTTCACCTAATTTACGATGTGCAAATATGGTTCCTCCGCAACCTGCATGATTAACTCTCTTCACTCAGGAGTGACCATCTTGATTACATCTTCTATCAATAAAAGACCAAGAAACCCTCTTCTTTTCATAAGGGCAGAGAAATCCAACAATATCAGATGACTGCAGCGTAGATTGTTTTGCCATTTTTACTGGGATTTTGACCATGTTACAGCCAATATATAAATTACAGCACCTCACCTTTAACATCGCTGTCAGAGTTAGTATAGACAGTTTAATGGAAATTACCCTTACTCATACCAACTCATTCCAACTCACACCAGTAGAGCTGGAAAGCTGGTTTTGTGTCTGCGTGGTACTACTTGTTCCAACAGATGCTGGTTGTGACAGAGCTTTGGGTTTCCTCCATGTGGATGCATCAGGAGGGATTAGAAAGACTTATTTAAAATGTTGCATTTGATTAACTAATTTTGAAGCCCAGTTTTCTTCGTTTAGAAGCACTTTATGGCTTGAGCGCTTAGAGAAGATCGCTGATTCCCATAGGAAAAGGTGCAGCAGTTCCATGTTAAGGCCTCTGTTCAAACTTATTATCCCAGCCTCAGAAATGTGTTTCCACTAACCTGTGAGTGTGATAAGCTTAGGCATTTGGCAGTGCTTCCACTGGAGCTGCTGTGCTGGAGTAGTGGTGGAGGTTCATGAAGCGAGGTGTTTTTTCGAGTCTATCATCTCTCAGCTACTTTACCATCTCCCTGGAGGGTCCCAGGCAGAGTTTCTATGAGCTGTGCCTTGGTGTTCACCAGAGAGTCCATGTGCTGCAGATGTCTTGGGCTGATCACCTGAAGTTTGTGATAACTGCAACACATGGTACGTTTTGGATGATCTCAACAGTAAGTCCAGTATCTTATTTCTGAGGCAGCATTTTTGCTGCATGAAGCAATAAATTCAGTTCTGTCATCGTTAGGCAGGTGTTTATATGTACTGCAAGACTTTAATCTCTCTCCAGGGAACAAAATACTTCAGGGGCCAGTTCTACAACTTGGCATTTGCTTTGCGTCTCTGGCATGTTCCTGTTTCTCTTTGTGCCAGGAGAGCAAGCATGGTTTTATGGTTAGGCCACGGGTCTGGGATTGCTTCCCACTTTTGCCAGTGCTGACTGCGGAACCTAGAGCAAATCTGTCCCTCAGCTCACCACCTGCAATGAGTGAGGGTAGCGTGGCTTGTTTCTTTCTTCTGTGTGCTTTGTCTGCTCAGTCTGGAAGCTCTTTAGAACGTAGACTGAGTTGTGTTAGGTGTAGGTATCATGGATGACGGTCCTGGTTAGAGCTGTACACAAAATCCCAGGTAATAACAGAGTAAAAGTTTAATCTGTGGAATATTTGGTAGAGACCCTGAAAATACAAATTACTTCCCATCAAGAGGATGGGGCCAGTCTTTTTTTCAGTGGTGCCCAGTGACAGAACAGGAGGAAGTGGGCACAAACTTGAACATAGGAAGTACCATCTAAATATAAGGAGGAACTTCTTTACTTTGAGGGTGGCAGAGCCCTGGCAGAGTCTGCCCAGAGAGGTGGTGGAGTCTCCATCTCTGGAGACATTCAGACCCCGCCTGGACAAGTTCCTGTGCAACCTGCTCTGGATGGACCTCCTCTGGCAGGGGTGTTGAAAGAGATGATCTCCAGAGGTCACTTCCAACCCCATATCATTCTGTGTTTCTGTGATCATCCTATACTTTGGTAATCCTATGATGTGCTGACTAGAGATGTGTGGTCAGCATACATAGAGATGATGTGACCACTGGAATGTTTGGGTTTGGGAGACTGTCAGATTGTACCAACTCCATTTTTATGTAGGTGGTGAGCTCATTTATAGCTGGACCATGAACAAATTTTGTTCAGAAATACCCAAATCTCACCCATGCAATACCTCCCTGATTCTTGGAGGGACCCATAGTGGTCCCTCAAATTCTCTGTCTCTGAGGGGCTGGCTGCAGCAGTTCCCAGTTCTGAAGGTAGTTTGCAGCATCTTAATGGCCTGGAAAAACTGGTGTCTCCTCATTGGTAGTTGTTGAGCAGTCATTAGGGAAAACTTTGTGCTGAACCTTGGTGGAAACTACTTGAGTATCCATGAAAAAATCCTAAAACAAAGAAGAGGGCAGAAGGAAATGCCTTGAAGATGCTTTGAGTAGAGAGCTTAGAAGCCCACTATCTCCTATCATCAGAAAATGGCCACAGGGAAGAAAAGAATAGCATTTTATAGAGGTTTGGATCCTGGGAGAAAACTCACAAAGAAATGCATCAGGTTCCTGCATGATAATTTTGGTATGCTCCATAGGCTGGAAACAGCCCAGCCATAAAGGCAATGTTAAAACAATTATCTCAAGGAATTGTGGTCAACTGAAAAAAGTAAATAAACGTTGCCAAGTAAACTTCCCGTCCTTAGAAGATAGTATGGTAGGATTACATTAAGGCAAACAGAAAGACTATGAGAAGTCCAAACAAATCCTTACAGCTTTAAACACCAGATAATTTGTTTTATGCATAAAGTCAAGGCAGCAGCTACTATTTGCATAAAGCAGTTAATGTTTTTTTTTTTTTATCTATATTTAAAGGAAAATAAGTATTCCCTCACATTAATGTAATATTCTTTGGTTTACTCTGGAAAACATTTACACATTCATCACATGATATAATGCATTTTTTGTCTAATACTTCAGAAATACGTGCTGATAGAAATGAGAAATTTCTACACTCTTATTTTGCAAATTTTAATTTGTTTATTTAAGGGAGAATACATGGTAATCTGAATTTCTTTTTCCTATGGAGTCTAGGAATCACAGAAGCACAGAATGATATGGCATTGGAAGGCACCTCTGGAGTTAAGAGTAGATTAGATGTGGTGTTGAGGGATGTGGTGTAGGGGAGAACTTGTAGAGTAGGGCTGATGGTTGTACTGGATGATCCCAGGAGTCTCTTTCAACCTAAATGATTCTATGATTCATCTGGTCCTGCCAAAGCAGGTCCACCCAGAGCAGGTCCCACAGGCACGTATCCAGGTGGGTTTAAATGTCTCCAGAGATGGAGACTCCACCACCTCTCTGGCCAGCCTGTTCCAAGGCTCTGCCACCCTCAGAGTGAAGAAGTTCCTCCTCATGTTGAGATGGAACTTCTTATGTTCCAGTTTGTGCCTGCTCCCTCTTGTCCTGGGCACCAGTCTTGGGGCAAGGAGAGGAGGCAGGAGACATCCTGGTCTGTAGTTCGGTGGATACAATCCTAAGCTGGGAATGGGAACAGATCAGTTTGATTCCTGAAGTCCAAGTAATTTCTTTGGATTTTGTGGTTGTTTTTTTGTGTTTTTTTTTTACCCTCAATGACTCTCTAAAGAAAAACGCAGGATCAGTCCGTGGGACAAAACGCTGGGATGCTGCTCAATTCCTTCTGGTTTAGTGCCCTGACCTCTCCCTTGTTGCCTCTGTTTCTGGCTTCAAGGCTGGTTTATCAAACCTTGGTAACTACAACATGGAGTTATCACCCCTGACTCACCTCATCGCCAATGGAAAGCCAAAAATGGGGGTCATTTCATCTTCATCTCAAATTAGGTATTTAAAATGCTGAGTGAAATGAAGCACCTACTCCTCAGGAACTGCAAAGGGAGCCTCTGGTGACTCACCAAGATGTGTGCATACCTTGTGGTGCTCTGAATAAAGCTACCTCAGGCCTGTTCTGGGTCAGAGTCCGCCCTTTAAGCAGTCCTGACTTAATACATTACAGAAAAAGCCCAAGTTGAATGACCTTTAGTTTTATTTTTCCGTGTTTTTCTCTGCTGCAGTCTGAGGAGCAGCCACTAATGTTTGTCAGTTCTCCAAAATTGATAAGGATGTGGAGAATCTCCCTCCTTAAAACATAAAGGACAGAAATTCCCACAGAGAAAGAAGCACTTTATGCTCTCTGGGCACTCTGAGGGGGGAAGGCATTGGAAGGACATCAAAGGCAGGGTCAGTGCTTAAAAATACTGTGTACACGGAACCAGATGGTTGCTTTGCCTTGACCACAACCATCTAAAAACTCTTCAAAGCTGCAGTTCTGCTCTGAGCCGTGCAAGCTGGAGATACCCCAAAGCTCCAGTTGCAATCCACGGGACTGCAAACCCTCACAGCTGGTAAGATATGCTGAAAGTCAGTTAAACAGATCCCAGTAAATGGGAGCACACTGTATCTGCCCCTACTTTTAAAGGAAGAACTGGCAAGTAGATGTAGAGTTGGCTGAGAGAGTTGGGGTTGTTCAGCCTGGAGAAGAGAAGGTTCTGGGGAGACCTTAGAGCAGCCTTCCAGTATCTGAAGGGGCTACAGGAGAGTTGGGGAGGGACTTTTTGTCAGGCAGTGGAGTGACAGGACAAGGGGTAATGGCTTAAAATTGGTAGAGGGGAGATTTAGATTAGATATTGGGAAGAAATTGTTTGCTGTGAGGGTGGTGAGACCCTGGCCCAGGTTGCCCAGAGAAGCTGTGGATTCCCCATCCCTGGAGGGGTTCAAGACCAGGCTGGATGGGGCTTTGAGGAGCCCTGTCTGGTGGGAGGTGTCTCCACCCAGGGCAGGGGGGTTGGAACATGGTGATCTATAAGGTCCCTTCTAACTCTAACCATTCTATGATTAATATATGATACAGAAACTTGAATCAGGCTTGTAGATTATTTTGGTTTGGAAATAAATGTTTTTTGAATGAAAGCACCTAATTACAACAGAAGATCTTCCACAGCATATTTATTCAGGGTGATATGTTTTAAAAAGTAATAGTTAGGGTGTTTTCTCTCCTCTGAAGAACTCAGAACAATGTGGGTGTCTCATAAGAAGGAGTCAGGTCTGTGTGCTCACCTTTTGTACTACCCCACTGCTAGGACCTGGAGTTGTATTTAACCACAGCAATATGTCATATGGGCAAAATCACAAATGTGTCCANAAGGGAGAATACATGGTAATCTGAATTTCTTTTTCCTATGGAGTCTAGGAATCACAGAAGCACAGAATGATATGGCATTGGAAGGCACCTCTGGAGTTAAGAGTAGATTAGATGTGGTGTTGAGGGATGTGGTGTAGGGGAGAACTTGTAGAGTAGGGCTGATGGTTGTACTGGATGATCCCAGGAGTCTCTTTCAACCTAAATGATTCTATGATTCATCTAGTCCTGCCAAAGCAGGTCCACCCAGAGCAGGTCCCACAGGCACGTATCCAGGTGGGTTTAAATGTCTCCAGAGATGGAGACTCCACCACCTCTCTGGCCAGCCTGTTCCAAGGCTCTGCCACCCTCAGAGTGAAGAAGTTCCTCCTCATGTTGAGATGGAACTTCTTATGTTCCAGTTTGTGCCTGCTCCCTCTTGTCCTGGGCACCAGTCTTGGGGCAAGGAGAGGAGGCAGGAGACATCCTGGTCTGTAGTTCGGTGGATACAATCCTAAGCTGGGAATGGGAACAGATCAGTTTGATTCCTGAAGTCCAAGTAATTTCTTTGGATTTTGTGGTTGTTTTTTTGTGTTTTTTTTTTACCCTCAATGACTCTCTAAAGAAAGAGGTTTATCAAATTTGAGAGAGTGGTCAGTCAGTGGAATCAGCTGCCCAGGGAGGTGGTGGAGTCACCCTCCCTGACTGTGTTTAAGAGCAGATTAGATGTGGTGTTGAGAGATCTAGTGTAGGGGAGAACTTGTAGAGTAGGGCTGATGGTTGGACTTGATGATCCCAGGGGTCTCTTCCAACCTAAATGATTCTGTGATTCTATGATTCTANAGCCGTGCAAGCTGGAGATACCCCAAAGCTCCAGTTGCAATCCACGGGACTGCAAACCCTCACAGCTGGTAAGATATGCTGAAAGTCAGTTAAACAGATCCCAGTAAATGGGAGCACACTGTATCTGCCCCTACTTTTAAAGGAAGAACTGGCAAGTAGATGTAGAGTTGGCTGAGAGAGTTGGGGTTGTTCAGCCTGGAGAAGAGAAGGTTCTGGGGAGACCTTAGAGCAGCCTTCCAGTATCTGAAGGGGCTACAGGAGAGTTGGGGAGGGACTTTTTGTCAGGCAGTGGAGTGACAGGACAAGGGGTAATGGCTTAAAATTGGTAGAGGGGAGATTTAGATTAGATATTGGGAAGAAATTGTTTGCTGTGAGGGTGGTGAGACCCTGGCCCAGGTTGCCCAGAGAAGCTGTGGATTCCCCATCCCTGGAGGGGTTCAAGACCAGGCTGGATGGGGCTTTGAGGAGCCCTGTCTGGTGGGAGGTGTCTCCACCCAGGGCAGGGGGGTTGGAACATGGTGATCTATAAGGTCCCTTCTAACTCTAACCATTCTATGATTAATATATGATACAGAAACTTGAATCAGGCTTGTAGATTATTTTGGTTTGGAAATAAATGTTTTTTGAATGAAAGCACCTAATTACAACAGAAGATCTTCCACAGCATATTTATTCAGGGTGATATGTTTTAAAAAGTAATAGTTAGGGTGTTTTCTCTCCTGTGAAGAACTCAGAACAATGTGGGTGTCTCATAAGAAGGAGTCAGGTCTGTGTGCTCACCTTTTGTACTACCCCACTGCTAGGACCTGGAGTTGTATTTAACCACAGCAATATGTCATATGGGCAAAATCACAAATGTGTCCAACTCTAGGAAAGGTGCAGAATTTTGCTTTCACCCAGTATGGGAAACAAAGTGAGCCTACAAAGTGCAGAATCAAACTAAACTCATTTCTCTCCACGTCAGCATGGTTCGGGGAAGATGCAGCTCTGATCCGAATGCTCAGCCACGTGAAGGGGAGTATCTTCCCAATGAATTTCTTCTGAATCATTTAATTTGTCAAGACTGAGGTAAGGAAGCTAGTAGTTCTAGTAGTGATGCTGTCAAGTGATGGTCAGTCAGTGGAATCAGCTGCCCAGGGAGGTGGTGGAATCACCATCCCTGACTGTGTTCAAGAGTAGATTAGATGTGGTGTTGAGGGATCTGGTGTAGGGGAGAACTTGTAGAGTAGGGCTGATGGTTGGACTTGATGATCCCAAGGGTCTCTTCCAACCTAAATGATTCTATGATTCTATGATTCTAAGAAAGAGCTTGGAGCACTCCTGCTCCAGCTGTGGCAGAGATGCTCAGGCTCCCTTGTCCTTGGGTAAAATCAAAGCTTCAAAATTCAATATTCTTTATGGCCCTTTCTCTCACTTCTATTACCAAAACTATTGGATGGTTTTGGCTGAGCAGAGGGTGGGTTCTGTGCCGACCTCTGTGTCATCACAAAGAGGTAACTACAGAGCATTGGAGTGCGTAGGAACGTTAGCAACCCCCCTGAAATTACCTCTTGGGCCATGTCTCCCCTTAGAGCAGGAAATCACTCGACTGACAGTATTATAAAACATTACATTGTTATTAAGTGGCTTTTCCAGTAATTTTTCAATATTCAGCAGAAAACATTATCATAACTGATACACACTAATTTTCTCGTGTTTAGGTGTGTGTGTATAGTGTAACTTCCATTAAAGCACCGTTACGTTTACAAAAGGGATTCTGGAGAAAAACGGGCTGGTGGTCTTCCAAATTTATTCCTTCCATGGCCCTAGATCAAATTTGCCCACTTTAAACAGTATTTGTAAAAACTGACAGTGTTGCGGATCCCACCTGGAATAATCAAGTTGTTTTCTTTCTGTCTTGCGTTGGTAATGAGGATGATTAACTTATTTAGCTGACAGTGGTATTAACGATGCGTAAGAGAGCGTAGAGTCTGCCACCCACCCACCAACCCACCCACCACCACCTCAAGCCTTTCTCCCTTTCTGTCTCGCCCTCCCAGGAGTCATTGTAATTGTAGGGTGTTAACAGGTCAAGTCAGGAGGAATATCTGGATGACAAAGGCAGGTGGGAAGGTGCCAAACTGAAGGTTTTCTGACCCTCGTGATATTTTAAGGCTAATGAGAATTTAGTGCACGTGTTGAGTGAAAGGATTGAGGCGTCTTAAATCACCGAGAAACACGGTTCGTTCGCGGTTGTCTTCTGTTTCCTCCCACCTTGACGCCGTGGAACGTCTGCAGGAGCACCCTGCAGCCCTAAATCCCACCCCAGGTTTTGATGTGTTGCTGTTGGACGTTGCCCAGGGTCCATGAGAAGGCTGCTNACCCACCACCACCTCAAGCCTTTCTCCCTTTCTGTCTCGCCCTCCCAGGAGTCATTGTAATTGTAGGGTGTTAACAGGTCAAGTCAGGAGGAATATCTGGATGACAAAGGCAGGTGGGAAGGTGCCAAACTGAAGGTTTTCTGACCCTCGTGATATTTTAAGGCTAATGAGAATTTAGTGCACGTGTTGAGTGAAAGGATTGAGGCGTCTTAAATCACCGAGAAACGCGGTTCGTTCGCGGTTGTCTTCTGTTTCCTCCCACCTTGACGCCGTGGAACGTCTGCAGGAGCACCCTGCAGCCCTAAATCCCACCCCAGGTTTTGATGTGTTGCTGTTGGACGTTGCCCAGGGTCCATGAGAAGGCTGCTTCACCGCATGTCAGGGCTGTGTTCCTTCAGCCCCCCACTCCACTCCCCCCATCACCGCTGGAGTCGTTTGCTGGCCATCACGCAGCTTCCCCAGAAGTAACGGGGTCTGTCTGCATTCAAACATTTTGCATACACAACGCTGTCAGCTAAAGGCATGGGAAGAGAAGACATTGAACATACTACTAATTAAATAGTCAGATCTGGTAAATGTTCTTGAACCAGCGAAAAAAGCTCTGTTGAGGGGTATAGCTTATGTCATTCGGGTGGCTGGAATAAACACTGCCAGCAAAAATCTCTTGCCAGTGTACACCACATCTCCACGCAGAGTTTGTTGTGAAAGCTACATCTGCGAAGATCTCGTGCTGCGGACAAGGCCCCAACCACAGGGTGGAAGTGCCTTTATGTTGGCAGTGAAGTTTCAGTTTTTCTGGCCCAGAGTTGTGTTGGAAACCTCATCAAATTGGGATACATGGGCAAATGTGCCCCAATACCTCATAACACTTTAAACAGCGGCTTGGCCTTTAGAGCAGATGCTTTGTGAATGTTGCCTCTGTGTGGAAGCTTCTCACCACCTGCAGAGACTCCAGGCGATGATCCAGAGCACATAGACTTCAGCAGAATAGCTTCCATAGACTCTTTTGGCAGTCTTGCCCTCTAGTTTCTCCTCCTAATTTTGCTGACTGGAGATGGTGTGAGTACCTCTGCTCCCTCTGGGTATGGAAGAGCCTGTGGCTGAGCAGAGCAAATGGCTACTCGCAGCCACAAAGCACACAAGGATGGTGTGTGGGTGTTGGGCAACCAGCAGCTCCATAAAACCACCAGAGAGAAGGGGAATCACAGAATTATAGAATGGTTTGGGTTGGAGGGAACATCCAGTTCCAAACCCCTTGCCCTGGGCAGGGACACCTCCCACCAGACCAGGTTGCTCCAAGCCCTCTCCAACCTGGCCTTGAACCTCTCCAGGGATGGGGCAGCCACAGCGTCTCTGGGCAACCTGGGCCAGTGTCTCACCATCCTCACAGGAAAGAATTTCTATCTAGTGTCTAATCCAAACCTCCCCTCCTTCAATTGAAAACCATTATCCATCATCCTATCACTACCCTTCCTGACAAAGAGTCCCCCCCATCTCTCCTGTAGCTCCCTTCAGATACTGGAAGGCTGCTCTAAGGTCTCCCTGGAGCCTTCTCTTCTCCAGGCTGAACAACCCCAGCTCTCTCTGCCTGTCCTCACAGCAGAGTTGCTCCAGCCCTCAGAGCATCTCCGTGGCCTGCTCTGGACCCATTCCAACAGGTCCATGCCCTTACATTGCTGGCCCCAGAGCTGGACCCACTACTCTAGGTGGGGTCTCACCAGAGAGGAGGGGCAGAATCCCCCCCCAACCCTTGCCTTGCTGGCCACGCTGCTGGGGATGCAGCCTGGGCTGCCAGAGGACATTGCCAGCTCACGTTGAGCTTCTCATCCACCAACAACCCCCAGGTCCTTCTCCTCAGGGCTGCTCTCAGCAAATGTTGACTTGGTGCAAAAAGGGAAACCTGGAAATCCAACGCAGGGGGTGTTACAGGTAATAAACCTTTCCGCCGGGGAGAGCCAAACAGCAGAGCACATCAGACCTAGTGCCCCCAGTCTTCTGTCAGGCTGTGGTGGCTGCTTCCAGGGGGTTTGTACAAGCAGAAGAATTCAGATCTGAAATATTTCCCGTCCGTCTGACCTAGAACATCTGGACTCGGCTGAAGTCATTAGTGCAGTTATTTCCCCGTCAACTAAATGGCAATTAGCAGAGTTGAAGCCGCCCTAGAAACAGGATGCGTGACTGCAGTTTTTAAAGCCCGTGGTGATCCAGACGAGGCAGGAGTGAAGTGCAGAAGAATGAAAGCTCCTGTTCACACAGGTTTCCCAGCTTCACTTGCAGGCAAGAGGGAGATGTGCCTTCCCAAAATGCACAGAGATGGATTGGCCGATCTATTCGTTATAATCGAATCAAGGAAAACGTTGTTATATATTTTGAACAGTCCCTAGCAGTGCCACTGCCCGTGGTGCCTGTAATGAAAGCAAAGAGAAAAAAAGGTAAACCCACAGTTTTCACTGCTTATCTGTTTTTTTTGCGTGTATCTATTTAGCTTGGTTTAGACTGTGGAATTACTAGATTTGTCCTGTTCACTTTCTTTTAAGGGGCAGTGCAATGCTCTGATTTTCATATCCTATAAAAGCAGGAATGCCACAAAATTACAATGGAAATGCTCCAGTCCCTGAATATAGATACAGCTAAAACCAACTAAAGTGTTTTCATTACCTGAATTTTAAATAAAATAAACGAGCCGCTCAAATAATAACATCAAGATAATTTTTAACACCGTATTGTCAGACCATTGATGGGAATTTTCAATTGCATACTCAAATTTAAATCTTTTCTTTAATAAACCATACCATCATGATCATAGGGTGCAAAGCCTATAACCTACCAGGCTACACCTACCAGCACTGTAATCCTCTTGAGCTGCTGTAACCACAAAGGCCAAACCCGCGTGGTTTATCAATGTCAACAAACTCCCAGATGGAATTACAGTCTTCTAGGCTCTGTTTAGTTGTATGCTATTCATTATAAAATATGACAAAAATTATGCTTCTATTAAAAATGCACAGATGAGAACATGTGTTGTTGAAGGGGGCTTGCTTCAAGAGCAGAGTCATTTTCGGCAAAGTACCGTTTTGGGGTGTATTTGGGGTGGGGTGATGGGGACTCAGGTTCAAGCTCTGAAAGAAACGTGCTGCTTCAGGCTCAGTCAGTGTAATATTTTTGGGTTTTGACTCTTCAGCCACAATTTTCTTGTGTTGTCTGGCCTTTGGGGAAATCTGGCCACCTCCAGAGAACGCGCCAGCTGGAGCACGGCACTGAGAATCTTCAGAAATTGAACTACGAGGTGCTGCTCAGGGAAGTCCTTTGGGACCCATTGGGACTTTGTAACAGAGGGGAGGCACTTCCAAAATATCTTAAGGATCGTTGTTTTGATACAGCACAGATTCCAAAATTCTATGTGCTGTCTGCATGGTCATGCTTGTCCATCTGAAAGAAAAGCCCCAGTGTAAAGAAAATCTTTATCCCAGCTTAAAATGAAATCGTGACTGGAAAGCAGCATGGTGAGACAAATATGGAGGTAAAATGCACCAAGTAAAAGTCTTTTCTGAGTTGGAACTGGATAGGACCCCTCAAAATATTTCAAGGCATCTTCAGGGCTTCAAACACCACAAGGTTCCAACCATCTGTAGTTGAAATATTTTACAGGTATTTACAGGTGTAATAGCTGCACAAGTAGAGAGGACAGGTAAAAGCAGAAGAGGCTAAACCTGGGGAAGGAGATCTTCATCCCTCAGGACCCTCAGGAGAGATGTGAGTGGGATGACCAACCCTCATGACAGACATCAGCTGTGGGGTTCATAGAATCCTTCAGGTTGGAAGGAACCTTAAAGATCGAGTTCCAACTCCCATGATGACCAGAAGAGTTCAGCAGTTTGCACCAGAGAAACTATGTGCTGCAAGTCTTGGTGTGGAAACCATGTGTCTGGGGACATAAATCCTGTCCCCACATTCCCTGTGATACATACACCTCTCCAGTTGCAAGCACAAGCAGCTGCTACCATCAGCAAGGGCAGTTTTTTTCATGGAGAACAAGCTCCAATTACTTCAAACTGGGCAGCATGGAAATCAGGTTCAGTTGCAAGAGGTTTTAAGGGTAAAGATTAGGAAATTAGCTTGAGCTGGGCAGAAATATTTCCATTAGGTTAATCTTGGGTTTTCTTTGGTTAAGTAAAGCAGATTTCATCCCCGTGTCTCCTCAAACCTTGTCCTCTAGATTCTTTCAGAATTTTTCCTCATGTACAAGTCCAACTTTAAAACTCTGTTTTCAGGAAAAAATAAAAAATTGATCTAGAATGAGATAGTTTTCCTATAAGGTTTATAATTTGAAAATTTGCCATTTTTATTCTATAATTCCATAATATGTCAGTAGAAACATGTTTTTGGATAGCAGAAACACCATGTAATAGCTGCAATATTTCACATTCCTTTTTTAAAATTGAAAGCCTGCTCTGCACTGTCTGAAGTATCAAATCCTCTGTTCCAGAGCAAATATCTCCTCTTTGTCTTCTAATGGAACCACTTGATCCCTTTCTGTAACGGGCACGCTTACGGCTAACGGGAACGAGAGTGAAAATATAAAACCAGAAATGAAATTTAAAATGAAATTTCAATTTGCAGAAGGACATTACCTGTTTTTCAAGGCAAATGCCAAAAGAGCGGAACATTTTTAGAGGAATGTTGCTATTATGATTCAGAATTCAGTTGTGGTGGGGGGGAAAAGAAAATGTTAAAAGCTTTCTGCATCTGAGTTTGCTTTCCTCAGCAATTTTCATCAGGGGACTAGAAGTAAGAATAAAACCAAGCGTGAACGAAACCCCTGCCCCACTCCTTGATCCCTTCCCAGATCTTTTGGTGCTGGTCCTGTCTGCCTGCAGTTGGGTGGTGGGTAATTCTTGAGAGAGCTAGAATTAGCAGGTGAGAGGGTTAAACAAGCTTCTTAAACAATTTCCATCCTGCCACTGCCCTGTTTTAAGGTCCCTGAATTACTCACCGGCAGAACTGTTTATTTCATTATTAAAATGAGGCTTCAGGGCTCTCCCTTCTCCCACCCACGCACGATGTTCACGGAAGGAGAACTACTCCCACATGATTACAAGGTCTGCTATTAAGTGTGAACTTCATATTTAATTGTAATTGCTAGCAAAATATAATTTAACAGCAAAGTATGCTGAATTTGTAACAAAGTACCCCTTTTATTTGAGCAGGAATATGGATGCTGCCCAAATGTATCCGCATGGTTCCAATTAAGTGGAGGAATGTTTAATGTAAAACTCAACTTGATGAAAATAACTGAAGTTTCTGACAAACCAATAAATTGGAGTCTAGAAAGCTCTGCGTATACAGTACAGTCAGGGAGGGGCAACACCCGCTGGGTCATCAATTTTGGTGCAGTCTTCCTGTTCGTTTATGCTAAAATAATACTATGCAAGTAATTCAATTTCTCTCCAGCTGTAAACATAGAGAGGAATGCTGGATGCAGATAGGTCTGGCTGAGGGTGGAGGGGGGCCTGGGCCAACTCCGTAGCCCCTGTGCAATTTCCAGGCTGAAAGTCTGAGTAACTTTAAACCCAGAGTTTCTTCTTCTTTGTCTTCATCACCATATCCTTCTTCTTCTTCTTCTTCTTCTTCTTCTTCTTCTTCTTCTTCGTTGTTGTCTTTTTCATCATCCTCTGCTTCATCTTTGTCTTGTCTTCATCCTCTTCATCTTTTTGTTCTTCATCTTCTCAGTGGGGACTGGCACATCATCAGTGGTCAAAAGGTCCCATGGAATATCATAGAATAGAATAGAATCATTTAGGTTGGAAGAGACCCCTGGGATCATCAAGTCCAACCATCAGCCCTACTCTACAAGTTCTCCCCTACACTAGATCCCTCAACACCACATCTAATCTGCTCTTAAACACAGTCAGGGAGGGTGACTCCACCACCTCCCTGGGCAGCCCATTCCACTGACTGACCATATCCACTCAGAAGATCTAAGCTTTTGTTGATGGAGATCTTAACATAGGGTTAGCTGTAGGAGGTACCAAGGATAGTGCCTCCTTGCTGCATGCTATGGGGAGATTTCCAGCCAGCATGTTCTGCTCTTCTCAGCCCCCATTCTTACTGCCAGGTCCCACCTTGAGGTTTTGTTTAAGCTTGAACTAATGCTGGAATCGAATTCTGGTCTTGGATAGAGCTATATGAAACTGGATGGGCTCTGCCAGCTGAGTTCAGCACACAGGCCTCTATCTTATATGGGTTTGGGGTTGTTCTTTTCAGCAGAATTGCTGAATTATAAACGTAAGGCTGTGATTGTTAATCAGCCACATACATTTGGAGGAAATCTGTGGTGGACTGATTGTGTCAGCAACCTCGATGTAGTGTATAAAACACATAGTCCTTAGCTGGAGTCCTGCCTTCAGGGTGGAAGAGAGGTTCAGGGCTATAAAAGCAGTAAAAATCCCTCGAGAACTGGAGATGAGGGTTGCTGGTTGTACCCTTGCAATGAGAGGTGCTGTGTGTGGTAAATGAAATAATCACCAGCTCTTTGGTGATCACAGGTGCATCTTTTCCTTGGGAAGAAGGGAAGGCAGGCTGGGTGGGATGAATGAGAAATGAAGGCAATGGATAATGAGATTTTTACCTTTTTGCTGCTGCTGCCACCACCAGGTTGCTCCTCATCCTTCTCCACAACCATGACAGCGGCAGCACAGGCCTGGGCTTCTAGAGGTGATTATATGCTCAATGAGTTTCACCAAGGGGCAGTAGAAGGGGCTAACTTACAGGTACCCCAGTTGAATCCATGGCACCTGGACAGGGTGAGAAGAGAGGGCACTGGGTAATCACGTGTGCGGGTGTGGGTCTCCCTATCCTCCTCTGAACCATCCCTCTGTGGTCTACCTAAACTTCTTTCTTTTTCATTGCAAAATGCATCTTGCATGCTCATTTCCCCCTTACTCTCACCTACTGAAAGGGTGAACTCCTCAGCAGAGTTTTCTGTGCCTACCAGGACAGAGCCTGATCTAAGCCAGGCCATGAGGTGCTCCTCTGACACGCATAAAAACCAATCTCAATTAACATAAATTGCACTGTAATTCTGCTCAGGGTTCCTCTGAGTTCGGCTGGAGTCTTTTCTTAGTCAAAATGCTGAAGGCTCTTATGCAGGGGCTGGTTTTGTTTCTCCAGCCTCCCCTCCACACCCCGACAAACAGCTTTGTGAGACAAAAGAAAAGTTGGCTAATTAATTTACCCTTTCCTCTTTACCTGGGAGAGATCTCTTTACACTTGAAACGGAGGGGGGCCAGGTTACTCTTGCCCTCCCAAGGCCAATATCAGAGCAGACTTGGAAACAGGACTTCGTAAGTACCTGTGTTTGCTGGAAATATTTAGCTTCTCAGTGCTGCGACCAAAGCAAGTCATTCACTTGAGCAGAACACCACGGGTTTTTGTTTCCCATTATGGGAAATACAATCTGTGTGATGCTGAGAACATCAGTTGGTAGCTGATGTTTGAGGGTCAGTTCAAAGTTACCATTAGCTGTCTCCTGCTCTTGCCTTCCGTCCTCTGGCTCCTCTCTTGATGGGAGTCTGCCACCGTCAGCATTTAAGTGTCCTTCTTTCAGGGTAAAAAGGTTCCTTTTTTGCCAGTTTTCCTCCTAACTTTAAACATTCAGAATGCTCGCTCTCAGGTCATTTTGAAATATGGTGACAGAAATATGAGCAAAATAATCAGCAGTGACTCGGAGGACCTAATATGTATTTAAAAGTATCAGGATATATTGTTCTATTTTCCCAGAAGCTTAATAATGAATAACCATAAACCTGGCATGCTTATATTAATCTCTGAAGGATATTACAGTTTGCACTCAAGACCTGAAGTATATCTTTACAGCGACAGCACCGCTTGGTTTGTCCTTTCTCCGTTGCTTCTGTGTTAGACAGGTCTGTACAGGAACCATGGGCTCCACTGAGACAACAGCCAGAAGAGAATGTGGAGAGAGAAGAGACCACGTTTCTATTTTCTACTGCTGAAATGCTATCAATAAGTTCTGCTTATGTGTCAGTACACGTTGGAAATCACTTTTTGTTCCTGTCAACTTTATATTATTCCTACAGGAGTAGTTTGTTGTTTATGTGTTATCTGTATCTCAGAGTATAAACTTAAAATTGGGCAAAAAGTAGCTTGATAACCAGGAGCAAGTTAAAACTTCAGCATTGAGGCTTAGACACATCAGTGAAGATAGTGCAGGGGAAGGGTTGTGTTTGGGACTGGTATTTAACTCCCTGTGGGTGTCCTCCATCGGGGTTTAGGCAGACCCTGGCAGTGGGAATCTGTAAGGGCAGAAGAAGCATTTGGGAGTGATGGTGGACAAGAAGCTCAACATGAACCAGCTGTGCGCACTGGCGGCCCAGAAAGCCAACTCCATCCTGGGCTGTGTCAAAAGAAGTGTGGCCACCAGGGCCAGGGAGGGGATTCTACCCTTCTGCTCTGTGCTTGTGAGACCCCACCTGGAGTACTGAGTCCAGCTTTAGAGTCTTCAGCACAGTAAGGACATGACCTGTTGGAACGGGTCCGGCCAAGGGCCAAAAGATGATCAGAGGGCAGGAGCACCTCTGCTGTGAAGACTGGCTGAGAGAGTTGGGGTTGTTCAGCCTGAAGAAGAGAAGGTTCTGGGGAGGCCTTATAGCAGCCTTCCAGTCTCTGAAGGAAGCCTAATGTGTTCCTGCTCTGGCAGGGGGATTGGACTAGATGATCTTTCAAGGTCCCTTCCAATCTCTGACATTCTGTGATTCTGTGATCCTGTGTCATGGAGAGATGGGGAGGGACTCTTTGTCAGGGAGTGTAGTGACAGGACAAGGGGTCGCGGCTTTAAATTGAAGGAGGAGAGATTTAGATTAGATATTAGGAAGAAATTGTTTGCTGTGAGGGTGGTGAGACCCTGGCCCAGGTTGCCCAGAGGAGCTGTGGCTGCCCCATCCCTGGAGGGGTTCAAGGCCAGGCTGGATGGGGCTTGGAGCAACCTGGGCTGGTGGGAGGTGTCTCCACCCAGGGCAGGGGGTTGGAACTGCGTGATCTTTAAGGTCCCTTCCAACTCTAACCATTCACTGATTCTATGATTCCATGAATTGCTGCAAAATACACTGAAGAAACACATAAGAAGTACTGAAAAAATACCACAGCTGTTGTGTGATTCTGTGACTCCAAGATGGTGCAGTTATTTCCCTGCCACAGCCCCTAAGTTAAGGACACGGGAACTTTTTGCCCTGGCTAAGCCAACAGTGTCATCAGCATCTTTTCCACCCTTTNTCAGGGGGTTGGAATTGGGTGATCTTAAAGGTCCCTTCCAACTTTTGCCAACACTGTTGGCTTTGTCATCAGCATCTTTTCCACCCTTTAAGGTAATACAGACCTAGAAGTCAGCCTCTGAATTGTGAGCATTTGGCTGATTTAGAGGAGCTTCACAGCAGTGGCATCTGCATTGCTTCTCAGCCTGGCCAATACCTTGGCAATGCAACGACACGGCTCACTATGAACCCAAGTGTGTGCTTTAATGTCCTCTTTACTTCCTGATATTGAAGACTGAACACCTCTTTTGTGCTTTTCTAAAGGCTATACCTAATTCTTTCAAGCCAGTGCACTCACAAAAGCAAATCCCATTGGTGTGGCTGCTCCCCAGCCCAGCTCTGGTCCTAGAGGTGTGTGTGGCATTTATGGCCCTGGCCGTGCCGAGGACTCATGTTAGCTGAAGTCCATCCCATGCTTTGAATGTCAGTCATTTTTGTGCTCTTATAAGTGATGGACTTAATACTCTCTGGCTCACAGCTGGGATAATGGAAATTTCCCCACACAGTTTTGCCAAACTTGCTCAGTTTTGGCCTATATTCCTTCTGCTGTAGAGGCTTGAAACTAGACAAGGCCAAGCACTGAAGAACATCCTGTAGGGAATAATCTCACCCCGGGATGACGGTGAACAAAACAATCTAATAAAACTTCCTCCCCGTTTAGGTTTTATCATTCCTTTTTCTCTAAAACAGGTAACTGTGCTGGCCAGGGAGGGAATTTTGTGATGAACAGACCAGAAGGAGAACATCAGACCTGTGGTCTTGGTTTGTCAGCTGCCAGGGCAGCTCTGGCACAGGACCCACAGGGGACACTTTAATGTTGTCATTTACATGCTCCCCTCAGTGTACAGATGTTCTGCTGGGCATTTCCATCACCCCGACAAGCAGGCAGCGTTTCATTCTCACCAGGATTTCCATGTGTCTGGAGTATTGGGGCAGGAGAAACCATATCTTTCTAGAGCTTATTTTTATGGACCGCATTATGAAAAGAGGTCCTTAGGAAATAGCAAGTCACCAGAACGCTTATTAAAATGACCTTAAGGTCAGATTCTGCCACTGTTAATCACAAAAGTTGTACCTTACTCTGTGAGATTTCCCACTGGGTTCAGTGGGATTGCTTGAGGAATTCAGGTTCTACCTGGTGGGACCAAAGTGGCAGAAAGGCTGGCCCTTAACAAGCGGAGCAGCTGGATCCCAACCCACCTTCTTTTTCCCCTTCTGGTTTAGGTAGGTAAAAACACTTCTTCATATGCAAATTGTTTTGAAGATTACATCTTCACAAAGGCTAAAATTTATCTACTTTTAGGCAGGTAAAAATACTTCATAGGCAAATTGTTTTCTTTTGAAGATCACCTCTTCACAAAGATTAAATTTTGTGTCACAGTTATTAATATATTCTGTCATTTTTATCAATATTTGAGCATCTTTATTGTAATGTGAAATCATCTTTGCCGAGAATGTGCTTCAAGATTAGAAGCTCATTGGTTTTTGATTTAAAATAATAATCCTGCAATAGGGGAAAGAAAACTATTCTAAAGTCTTCTTGAAATTCTGCAGGTTTCACAAAGATTTTTTCCAGGGTTTCTTTGCTTTTTATAAATTTTATTTTTTTACTATTATTATTTCTTTTTTATTTTAAACCACTTCTGCGAAATAGCCTTACTTAGAAGACCTGGGCAATATTTCATGCTCTTTCTGAAATTTTAAGTAGCGGACAATGACTTGATTGAGGATTCTAACAGCTGCATGAAACAAAGTGGGGTTGAAGAAAACAAATTTGGCTCATTTTTCACTCTACTAAACCTGTTCCTTTCAAGCAGAGGCACAAACCACTTCTTTGAGTGTTTGTGAGAACCTTCTTAGCTTTGAGCATTAGTTAAGCTAGTGTTGAACTTGAACTCAAGGGCTTGAGCACTGCAAGAAGGTATTTTACTAACAACAATGTCAATTTTTCAAACTAATATAGGGTTGTTCTTTCTTTGTTTTGGGTGTTTTTGCTAGTTTTTTGGGATTTTTATTTTTTTTTAAAGTCAGCACATTTTGAAATACTCAAATACAGTGTAATTCTGTAATACGTGGGTTGCAGTGCAGCAGCCTGACCCTTCCAGAGGATTGTATCTTCTGGGCTCCCCAGTTTAAGAAGGACAGGGAACTGCTGGAGAGGGTACAGCAGAGAGCTACGATAAGGATGAGGCGCCTGGAGCAGCTCTCTTAGGAGGAAAGGCTGAGGTACTTGGGTCTTTTGAGTCTGGAGAAGGCTGAGGGGAGATCTGAATAACACCTATAAATTCTTCAAGGGTGGGTGTCAGGAGGGTGGGTGTCAGGAGGGTGGGGCCAGTCTGTTTTCAGTGATGCCCAGGGACAGGACAAGAGGGAACAGGCACAAACTGGAACATCAGAAGTTCCATCTCAACATGAAGAGGAATTTCTTTGCTGTGAGGGTGTCAGAGCCCTGGCAGACGCTGCCCAGAGAGGTGGTGAAGTCTCCACCTCTGGAGACATTCCAAACCTCGCCTGGACACATACCTGTGCAACCTGCTTTGAGTGTACCTGTTCTGGCAAAGGGGTTGGACTATATGACCTCCAGAGTTCCCTTTGAACCCCATATCATTCTGTGATTCTGTGTGTCTTGTGCTCACAGACGTTTTACCCTGTCCAGTGTAATGGTGAAACTGTTCACTTCAAACATCAAAACTAGATTTTTTGAGAAAACCTTAGTAGGGATTTAATTGCAATCAACTGTACACGATGAAAATTGAATGCAGAAGAATCAAATGTCAATGTTCAAGTTAGAAAATACATGGTTTAATACTGTTTTCTTGTGTTCTGCTGATATGACTACAGTTATTGAAATGCTTTATTTAACTCTGTGATGGAAACAAGCATGATTACAGATAATAAAAATTGAAATTTAAAGTAAATTTAAGTCCAAATGACTTCACGTGAAATTACAGGGTTCTTTTGCTTCTTTCCTTTCAAGCCAAACTGTGCCTTGAAAGTCTATATATAAACATCAGTGATTCTTGCAAGTTTCATTGATACAAAGGTGAAAAGTCTGGTGGGGTGTTCAGCTAACCAAGAAGAATTATTTCTTATTTGTTATTTTTCCAGGTGTAAAATTTTTTCCTCAAATAGAAGCAGAGCCAAAGAACTCCCTTGTTATTTTTGAACATAGATTAGTCAACCTGAACCATTAACAGGCAACTTTTATGCCAAAAATACTTCTGGGCAATTTGGACAATATTTCTGAAGGATCAGTGCATTTAAAGGAGAGTGAGCTTCGTATCGTATTGTATGTAAGAGGGAAAAGTCCATAGATTTCTGTATCACCTATTTGTTTTTTTGATAAGACAAGATTATTCGTTATTGCTTATCTATAAGGAAATACAAAACCCATAGGTTTTGTCCCTAAAAGCTGGGGGTGATATTCCTTCTCTAGAAAAATTATTTTACACTAATACCTCACCTGCTTGAGAATTATTTTTTCCTCCCAATTTTAGCTCTAGTTCTTCCCCTGTCTTACCCACTCTTGACAATGATTATTGTATTACAATTGAATCATTTCTCTTTCTTGGAGACGTGGCAGACCTTTTATATATTTGCAAGGAACATTTGCCTCTGAAACAGCCCGTGTCCAAGTTATGCTCATTTTGCTCCTTCTTTTTCTCCCCTGCACGTGGTGGGAGCAGTAATGCACCTGCAGACTCCACTTCCCAACCTTAGGACAGTGGGGTCATCCGTGATGGGCTCCTGAACAAAGGGCCCTAAGACAGGTTGCTTTAAACCGACAGCAAAAAACTTCTCTTGGCACATGGGGTTAAGCCTCACGATGTTTCCCAGGGTGGAGAAATCCCTTGGCTTCCGTGTGTGTATAAGTGTATTTAGTCTCTTTTTCCTCAGGCAGACAGTCCTCAGGTTTCTCCTTTCATAGTCTGAGCTGGCTGGAAGCAAGAGGAGTTTATTATATTTAAATTTATTTATATTATACTTGTGACTATTATATTTCTTAATATTTTAAAATGTCATAAACATTTCAAGTGCTGAGGGCTGAATTATTGCAAATCACAATAAATCCCAGTGTTCAGAAAGTAAATCAAAGGGATCTGTCCCCTCAGCCAAAAAGGCACTGGAGCAGAGAAGCCTCCTTCAGGGGGAGAGGGGGGGAACCTGCGAGCTCCCCAGAACATGGACCTGTTGGAGTGGGTCCAAAGGAGGGCCACGAAGGTGCTTAGAGGGCTGGAGCACCTCTGCTTTGAGGACAGGCTCAGAGAGTTGGAGCTGTTCCCTGATAGACTGCACCCCTCTTTTCACCCCTTTTGCTAGAAAATTAGTCTGAGGACTCATGCCGTGTCTCTAATGAGGGCAACGCAGGGACAGCCACACCGATCCCTCAGTTCCCACCATCATCAGTTCCTTCCAGGACTGAGACTTCCACATTGCTGCCTGTGACCTGCAACCTTCCTTTCCAGATGTGCCCATTTGCACTTAAAATGTCTCCTTTAAGGCAAGGCTTGCAATCCATTGAGAGGTAAAACCCTCCTCTGTAAGAGATGTTCTGTGCTTCATATACCCTGGAAAGTATCACATCTTTCTGGATCTTTAAAATATGGAACAGAATGATTTATTTTGCTTTTTCAGCACTTTTATTACATATTCCAACCCCTGCCATCTCTTTCTACATTTTGTTTTCTTTTGGTCTTGTGATTGTTTTTATCGCCAGCCTGATCAGGTGAACATCTTTGGCTTTCTTTATCAATTTTCCACACTTTATAGTGTATCTTTTTTCCTGGATTTGTTACTTATGACTCTATTTCTGGGGGGTTTTTAGTTCCTTTTTGCCACAGAGTCAAAATGCATTTGTAGCCAAAGTTTTCATCCTCGGCTGAGCAATAGTGTTCTTGGGACTTTTCTCTCATAATGTAATAAATCATTTTTAAGAAGCACTTCCAGGTCTTACCATCTATTCTTCTCCTCCCTGTCTTTGCTCATAACATTCCTTACTTTTGAAAACTAGGTTTTCTGATGGACCAACTCTACCTGTTTGTGAAATGGTAAAGGAAGAAAACTTTAGCACTTAGAAAACTTTAGGATTTCAGATAGAGGGTAATTTTCCTTTAACCTTGTTTACTTAGGTAGCAGTGGCTGCTGGCAGGTCAAATGCAAATTTCTTCTAAACAAGTGAGAGAACGATGCTTCTGAAGAGAAATTCAACCCCCTGATTTCTTGACATCTGTCGTGGTTTGGGCTGGGCTGGCCACTAAAGCGAATGGCACATGCTCTCCCCAAACTGGCTTTGGTGGGATCTGTGGTGAATCCATATGTCAAGGAGTATGTATGGTCTGATGCGCACATAATCCATCTGCCACTGAAATCTGTTGTTGTTCTTGTTTCTTCTACTCATTCTTAGAATCATAAAATCATAGAATTGTCTAGGTTGGAAGGGACCTTTAAGAACATCTAGTCCCACCATCAACCTAACTCTGGTAAAAAACCATCACTAGCCCATGTCACTGAGCACTGTGTCAACCCATCATTTAAATACCTCCAGGGATGGTGCCTCAACCATTGCCCTGGGCAGCCCATTCCAAGGCTTCATAACACTTTCAGTGTAAAATATTTTCCAAATATCCGATATGAACCTCCCCTGGAGCAACTTGAGGCCATTTCCTCTTGTCCCATCACCTGTGACTTGGGAAAAGAGACCAACCCCCCCTGGATACACCCTCCTTTCAGGTATTGTAGAGGGTGAGAAGGTCTCCCCTCTGCCTCCTTTTCTCCAGGCTGAACACCCCAGCTCCCTCAGCTGCTCCTCACAAGGCTTCTTCTCCAGACCCCTTACCAGCTCTGTTGCCCTTCTCTGGACCCACTCCAGCACCTCAATGTCTTTTTTTGTGGTAAGGGACCCAAAACTGGTGATGTTATGCTCAAGTGGAATTCCAACTGCCTTTGATATCCTCCTGCCTTTGGCTTTCTCTCATCTAATGTTTGATATCAACCTAATGATATGACTTTTTTCAGGATAAGATTAGTTTGTACAGTATTTTGGGATTGTTTAGTTGGAAGAAGAGAAGGCTGAGGGGAGATCTCATCATTCTGTACAACTACTTGAAAGGACCTTGTAGAGAGGTTGGTGCTGGTCTCTTCTCACAGGTAATTAGCGATAGAAGGAGAGGGAACGGCTGCAAGCTGCAGCAGGGTAGGGTTAGGCTGGCCATGAGGCAAGAATTCTTCCCACCAGGAGTGGTCAGAGCCTGGACTGGGCTGCCCAGGGAGGTGGTGGAGTTACCATCCCTGACAGTGTTTAAGAATCGATTAAATGTGGTGTTGAGGGATCTGGTGTAGGGGAGACCTTTGTAGAGTGGGGCTGATGGTTGGACTGGATGATCCCAAGGGTCTCTTCCAACCAAAATGATTCTAGTAGAAAATGATGCACAATGGCGATTATGACCATAATAAACTCAAAGCAGGAAAGATCATGAAGCTGGTTTTCTGTCTGGTAATTCAGGAGATTAAGCTCAAATTTGAGAAAGCACTGCTAAGAAAAAAAATCAAGCTTAATAGTGTGCTTTTGCTTCAGCCAAGGGGACATTTCAAGCAGAGAGAAACCTAAGTGTGCGTATGGGTGTTTTTTAACACGGAGAATTCCATCTTAAATGTGAGAAGGGTTTTTTTTTACATGAAATCAGGATGAGGTCTGTCTGGAGGGTGTCTTTGGTGAAGAGCACGTCCCCTGTTTTCCCAGGATTTTTGCTGTGCAGCTCCGCTCAGGCAGGAGTATCGTGAGAAACTCAGGGAGCAAGAAAGCAAGTGAAAGGGAAGAAAAATAAAGCAAAGGTTTTTCTTACCAGTAAGCTGGGATACGTTTGGCAGAAAATAACACAGTTACTCAGATAACTGGGTTGTTGAGCTGGAGATGCACTCTGTGATACCTTATTTTCCAACAAATCTTTCCACTTTTTTTTCTTTTTTTTGTTTTTTTCAGTTGAGTTGCCATTGAGAAGATTTTGATTAGTTACAGCTCAAACTTATTTACAAAATTCTATGCCTGTAGTTAATTTATGAGTAGTTCTTGGCACTCGTCGAGCAGCTGTAATGGCTGTACGGTGTATATGGTGTATTTCTGTTTCCTGACTGGATGAGGGGAACGAGATTTCCACTGCAAATATTTTTTGTAGGAGTTCGAAATCTGCTTTTTCCCGAGTACTTAAAAATATTTTTAATACTGTTTCCATGAGCATTCCTGTTTTTGTGAACACACAAAGTCAACATGGTAGAAATGAGGAGTTTAAAATTCTGAAGGGAAAATAAGGCGTTTCTTTTTTCAGTGCAATCATCCAGCTCGACCCGAAAGTCACTTTAATCCTAGTTCTAAGGTTTCATAGGGAAGTACACAGCCACAGGCACGTTCACACATTATTTGTGTTCATGGAAGCATTAATTGAATTTCCAAAGTCCTGTCTCAGCACATGCTACATGCATGAAGGATTCTTTAAAAGTCTCTCTCTCAGTGCTGGGTCCCAAACCCTGGTGGCAGATGGCTTCATGTGGGAGAAGGCCAATGGCATCCTAGGGTGTATTAGAAGTGGGGTGGTTAGTAGGGCGAGAGAGGTTCTCCTCCCCCTCTACTCTGCCCTGGTAAGACCCCATCTAGAATATTGTGTCCAGTTCTGGGCCCCTCAGTTCAAGAGGAACAGGGAGCTGCTGGAGAGAGCCCAGGGCAGGGCTACCAAGATGATGAAGGGAGTGGAGCATCTCCCATAGGAGGAAAGGCTGAGGGAGCTGGGTCTCTTGAGCTTGGAGAAGAGGAGACTGAGGGGTGACCTCATGAATGGTTATCAATATGGAAAGGGTGAGTGTCAGAATGATGGAGCCAGGCTCTTCTCAATGACGTCCAATGACAGGACAAGGGGCAATGGGTGCAAGCTGGAACAGAGGAGGTTCCACTGAAATATGAGGAAAAACTTCTTCCTGGTGAGGGAACACTGGAACGTGCTTCCCAGAGAGGTTGTGGAGTCTCCTTCTCTGGAGACATTCCAAACCCGCCTGGAGGCATTCCTGTGTGACCTGCTCTGGGTGTTCCTGCTCCAGCAGGGGGATTGGACTGGAGGAGCTTTCAAGGTCCCTTCCAATGCCTGAGATTCTGTGAAGGAGGAAGGAAGCGCCTGAAGTGCAGGTGGATGACCAGCAATGGGAATAACTCTCTAGAGTGATGGGGGTATTTCATCGATCAAGGGAAACAAAGTAGTGCCAGGGCTGACTACAAAGTCACAGTTTTCCAAGTTGTGGGGATAAGACTCCTGTCATGGTGTTCAAAAGCATTTTTACTTTGGAATCTTGAAAAGACAAAACCCTTTCCCTATACCAAATGTAATGTTACCAACAAGAGAAAACCCTTGAGCATTTCTGAGTGCCAGGAGAACAGAACCAACAACTTCACCTTTGTCACAGAAGTCTCAAAGCCATGCAGGAAAATGCTACCCTACAGCTCTCTCACTAAACATGACTTTTCCAAAATGCAGGCTAAGAGAGCTGGGGTTGTTCAGCCTGGAGAAGAGAAGGCTCCGGGGAGACCTTAGAGCTGCCTCCCAGTATCTGAAGGTGTTCCAGGAGAGAAGGGGAGCGACATTTGATCAGGGAGTGGAGCCATAGGATTAGGGGCAACAGTTTTAAACTGAAAGAGGGGAGATCAAGATTAGATTTTAAGAAGAAATTCTTTCTTGTGAGGGTGGTGAGACCCTGGAAGAGGTTGCCAGGAGAAGCTGTGGCTGCCCCATCCCTGGAGGGGCTGAAGACCAGGCTGGATGGGGCTTGGAGCAACCTGTTCTGGTGGGAGGTGTGCCTGCCTAGAGCAGGGGGATTGGAAGTGGCTGGTCTTTAAGGTCCCTTCCAACCCAAACCATTCTGGTATGATTGTATGATTGTATGATTTCATGATTCTATATTCCTTCCCAGCTAGACCCATCCTACCCCAACAGTGGGGTGTGATGGATGTGCTGGATGGAGATGGGATTAGATCTCTCTGTTACACTCCCGTCGGTCACTGCACATCCCTGCACCAAGGGAATCCTGGCACTGAGCATTTCGCTGATCTGAACCAGCCTCTCCTCTTGCTGTTTGCCAGCTGTGGTCAAGGTTGCCTTTCTGACCGACTTCTTTGGGGCTTGGCATCTCTCCGACTCTGTAAGCACCACAGAAGACCAAAGGGATCTAAAACTCAGACTCAGCTTGGCTGGGTTTCTAGGGATTTTACAATTGAATTTTTTCTTTTACTTGTGCAACACTTCCAAGAAATACTTTACAATATGTATTTTTATTTTTTTTTTTAGCATAGCTGTCTGTCAATTTTCATGGCAAAAAAGTATTTGGAAACTGGAGAATAGTAATAGTAGAGTTGTTTTTAAAGGAATCACCCTACACCATTCTAGGCCAAACCCTTTTATTAAAGTTTTATGAAAATCCTCCCTGTTTTTTACATTCCAGTTGAGTCTATTAGCTTTGCAGGTTTTGATGATCTAGCAGGTATAAGCACTTCTCACATTAAATGCAGTGTTGACAAAGGAAATTCACTAGCAAAGGTTTCATTAACTGGGGATTATACTGAAACCTTTTCCCAGAATTGCCAATAAATGGAGCCCTAATCCAAAATTTGGCTTTAAAGTCAAGTGCAACTAATATAATTTTGTGTTTGGTTTAAAATTACCTGTGGTTATTTTCTCAGGTTTTTTTTTTTGCGATATACAGCATTATGTCATCTGGGCTCTCAAACAGCATTGTTCCTGTGATGAAAAAGCAAGGTTAAACCCCATGTATGAAAGAAACTTCAGTTTAACTTATGCTTCCAAGGAGTCCTGTGGAAAAAGAGCTCTCTCTTGCAAAGATGGAGGATTAACTGGTTCCTTCAAACAATACCGTAGGTAATGGACACAAACTGCTCAGCCAGGGCTCAGTCCTGGGTTGAAGGTGCAGAGGTGATGCATTGATGGGGTGTCAGCACTGCTGGAAGCTGAGATCTTGTCCTTCCCCATGGTGGCCACAGTTCATGGTAAGAAGGTGCAGAGGTGGGCCTGATCTGTGAAGGTTTGCAGTTCCCCCAGCCCTCAAGCCAGGGGAAATACGGCATCACCGCAGGCGAGGGGAGCTTTACCCTTGACATAAGTTGTTTGAACATCTTACCAACCTTGATATAAATTAATTTAATACTGTCCTCTGAATCTCTCTTCTGGCATTAATGTTATATGAGGGGATCTCCTGGTTTGCTCTCTCCAAGCACACAAAGAGGCTACAGCAGCTGCTGGCTTCCTGAACCAGGACAGTTTTCCGAGACTCTTTGGGTGGCTGTAGGAGTCGTATTCAGTGTTTCTGAGTTTGTATGTGAAATACACTGGCCTTTTTTCACTCTGTTTCTAGGGAAAAAAGTTGCAATGACAGATTAGGGGATTGCAACTAGGGAGGCATTCTGGGGCCCTGCTGCTCTGCTGTGGTCCCTGATGCCCAAGGAGGAGATCCCTGGCCTAGAGAGGTGACAAGGGTCTGATCCAAATCTCCTAAATTCAGTGGGAATCTCTCCACAGATCTAATAGGTTTAGGGCTTATATCACGGTCTGTTAAGATGAAGTTTTTGAAACTACCTGAGGGAGCTGAGTGCAGCTTTCTATTAAAACTAATAGGAACTGCATATTTAGATTCCTCAGACATCTTTAAAAGCCTTACCTCTAAGTAGCATATAAAGATCTAATGTAACTTCTGTTGCACCTAATTTACAGTTTATAGGTCAGATGATGTAAACTCTGGGGCTTGTTTCAAAATGGAATTCATTTATTTACAGCTCCCAAAGCCAAGCCACTGCTTAGTGCTCTGTGAGAAGAAAACAAATATTTTGTAGTAGCAGGCACTGTGGCCACAAATGGTGTTTAGATTTGTGTTTCATCCGAGTCAAGAAGCTTTCAGTATCTCCCGAGGAGAACTGAGATGGAATTGTAAACCTGCAGTCTCTTTGGTTATCTTTTTCGAAAGGAGGTTGAACTCACATCACCCCTGGCTTCCTTGATGGTTTTACATTAACAATGAAGTGCCTCAGGAAAATCACAAACGGCTCTTCTGTCAACAGACAGCTTCATTTTCTCTCCCAGATTAAGGTGGTCTGAAGCTATCAGCAGCTGATCTGACAGAGTAAATCTGAAACAAATTGCTGTTGCTCTAATCCTTCCTTGGCAGGAGGTGCTGCGAAGGAGAGAAACCAAGTATTGTTGCACAAATAAATTGGTTTGGCTGGTGGCTCATTAGCATGCAGTGAAGAGTGCTAGTTTCCCTGCAACTCCTGTCTGTCTGTCTGACTCTCTGTATGTCTGTCTGTCTGTCTATCTATCTATCTATCTATCTATCTATCTATCTATCTATCTATCTATCTATCTATCTTTATTTGCTTGGGATCTATTTCTCCCCTCCCACCTCTGATTAATGTAAGAGAAGCCACCTCCTGACGATAAGGCTGATCCACAGGTGTAAAACAAGGTTCTGAATTTCATCATCTGATGACCTTTTATTTTATTTTTTTTTTCTCCAAGGTTTAAGAAATGTGGTCGACTTTTTTGTTTGTTTATATTTTTCCTGAGACAACTGCTTTGGCTGAGATTAAAATACTGCAGGACAAAGCTCTTAGTCATGACAGCAGCTTAGTAGCTTGGTAAAGGTGATGCCCAGATGCTTGAAGTTCTGGAAAGGCTGTAATGGAGATGAAGGGCAGAGTATTGCTACCCTCCTTGTCTCTGGTGGAGCCACTCAGTTTGGTTAGCAAGAAGCATTATTTTTAGAGGCTTTACTGGGGAGATTCTCTATCTGTGTTTATTGCCATGTTAGGGCCTGGATGTTGAAGACTGGTTGGCTCCATCCCAGGAAATCTCCAAAGGCTGTTGGGTTTCATTTTGCTGAACAGGTCCTCGTGAAAGAGGAGGCTGCAGGTAAAAGCACTGTTTCTCTGAATTTGAGGAAAGCCTCAGTTGGTTCTTAATTCAGGCTGCTGAGGGAAATACCACGAAGGCAGGTCCAGACAGCTCAGCTAAGCACAATGGGGCTGGGGAGGCAGAAGAGGGACCAGTGGGGGATTTCTGGTGTCTTCACAGGAATACACTAGAAAGTGTGTTGTGTTGCTTGTCTCCTCACCTCGGTACCTGCCCTCTCCTCTTTCTTCTTTGGTTATTGTCTCCCATGCTCTTCTACGTGGCCGATAAGCTAGTGGAATCCATTTGGGATATTTTTGGAGGTAAAACACCACCAGTGGAATAGAGGGCTCCCCTCTTACATCTTAGAGCAGTATGAAAAGGAGCTGTGTGAATGAAAATGATTTTTCTTCCCTAGCAAAACAAAAGAGATCAAAGATTTTAAAGCCCAATTGAATCAAAGGATGGAAATTAAAATATCCTTACAGGAACTCAGGTTGCTGAAAAACTCAAGCCCAGCCCAGACACAAGTATGTTTTATATTTAAACTTAAACAACCAGCCAGTATAATATTTCCTGAAGCTTCATCCGTCATGCTACTGGTTTCAGCAGGGAGGGAACCATAACTTTCCCTTGCTTTCTATGTCTCAGGGAAAGTAAATAATATTAAGAAGCTTGTCATATCACAAGTGCCTAATTAGGGAGGCCTGGGGAGCTGGCAAGTTTTCAGACTTCATTAAACACACCACAGTGCCCTGAGGAAGAAAAATGTAGAGGGATATCCACACATTATATAGGTGCAGGCTGACCTGCATCCTCGTACCACCAGGTTGGAGACTGGTTTCTCCAGAGGGTCAGAGAAAATAGCACAGGGCTGTAGGGACTGAGGCAGATTGATGAGAGCAGTGTGATTGAAGCATCTTCAGCATGACACCCAGTTGGCTCTCCTGCTTGCAGAAGACTGTGGAAAAACAGAAGGGTTTGGCAGCAGCCCTACATGTTTTGAAGACAACCAGACACCTGATGGAGATCTGGGAAACTGGAGTGTTGGCATATGGTGAGACCAGCCTTACCACACGGTGACTGGGGTTGGGGCTCCACCAGGAGAGAGCACCAGGAGAGGAGACATGAAATGTTGTCTTTTCTGAAGAGACTTATCTCAAGGGTTTGGTTGTCTGCTGTGTGTGGAGCGTATGGCTGTGTTTGGTCTTGGCTGAAATTATCAGGTCCCATCAGCCACTGGGAGGCAGTGACAGCAAAGGGGGGGAAGGTCCTCTCCATCCTGTCCCTCCATCAGCATAGGTGTGCATGTAAAGCCCTCCAGCTTGACAAATTCTCCAAATGCCAGCCCCCAACAGCATCCTGATGGGCATCTGTTTCAATTCCTCCCATTTAAGCTGTTGTGTTTTTAATGCAATAATTAGGAAACCAAGTGGTGGTGACACACAGGAGAACGGAGCATTGGTCAGGTTATGACATCATAGGTTCTTCCGAGTGTTTGTCCCAACCACTGATGCAGAAGCAAGGGCTCTGCTGGTCCCTTCTTCAATGGCCAGTTGATTAGTCAATGCGATGTCTAAGAGCTTGAGGAGGACAGAGACAGGGAGGACCATAACCACAGATACTGTAGACCCTGGGAGAAACAGAGCTGAAACAGCTTTCAGAAAACATGAGCAGGAGGTTTGGGTTTTTTTAACCAGGAGTGATAAAAGTTGACTTCTCACTAAAATGTAAAGATATTTTCAAATCTTAAAAGCATGAGATTTAAATATTACTTTTTTTCAAGTGAAAGGCTGAAATGCCTTTTAGGAAAATAAATATAGTCCAAGAACCCTGTACATATTACTATTTATTTGAAAATTAAGTTTTCTATTAAGGAAAGAAGGAAATCAAAAAGTCCTAGCTATTTGACACATTTACATGACAAAAAAATGGAAGTCATGGGAAAAATTAATATTAAGGCCTTGAATAAACCTCTCATTAAAAATAGAGTGAAAAATAAGCAGATAATCCTCCCAAATTGCTTTTCATGCCCTAAGCTATAGTATCTATAAATTTATAGCAACTGTGTTTACTACTAGTGAACCACTGAAATGCTAGGGCTGTACGAAAGACCTGCAGAAAGTTGTGGCTTCCTGGGATAACCCCACGAAAAATTGTCAATCTGTCAAATCCATATCACGATTAGACATAGAGAGAGGCCTAATTAGGCATCAGTGAGGGCTTTAATAGAGCTATTGTGAAGGACACCTGCTGAGGATCTAGTCAAACTTCTCTTTCAAATGTATTTATACCCCGCCTCTGGGCTGTGGAGGTGACACTCGGTGCCTGCTCTGCTGATCAGCCCGTGCTTGCAGTTGTTTACAAGCTGAACAGCAGGCAGGCAGGGTCACTAAATAAATAACATACTGTCAAGCTATTTCCTTGTCCAATAACAGGTTCTCATTAGTTCATTCCTGACCCACAATCAAGGAAGGATAAAGGCCTGAAGACAAACCAGTTCATTCCTTTGTTGTTTTTTATTTTAAACTGGTGACTCAGAAAATTCTATTCCTGTTGTGAAAGGTTTATCCATACCTGTATGTCCATTGCCTAATATATCTGTTACCTTCCACTGTTGCTTGCAAAATGTAGGTACTATTTCCTCTTGTTTACATGAGTTTTATACCAGGGTAACTGTTCTGGCAATTTCAACTCGGACAACATAAAACTACTTGGCAAGGTCTCCATGATGTCCCTGCTCTAAGTGTTTTTGTTTTTTTTCCAAACAATCATGGAATCATAGAATCATAGAATGGTTTGAGTTAGAAGGGACCTTAAAGATCAGCCAGTTCCAACCCCCCTACCCTGGGAAGGGACACCTCCCACCAGACCAGGTTGCTCCAAGCCCCATCCAGCCTGGCCTTGAGCACCTCCAGGGATGGGGCAGCCACAGCTTCTCTGGGCAACCTGGGCCAGGGACTCACCACCCTCACAGGAAAGAATTTCTTTCTGGTATCTAATCTGAATGTCCCCTCTTTCAGTTTAAAACAATTACCCTTTGTCCTGTCACTACACTTCGTGACAGAGTCCCTCTCCATCTCTCCTGTAGCTCCCTTCAGACACTGGAAGGCTGCTCTAAGGTCTTCCTGAGCCTTCTCTTCTCCAGAGACAATGTCTCTGTCTTCCTCAGATGTGGTGAACAAAGACATGCTCCATGATCACCCTTCTACCATGGCCGTCCTTTCATGAGTTTTCTCTCCACTCCTCAATGCTGCGTCTGACCAGTGGCTTTCTGGGAGAGAGGAGTATATAATTTTGGGTAACAAGAGTGAGCTTGGCCTTGATTCCCTGTGGAGACTCTTCACACCATATGGGAGCACTTTGGTGTTTAGATGTGGGTTGAGGCTATCTTCAAGACCCATGGGAAGGAGAAGAATCTTGTATCTCAGCCCACACTGTTCACTAGTGCAACCCTGAGCAGACCTTTGCCTGTGGATGGACAGTTGTTTGTCACCTGGGTCTGCCATGTCTGTGTTTATCAACTGGGTTTGTGTGATTTGTTTGTTAGGAACCCATATGGGGTATAATACAACCCAGGAACTTACCTGTAGATGACTCATGTGACCTGTGTAAAGCACCATGAGCTCCTAGGAAGCCTGAGTTGAATGTGTCTTTACAGAGTGCGGATTAACAGCTTGGGTGGGAACAAGGCTATCCTTCTGCATGTGGGCTCAGTCCATCTGGTCAATGGAGAACTTATCAGTACAGTCTATGGAGACTAAAGAGAGATTTAGTTGACCAAAGTCATCAAGTTTGGCTGAAGTCATCTGTCCATGCACAGGTGTCAGTTAGCTATATCTTATAAGATGCTCCAGGGTGTCCTACCTGACCTCCTAGCTGCCAGTCTAGGAAATCACCGCTCTTCTGTGGGGTGTATGTCACTTTTACCTCCTCTATGGGTGTGCTTCAGGTAGCTTAGAGCATCTCAAATAACATGGAACACCTAAACGCTATCAACCATGTCCTAAATGTCTAGCTTGGGTTGATGTGGATTGCCCTTCAGACGCTGTTGATGGCATTGAGTGGATCTCCATTGGCTACAATGCCAGCTTCAACACCTACGTGCATGTACCTGAAGTTCTGTGTCTTAAGGTAAAGTCGGATTTCACCCTGTAAATGACAGGGTGACTGGAGACAGCAATATTTATCCATGCTGGGTCAAAGAACTGGAGCAGTTCATTTACCACCCACGTAAGGATTTCAAACGAGAAGGTAGATGTAGCCCAGCTGTCCAGCCAGGGCATGATTGTGTTCAAGAGAGAAACTGTCTGAATTTTGATTCAAATCTGGATGTTGTTTTGGCTGAAATAAGAAAATTCAGGAGTTTGGCTATTAGTTAGACAAACCATTGCTTTATATTAATTTTATTTTGTTGAACTACTAGAAAGAACTACATTTTCAGCTGACAAACATGACCTGAAACTGGGCTATTCCAGTTAACACCTATTTCACAGAAATGCCACCCACAAAGACTTTTTCTGAACAAGATCAAGAATCAATTTTATCAGTGCTTAACTATAATGCCAGGCCCTTAGCAGCTTTACTCTCTTTCGGTGGTTACCTAACTTTGATCCCACACCGAATGCCCTGAAAAATTTAGATGTGGCTCAACCATCTGGCATTATATTATACGTTTTAAAAGGTGTATTTAAGACCTTCTGTGGCTGGAATAACACTTCTGTGGAGCTGGTGCTCTGATCTGTGTTCCAAATCCATCACATTATTTTCTTATGAGGCCAGCGCTACCATCACTAATTAGGCCTTTTATTTTGTTTTACTAGATTATCTGGTTTTTAACTTTCAGATCTCCTTGTCTCCAACCGACAGGACTTGGATGAAGTTGTCTGAGTAAACCCATGCCAGCTCTCAGGAGTTGATTTAAGATTGCCGCTTTTCCAAAATGTCAAGAGCAAAGATTTCCTTCTCTCCCAAGACCCATGAACACCAGTTTGAATGTTGTCAAACCAGACCTCATCATAGCTGTGTTTTGCTATTTCACCAGGTTTCTGGAGGGTTTTTTTTTTGTCTTACCGTGAATGTTTGATGATATGCTGTTTCCAGATTTAGCCATTTTTGGTCATTATGGCGATGAGATGTGACAGGGAGCACCAGGAGAACCTGCTGCTCAGTTCCCTCCTTTTGTACCTGAGTCAAAAGGCAGATATTAATCTGAATCAATGCCTTCCCATTCTCACCTCTGTCACATGTTTGAGAAATATATACGTTACTTGGGGTGCTCTGTGAAATGGGTAAGTTAAGCTGGGAATGCAAATACGGTAAGAATGAGATAGGAAAGCACATAGAGCAGAGGAAGATGACTGAGTTAAAACCAGCTACTGCATCTCATGGGTTAGAAGTCTTTTTTTGTTTTTTAAATTCTGGATGCTATTAAAAACAGTAGGTGAAATTCAGCAGATTTGGGTCAGCTCGTTCGGACTCCCCTGCAGCCTCCTTAAAGCAATGAAGAGATTCTTTAAGTATAGGTTGTTTGTTAAATAATTTCATTTCTAACTGCTTGGGACTGAATCGGTGAACTCTCACCCCAAACCATTCCACTGGATTCAGAATTTCATTTTAGAACTTCACACAAGATGGTATTAGAGTTTCTTCGAAAAGATCTCTCAAATAAATAGAAAATAACTATTAGAAATTGGTATGTCACAGCTTCATATTTGTTGATATTTTGTCCACGGGAGGTGCCTGCTGAGCATCACTTCCATCTTTCCAGGGCAGTGAGTGGGACATGACCAACTATCCCTCTAACACCTGGTGGGGAAAATGGGCTAACCCTTGAGCTTGCCTGAGGTTCTGTCCTGGATCCTTTCCTCCATGAGGTTCTTCTGAAGACAAGAGCAAAGGTACAGACCTTCTTGTCTTGAAGACAAGAACTCTGCTCTTTGAGTGTCCTGGTTTTGAGATCCTTTATCTTGGCCTGATGTCCCCCACTGATGCTGAGGACTGATTGGAGCTCAAGGGTGCTTTGAAATTACAATTTCTACAATATTTTAAAATCCCATCCATAGAGTAGCACCGTAAACAGTTTTCTTTTGTGATTTTGAACAAAGGCAGCGATGGCTGATTGGTTTTGTGCTGTCCTTCCCAATGCTCTAATGCATGAGGCCGTTCCCAGGACCACCTGCCCAATGGCCCGGGTAAGGCAGAGTTGAGGCCCCATCCTGCACAGATTCAAAAAGTGCTGTTGCTGACAGGGGAGCTAGGCTTTTTATGTAAGTAGAGCATAAAAAAAGTGTATTTGTACATGGCTGGGAGATTTAACAACCGGGAACTCTGTGATCCAAAATGAGCTACATCTAAAGAGAGTCAGTACCACCAGGCTGGAGGGCTGTTGGAGCTGGTTGAATCATTCCCTCAGGTTTTGAAGGGATTAAAGCTTTTCAGGCCTGATTTTTGCAGCACAGGGAGCAGTCTGAACCTCACTCTTCCCCTTTTCCTCAGACTCTACCCTGTGAGCTTACAGACTGTGTGCGTGGCAGAGAAATACACGTCGTTCCTTTGAAAGGATTTTTTCCATGCACACTGTAGCTCAACAGCATCACCAGCCATAGCTCAACCACACCATTGCCAAGAGAGTGGTATAGTTCAAAATGCATTTTCAGCAGTGGTTTGGCCTTCAAGTTGTGACTGACCTTTGAGATATTATTTGAAATCTCCCATTTGTTACTACTGCACGTCAGCAAGACAGCGGTATAGTTCAAAATTCATTTTCAGCAGTGGTCTGGCCTTCAAATTGGGGCTGACCTTGGAGATATACTTTGAAATCTCCCATGTGTTCCTACTGAAGCCAACAGGAGAAGAGGCAGGTCTGTGAATACCACTGGCTCTGTGCTGAGATAAAAATACTACTTTTGGCAATAAGCAAGCTGCATTTTTTCCTTCATCAGATGTATGATATTGGTTTTGTTTTGCTTTAAGCAGCGTGGTTTATTATGCTACAGCTTTAGAGAACAAATTCACTTTTAAATAACACATTTGACATTTCAGTTCACTGTTAAAAGAATTATCCTCTTAGGAAAAAAAAACCAAAAACCTGTCTTTGGTCAAACTTGTGAATATCCTTAAAAATATATATAAATGTTGCTTTTCAGTATTATAGTTGCTTCAGCATCCAAATGTACCTTTGGGATAGAACACTGTTCTTCCAAAAGTAAAAAAAAAAGATAAAAGAAAAAAAGAAAGCAAGCAGAACTCTGCCAAATACCTCCTCTGTATTATGCAAAAAGCCTCCAAAAGAAAGAAATAGAGAGGTCAGGATGGTGCACTTGCCAGTAAGAAAGCTGAAAAAAACCAAACAAACCCGCAATTATGGCGAGGATTTCAGCAACAAAGATCCCTTGTATGAAGTACGGGCAAGATTTCTTTTCCATATAAACCTGTCCATCTCTGAAGCAGCTCTATTGATTTCAGTAGTTTCCACAGACTTGTACCAGTTCTTTGTTCCACGGGAGTTACGGCGATAGGACAAGTTATTGGTACATGCCAAAGCAAAAGTGATTAAAACAAACCTGGAATGAATAAAAAAATAATTTAAAAATGTGAATTAATAAAAAAAATTCCCAGGAGCTGAGGGCATGAGGGCCTGAGCTGGCCTTGCTTCTCTGGTGAGTCCATGCCCTGCAGAGGTTACTGGCAGGAAGGAGCGATCCCACCATAAGGTACCATCCAAATTCCCACCGAAGCTGATGGACTTTTTGGATGCAAATCTCAAGGAAAATGCAGTTTGAAAAAAAAATTAAAATAAAAATTTCAATCTATTACCAACTATATAGAAGGATTTATGTTTCTATGTCATAGGTAATTTATGTGTTATCTTTAACGTTTGTGCCATATGTTCTTGATTTTCGAACCTAAAAACCTGACAAACATTTTAAACAAGTCTTTAAACCTTCCCTAATTTTTGTTTTGTTTCCAGGTTCTATCAGAAATCAATAAATAAGCAGTGTAGTTTAAAAATTAAACAAAACCCATACCCTCTCCTTAAGTACGACAAACCCCAGGATTAAAAGCGCGTAACAAACTGTAAACATAAAGCCACGTCGAACGCCAAATAAAAATCCCTCTGAAAATACCTATGTCACAGAAGGCTGCGGTGCTTTAAACAAAGATCTTTCCCTGACAGTTTTTGCAATGGTAATATTCTTCATTTAAGGGTTTATGTTAAGGTTCATTTGGTTCTATTTCTTCAATTAGCCAAAAGCATCCACTAAAGATATGCGTAGAACAGCTTCCAGTGGGGAAATCTAAATCACCGTGTCTTGCTGCTTACAGTCTCTGCTATTTTAATATATGGTTAAGAAAACATAGCAAGTCTTTGTTTCTAGACAGTATCGTGTTCCAGTTGCAATGCAGCAGGCATGGCCTCACCCATTTTGGGAGTAAAGTGGCCATGAATATGTTTGTCCTCTGAAGCCAAGCCCACAAAATACACTTTCTTTATCCCCTTAAGCAAGTGTGCCCAAAGGTGTGGGCTCTACTGACCATTTTGGGAGGAACATCCTCAGCTGCTTTGAGTTGCCATAATTCACTGAGATATTTTTTGTCAAAAGATACTAAATTGTTTAGAATCATAGAAGCGTAGAATAATTAAATCATAGAATTGTCTAAGTCAGAAGGGACCATCTAGTCCAACCATCAACCTAACAAAACCACAACCCATCACTAAGCCATTACAGATGCCTAATCAAAACAAACTGTTTACATTTATTTCTAGAAGGTTGACAGCAAGGGGGACATACCAGTCAGCTTATCTTTCTGCTCCTCCTCTAACTGGTTTCAGGTTTATTAAGCAGTGAGGAGGGAGGAAGCAGGACTGAGCTCATATTGGCACTGATTTCCAGGGTTGATGGACTGAATACAAGAGTTTCTTTACTTTTGTTTTGGTTTTTTTTTTATGTTTTGTTGTCCCAGCACCTGACGCTATTGGAGTTGATAGATGTTTTTTCACTGGCTTTTACTTTAGGTGAAACACAGTCTATGGACAAGAGAAACTCAAGGAAGACATTTGAAGCACCGTGCTCAGGCTTTTTATCCTGACTTGTGTTCTAGTCTTAACTTCATACTTCCTGATTTCTAACCCAGCTTTCAACAATAAAAGGGGAAAAACATCTAATGTGGTTTGGGAAAGCCAGTAAACATGGAAATTATGGTAATGGCAACCAGTGAGTGCAGGAAGTTTGAAAAGCAGAACAAGGAGAGATCATGCCTCAGTGAAACATCACCAAGGGAAGAGACTCTCAGGCAAGACAAGATCAGCAAGCCTAAACTAGAAATTATCATGGAGCTAATGACCTGCATTTTTTGGCTTCTCACTGGAATTTTTGGAGGCCTGTTTTCCAGTTCTTAGCTTTTTTAGTTTCTTTGCTATGCAAAGAACATTCTAAAAAGTCTAGAAAGAGACAAACATGAGAGGTGTCCCTGCTGATGGCAGGGAGGTGGGAACTCGATGATCTTTAAGGTCCCTTCCAACCATTCTATAATTCTAAATACAGCATGATGGAAACAGTCTCATGGCAGGAGACTGTCATAGATTATGACGTGCCATGATACCAAGGAAGGTTATTCTAGCCTTTCCTTTTCCCTCCTCTTTCTTCCTGGAACAAGGCAATGGAGAAGAGGAGCTATAATCCAACCAGCATGGGAAAGGGTAGATTGGAGACTCATGAATAAAAAAAGCTCAGCAGCTTAAAGCAGGGTTACCACACATCAAGGCAGAGATTTAGCCTCTGAATAATCTGGCTTTGCTTTTCACCAACATGCACAATTTCATGGTCATGGCAGGGCAACCTAAGAGCCTTGCTTCAGCAAAGAAAGAGCGAGCTGAACTCACAGCAGCCTTTTGCAGCTAAAAATAGGGGGGTGTCAGTCTGCTGCTGCATGACATTTTTTGGCAGGGAGCTGGAACATTTTCATTTTGCAAGGCAAGCTGGTGGCACTGGATTTGCACGGCTCAGGACCGCTCTTCAGGGACCACCCCTCTCTCTTTCTCCACAGACCCCCTTCCTGCGCCAGCCTTTGCCAAGGGCTATGGATTTCTTACCCCAAGAGTCTTTGAAAAGACTCCAAGTGCCACCACAGGCTCTCCCCACCAGGATAAGCTGGCAGAAATTTTCCTCAGAGGGTGGCTTCCAGTGGAGAAAGCTTTTCCAAGAACAGTAAATGGCAAACACACCAAGTTCTCACCCACCGTATCGGGGCAAGGGTCCCGTTTCAGAAAATGCTGTGTTGTTAAGGCTGATCCGGGCATGTCACACGCGATTGCACAACACAACGCGGTGCAATGACGTGAGACAACTAAATGACAAAATGCTGGCTCTCAATCAAACATGTAAAGCATCTATTTTCGGCTCTACCATCTGCTATCAGTTTGCACGGTGTCTTCCCCAGCTGAAAACACAAGGCAGATGGGCACAGACGGAGCATTCCTCTGGCTGGTCACAGACTGCAAGATACAACATTTTTTCTCCTCTTGTGACCAGCCCGTCTTTGATTTATTTATTTTTTGATTTGTGCAATGAAGTAGGCTGGTTTTCTGGAGCTGAATCACAACAAGCTGCAAACTAAGCCTTGATGGTAGCATCCTACCAGGAAAAATGATGGCATGTCAATTCCTCCTTCAAAAACAGCACAACAACTGAAATTAATACCAAGGTTGGCTGAACCTTTTCTGCTGAAAGTTTTTCAATGGAGACCCTTTTTTGGTTGCTCAGTACTCAAAAATATCATTAACTCCACTGTCACCTACTGATAAAGAGGGAAAAGCTAGAGTAAGTAAGAAACTTTTTTAGCTGGCAAATAACTTTCTGTGAAAAATAAAATAGACACTTTGGGGTATTTAATGTGGAAAGCAACCAAGCAAAACCAAACAAACCAAATAACCTCTTGAGTTTTTCTGTGGAGGCAACCAGCAACCCCCTGCCCACCCACGGGGCGTTGATAACTCCTGTCGAATAAATTGATTACTCCTTGAGAGCCCGGATTTGGAAGGAGGCAGCTGATCTGAAATTCTTTCCTTTATTACAAAGATCAAAACCACTAGGACATTTGCTGCTCTCTTCCTTGAATAAATAAGATGTTTCTGAGCTGAAACCCTGGCTCCGTTGACTTCACTGGGGCCATGATTTCACCCCAGGAATTATTCTAAAAGCATTACTCATTTAATAAGCATACCACACTAATTCTCTACTGTTTCCGTGCAAGCACCTCCCAATGCCAATGTAAACCCACAGCACAAAGCTACATTAAAGCAATATTTATGGTTGAGATCTTAACACAAAAGTCAGGAAACTCAGAGTTATGGTTCCCCCAGCCAACCATAACCAGGGGTAGCTTTAGCGTCTTGCATTACTGTGTCTATACTCCACAATCTATGTCCAAATACCAACAGCTGAGTTATAGCTGCTGTGGGAACTATAGCTTTGGATTTTGCTGTGTTTCTGCATTTAAATTCTCAGCCGGGGTCATGAACAACTGTGAAAATTATGATTGCAATGGAGGTTAGTATCTCCAGGTTGTTGCTCTCGGTTACTGGGTGACATGGGAGAAGGGTGAGCTCTCCCTGGGGTGTGGATGATGGAAAGCCTGAGGGTCTCCTTTACCTTGATAAAATACTTCAACTGCATTCATAAGGTGTATAATTATTAACTCTTCCACAAGCTTTGTGCCATTCAGCACTCTCTGAAAGAGAGCAAGGGAGCTAATAGGATTCAACATGATTCTAATTCCAACATCCAATTATATATTAGATATCTAATATCTAATTCTAATTCTAATTTAGGGACAGGGAATAATAAACTGCTTTTCTGTACGTTTTATACTGGGTTAGGAAAATGCTGTATCTTCACTTCAAGGGAAACAGGACTGGTTTTTACCAAGAAAAGAACTTCATGAAATGTGGAAAGTAGATAGTTTGCACAGTGGGAAGCACTGCCCAGAATGACTCAGGGTGGTGTGAGATACTCTGTCCTCTGCAACAGAACTTATCTAGCTCGGATTTTGGGGCTGTTCTTGGGCAATTTTGCGTGTAACCTATGAGCAGTCAGTACACAGTTTGTTTAAACAACTCTTTTAGACACAAATATTCTGCAGCCAGGACTGAAAATAGATTTAATAGCCTGACAATAACTGGAATTCGATGCAGATTGAAGATAATTTTTGTAATTTTTCTCAAGGAGCATGAATTTGAACTCTGACTTTACGAAGCTTGCTGACTCAGGAGCTGGTACTGGCTTGCGTGCCAAGGAGGAGCAGCAGAGGCTGGAAGCTTTCTCCCTTCAGCCTGTGCCAGTGATGGACTGAAACCAAGTCCAGCCATAGGGAGAAGAGAAGAGCTGAAGGTTGTTGGCATTCGTCTACCATAAACATTAGAATTTTTTTAATATTTGAAGGGGGCTACAGGAGAAATGGGCAGGGACTCTTTGTCAGGGAGTGTAATGACAGGACAAGGGGTAATGGCTTTAAATTGGACGAGGGGAGATTGAGATTGAATACCAGAAAGAAATTATTTCCTGTGAGGGTGATGAGACCCTGGAAGAGGTTGCCAGGAGAAGCTGTGGCTGCCCCATCCCTGGAGGGGTTCAAGGCCAGGCTGGATGGGGCTTGGAGCAACCTGTTCTGGTGGGAGGTGTCCCTGGCCAGGGCAGGGAGGTTGGAACTCAATGATCTTTAAGGTCCCTTCCAACCCAAACCATTCTATGATTTCCTCAGGAGAGAAGTTTACTAACCCAATCAAGATCGTGCAACACCCGTTAATTTAGCTGGGCTGTATTTCGGGGTGCTGTGCTGCCTCACCTTTGCTTGGACTGTGTTCATGACTTGTAATTGTTAGCGAACATGGCCGATTTCCTAAGGCAGGTTATAATCTTGTCTGTTGTGGAAATGATCCAACCAAAGCAGAACACAATGAGTGGAAAGAATACTGTGAGTGTCTACAAGCAGCCACTCCACATCGTCACCTTTGTGTGCTTTCAGATATTATCATTCTCCCACCACCAGGATGGATGAAGTGACATACCTGGCTCATGGACCAAGACATGAAGAGTGTTTTCCCCTGCTCTTAACAGATGCCAGCAGCAGCACACAGCTGAACCAGCCCTTCCAAAAACTAATCCTTTTTGAACATGGCTGCTGATACCTTCATAACCTCATGTGTATATGTCTTGGCTTTTAGTTTTACATATTGAATTGCTTGGGTAAGGTCAATATGTGCAGCCACAACATTCCCACTGGCTGCACGAGCCCAGCTGCTCCTGCCCCATATTTCCAGCAGATTCACACCCTTGTCTGAATATAGTGGTGATAAAATTGGACAGCACAAGAGCAAAGGCCATGTGGTAAAAATATTTTGCTTTGTGCTTATGTATTTCTTCAGTGTATTTTGCAGCAGTTCATGGAATTATAGAATCATAGAATGGTTAGAGTTGGAAGGGATCTTAAAGATCATCCAGTTCCAACCCTCTGTCATGGGCAGGGATACCTCCCCCCACACCAGGTTGCTCAAAGCACCATCCAGCCTGGCCTTGAACCCCTCCAGGGATAGGGCAGCCACATCTCTGGACAACCTCTTACAGAGTCTCACCACCCTCACAGGAAAGAATTTCTTTCTAATGTCTATTATAAATCTCTCCTCTTTCAGTTTAAATCCATTACTCTTCATCTTATCGCTCTGCTCCCTGACAAAGAGTACCTCCCCAGCTCTTCTGTAGGTTCCCTTCAGACACTGAAGGCTGCTCTAAGGTGTCCCTGGAACCTTCTCTTCTCCAGGCTGAACAATTCCAATCTCTCAGCCTGTCTTCAGAGTAGAGGTGCTCCATCCCTCGATCATATTTGTGACCCTCTGCTTGAGCTTGTTTCCAACAGGTCCATGTCCTTTCTGCAGAGATGGACATAGTGCTCCATGTAGGGTCTCACGAGCGCAGAACAGGGGGTAGAATCCCCTTCCTTGCTCTGCTGGCCATGATTCCTTGATGCAGCCCAGGATGGGGTTAGCTTTCTGGGCTGCCAGTACATGTTGCTGGCTCATGTTGGGCTTCTCATCCACCATCACTCCAAAGTCCTTCTCCTCAGGGCTGCTCTCCTGCCATTCTCCACCCAACCTGTATTTGTGCTTGGGATTGCCACATCCCAGGTACAGAACCCTGCATTTTGCTTGGTTGAAGTGATTGCTCTGTTTCAGGTAAGGATTAAAGCCAAATTGCTTTGTTCAAGACTTTTGCACAATCAGGTCAGAGAGCAGGATATTATTCAGGTGAATTTGCCATTGTTGTTCCAATGTACATCATAGTGTGGCATGTGCTATATAAATGAGTATACATATGGACAAATCTTTGGTATGTATGCACTGGGAGAAGGGACAGAACTAAGCAAAATGGGGGGAAAAGTCAAAATAAGTTATTTTTCACTCTGTATATTTCAATTGTTTTGAAATAATGTCTATTTGAAATTGCTTGAAATATAAGCGGATGGACGCTGTGGTCTTTCCAAAAGGGTTTCCCTGTGCTTAGCTGAACTGTTGGTTTACAGTGCCATTTTTTACCCATAAAAATAACAAAAAGCAATTAGAATTGTTTACCACCGAGCTATACATTGCTCCTGAGGTTCAGTATAGTTCTTACAAACTCCTTGATCATGAACTACTGGTTGGTATTTCATGCTTACCAGCTCACTAGGATGTCAGCTTGCAAATCCAGAACTTGTATCAGAGACCCTGTAAAGCAAGTTGGAATTAGGTGTATCTGCTGCTGGAAAGAGGTCTTGTGACCATGACAACAGAGCATGGGTAAAACTCATGGTTTGGGGTAAAACTCATGGTTTGGGGTAAAACTCAGTTGTCTGCTCCACCATTTATTTATATCACTCTTTGTAGATAATTTTCTACAGGTTCTTTAAGTTCTGTCTGTCTCCTGTTGCTAGTTGACATGAGCCACTGATTTTAGTTTACTTCTAGGTTCCGGGTTGTTGGTTTTTTAAGAAAAAGGGATTGCTTAGGTGCATTCATTCCATGAATTAGGCTTCTGTAATGAGAACTAAACCCAGGAGTGGTATTTGGAAAGGCATGGGGTAGCCAGTACCTACTGCTTAGCTTGATGGAACCAAAAGCAAGATGAAAGTGTCTGCCCCTTCGTTTTCCGTTATTTTCTCTTGCATGTATGGAGTGTTTTGTATACCTGTGACCTCTCAATTAATGTTATTTATATCTCAATATACTGCCATGCTACTTTTCCAGAGGTCCTAATCCTTTATGTAAATGAATTTATTAAACCCAGTCACCAGCCCCAGTGAAACCTGCCAAATCCACCGTGTCTGGACTCACACGCTCCACCAGACTAAGCTTTATTTGCATAAACTTGTGCTGTAAGTGTAATCTTACTTATCATCTGCAGAGTTAAAGTTTCACTAATGTAAATCCCTGACAAATCAAGCACAGATGGAACCGTTCGCCCCCAGGCTCAGCCTGTCAACTCACTGCCACCATTGCATCTTCCCCCTCCGACCCCTTCCCCGTTCCCCTCCTTCCCCACTCCCCCAATTCTGCAAGTGGGTTTTTTTTGGAACTACTACTCATTTAAAACTGTTGATGTCGATACATGGCAGGTACTAAACGTGACACTGAGGGTTAGTCATTTGGGCTTTCCCCTTTTTTGATCAGGCCGCCTCACAAAAAAATAGCCTTGGAATGTAATTCTGGGTGTCTGCTCGTACCACCTGGAAAAATTTGCTCGGCCGGTCCCCAGGTGCCAGACAGATTGTTTCAGTGTGCCCGGCGATGTTCCAGATAAGGAGCTGAGGTCGGTAAAGGCTTAATGGAAGCTGGCAAATTCCACGAGGCAGCCAAGGAAAATTCAATCCGAGGGCGGCGGGGGGATGTAACTCCCCCAAAACCACCAGACAGAAGGGGACGATGGGGCGAGAGGCGGGATGATTCTTGCGCCTTCGTGTTCCATTGTCTGTCCGAAATGAAAACTCCCTCCCAGTCATAAAAAACAGTAAGTTTGAAACCAAAGCGAAATCCGCCAGCTCTTGAGCCTTTTATGAAAAGGAGGAAAATGTGACTTTTGAATTCAGAGGGTGTTGGCATACGCTGGGTTTGTTTCTGATTACTTTAAGGGCTAAATATGTTTCCTTTGCTGGTACCCAGTTGCTATTTATTTGGCTTCAGTCTTTGATCTCCCTCATGCTGGCACATCATAAAAAACATATTCCTGTTTGAGTTCCACGTTATGCAGTTAGTCTCTGCGCGGTATGTTCACCAGGCTGGTCGTACCTTACAGAATAAGACCCTCTTTGTTTTTGATGGACTCCAGGTGTTTATCACTATAACTTAACTAATGGATTTGACCACAGAATGCACATGCTAGAAGCAAGCCGAAAGACTAATGGCAAAATTACGGGTTTGATAATTCAACGGCCTGCTGTACCGTAACCACAGGAGCCACACACATGCACGCATGCAGGCACACGTGCACACAGAGCCAGTTTTGCAAAAGACGGGATCTTTTGCTCCCTGAGCATTCCCTGAAATGAATTTTGGGTTCTGGAAACTAAGTTTTGCTTCAGATGTATTTGTCCCTCTGCAGTCTTTTCTGAAAGCTTTCCGAATTTAAGCCCTGCTCATTTAAGTTCCAAGAGATAGGGCATGTTAGGAAGGTCCCACGTCCAGCTGAGGTGCCACGTCCAGCTGAGGTGCCACAGTTCCTACGATTCTACTACTTCTCCCAGGCAGTTCCAAGAAAAGGGAGCATTCCCACCAGCCTGCCCAGCAGTGGCAGCCCCAGCTAACCTGCTTAATCCACTTTGCAATAGCTTGGAGGTTGCAAATGTTAACTGTCTTATCCTGGGTGAGCAGCCATAGCTGTGTATTAACCCCACTGCTTTGCAATAGCTAAGGATGACTTTTCCCCCTCAGTTCTGGTGAGCCCAAGTTCTTCTAATAGGGAATTATAGAAATCCCACATGAAAAAAATTTTCCTTATTCCTATACACACCACCAAATGAGAATTGCCTGTTAAGGAGTAGCTGTCTCATCACTTTGAACCCAGAAATAATCTGTCATTGAGTTTTTAGGAGGAAGAATTCATAGCAAAATGGTCAAACATTGCAAAGCCAATGGAACAGTTTCCTCTGTGGTCCCGTGAGAAAAGCAAACCTCTTTTGTATGCTTTTCTCTTTTGCATACGATGCTTACAGGAACAGCAGCTCAACTGCAGGCTGGTGAACATGCTGTAAAGGTCAAAGCAGCAGCAGAAACACTGTCCGCTGTCACCCCTGAATCACAAGATCATCATGGTTGTAAAGGACATCTGAGATCACCAAGTCCACCCATACACCCACTGAAAACCCCTACAATCTTGGCAACTAGAGCATGCACTGAAGTGCCACATCTACATGTTTCTTAAATATCTTCAGGGACGGTGACTCCACCACCTCCCTGGGCAGGCTGTTCCAGTGCCGGATCACTCTGTCAGTAAAGTCTTTCTTCCCAGTATCTAATGTGAACCTCCCCTGACGAAACTTCCTCTGCTCCTGCCCTTATTCCCTTGGGAGAAGAGGCCAACACCCACCTCACTACAACTTACTTTCAGGGAGTTGTAGAGGGCAAGGAGGTCTCCCCTCAGCCTCCTCTTCTCCAAACTATACATGGCCTCTTCCCTCAGCGTCTCCTCATATGACTTGTTCTTCAGACCCCTCACCAGGTGGAGATAATGCTGATCATAATAATAAAGAGAAAATAAACTTTGGAGGTGCTTAATAAGGGTATGGTGTTGAGGCTGAGGAAACTGGATCTTTTCCATGCCAAGAACCTGTTTCACAAGCCGCAGGTTTTGTTGGAGACATTTGCTCTCTGTCCTGCACCGCTCACAGAGCAAGGAGCTGTGTTGGTGAGCTTGTCACACACACAGAATCACAGAATGATATGGTGTTGAAAGGGATCTCTGGAGATCATCTAGTCCAACTCCCTGCCACAAAGCAGGGCCACTCAAAGCAGGTTGCACAAGAATATGTCCAGTAGGGTTTGGAATGTCTCCAGAGATGGAGACTCCTCCACCTCTCTTGGTAGCCTCTTCCAGGGCTCTTCCACCCTCACAGGAAAGAAGTTCCTCCTCATGGTTAGATGTAATTTCCTGTGTTCAAGTTTATGCCCATTTCCTCTTGTCCTGTCCCTGGGCATCACTGAAAAAAGACTGGCCCCTTCTGCTTGACACCCACCCTTGAAGTATTTATAGGTGTTGGTCAAATCAACGTCCCCTCACCCAGCTTCTTCACCAACCTCTTTTATCACCTTGGACCGCAAGGCTGAGTCAGAACAATCACCCAAGCACTGCTGTTTCCTGAAAACTGATTTGGATTTTTCCTTCAAATACATTGTGCACAAATCATAGTCTTTTGTGGCTCACAAGTTTTTCCCTTGTATGCATCATTTGGAACAGGTTGCCCAGAGAAGCTGTGGCTGCCCCATCCCTGGAGGGGTTGAAGGCCAGGCTGGATGGGGCTTTGAGCAACCTGGTCTGGTGGGAGGTGTCTCTGCTCAGGGCAGAGGGTTAGAGCTCGATGATCTTTAGGGTCCTTTCCAATCCAAACCATTCTCTGATTCTATGTTTTGAGAATTTCAAATTTGATTAGTTCATTGGTTAAATTTCATGATTAAGTTCCTAAAGAAATGCAAAATTTGTCTTGGGTTCACTTGAACACAGATAGTCAAAAATGTAGCTGCAGAGACTTGTACTGTATTTGTCTATCCATGCAGGTGAAATCATATACAGGTGAACCTTGCATGAAACTGATTCTAAGAAAAATGTTATTAATGACCTTGTCATAGTGCTGGATTGGGTCCAGAGAAGGGCAGCAGAGCTGGTGAGGGGTCTGGAGAACAAGCCTTGTGAGGAGAGGCTGAGGGAGCTGGGGATGTACAGCCTGGAGAAAGGAGGCTGAGGAGAGACCTTCTCGCTCTCTACAACCCCCTGAAAAGAGGGTGTAGCCAGGGGGAATTGGTGTCTTCTCCCATAGGACAAGAATAAACAGCATCAAGGTGGGCCATGGGAGGTTCAAATTGGATATTAGGAAAAAGGATTACATGGAAAGGGTTGGAAAATCATTGGAATGGGCTGTCCAGGGGAGTGGCTGGAGCATCATCCTGGAGGTATTTAAAATATGAGTTGACATAGTGCTTAGTGACGTGGGTTAGTGCTGGCTTTTCTCAGTCAGGTTGATGGTTGGACTACATCTGTGATTCTATGATTGTATAGTTGGAATTAAGGTAAGGTCTGTTGCTCAGGTTGTTAAGAAGTGATTTCACTGTGATATCAGAGGTAATCCAACCAGTACTCACAGATCAATTTCTTTCTCTTTCTGTAGTTTTATTGTTTGATGGTTTCCATAACTTAAAAAGCGGGGATGCCTTTTAAGTCTGAATGTCATTCTATATTTACTAGCTTCTTTAAAAACCAAAATTTTTATCCCAGAGCATGCTGACGTACTTTCAATTTTGCATTCAGCCTAACACAGTCGTCCAAGAACCATAGAAGTGATGAAGTTTAAAAGTGTATAGAGGATAGTTTTGTCACACCGTGGTTAAGGTTTACCCCTCTTATACCTGCTAAATATTAAACACTGATGTTTTACTACGTTTGTCTTTGGCTGAAGGAGGTCAAACACGCTTCTTCTGTTGGTTACTCATGCTGTCGCCCTGCGTATGCGGAGTTTTCGCTGACACCCATGGGCTTGTCAGGCTACTTCCACTTGGAGAGGAAACTCCTGGGGCAATTCTGCATATTAACTAGGAATGCATGGAAACTTCAACAAGGGCTTCAACAAGGCCAAGTGCCAAGTGCCAGGTCCTGAACTTGGGCCACACCAACCCCATCCATGGCTACAGGCTTGGGGCAGTGTGGCTGGAGCCGCCTGGCAGAAAAGGACCTGGGGGTGCTGGGTGACAAGCGGCTGGACATGAGCCAGCAGTGTGCCCAGGTGGCCAAGAAGGCCAATGGCATCCTGGCTTGTATAAGAAATAGTGTGACCAACAGAAGTAGGGAGGTGATTGTCCCCATGTGCTCAGCACTGGTGAGGCCACACCTTGAGTCTTGTGTCCAGTTCTGGGCACCTCAACACAAGAGAGATCTGGAGGGGCTGGAGCAAGTGCAGAGGAGGGACACGAAGCTGGGGAAGGGTCTGGAGAATAAATCTTATGAGGAACAATTGAAGGAGCTGGGAGTGTTTAGTTTGAGGAAGAGAAGGCTCAAGGGAGACCTCATCCCTCTCTACAACTGCTTGAAAGGACATTGTAGAGAGGTTGGTGATGGTCTCTTCTGACAGGTTATTAGTGATCGAACAAGAGGGAATGGCTACAAGATGCAACAGGGTAGGTTTAGACTTGACATTAAGAAAGAATTCTTCCCAGCAAGAGTGGTCAGAGCCTGGAATGGGCTGCCCAGGGAGGTGGTGGAGTCACCATCTCTGACTGCATTGAAGAGTAGACTAGATATGGTGTTGAGGAGTCTAGTGTAGGGGAGAACTTTGTAGAGTGGGTCTGATGGTTGGACTTGATGATCCCAAGGGTCTCTTCCAACCAAAATGATTCTATGATTCTATGAAACCCTGGATTGAGGAGTATGAGGAAAACAAATGACAACAGTTTCCTTGCAAGGAGCTTATAAAACTGTCATTCTACTGGTTCCCAAACATTTGATTGTCACAACTACTTTTCAGCCTCTTTCAAGCAGTCAGTTTGCTGAAAAGTATAGTCTTCTGTTTCCCAAATTATGATTTGGCTCCAAGTCTGAGCCCAAGTTTGGCTCTAAGTCCCAGCCCCTTCCTGCAGCGTGGCTTTGGACAGTCCCTGGTGATTCTTGTCCCAAACAGCGACTGCCATTATTTCTAGATACTCATGGAGAAAATTACTTTTAATTCCTTGGACGTGAAGGAAGTCAGATTAGTCTCTGGCTCTTCTGTTATCTGTAGATCGAGTACAGCTGAAGGCAGCTATTAATATTTGGTAAAGAATGGAAAAGGGAGGGCCAGGAACCAAGGGAGTTGAAGGAAAAGAGAGAAAATAAAGCAACTTGAAGGAAGGAGCGGAGACAACAGTTTTCAAGTCTGTGTGAAACAACCAAAAATCATGTCTAGTAGAAGGCAAAACTATGAGGCATAAAAGCAAAATAATAGAGAATTCTGACCTGTCTTTTTTATTGTTTTAAAATACTTTCTTTTTGTACTTGGGAAGGTAAAGTCCTACCCAGAAATGAAAAAGCAACAAAAGCAGTTGATTTTATACAACGTATTGGACAGCACTATCAACCCCTGCTTATATTCCTTCCTACCATGACAGTTTAATTTAAAGGAGAAAATCTAATTTCCTGTGCCGATTATATATCAAGTTAATTCCAAACTCTCATGTAACAGTTAAAATCACTGACAATTAATAGAGGAGGCACAGCTCTCCTGGCAGAGCTTAGACCCATTCTCATTGAATCACTGAATAGTTAGTTAGAAGGGACCTCCTGAGATCACCTGGTCCAGACCCCCGGCTCAAAGCAGGGCCACCACAGATCACATTGCTTGGAAGTTTGTCCAGTCAAGTTTTGCTATCTCCAGGATCAGAAACCTCACACCCTCTCTGGGTCCCTGTTTCAGCCTTTGACCACCCTCATGGTAAAAATATTTTCCTAATATGTAATCAGATTATTATTTTTTTCACATTATAACGAGTGCTGTTTGTCCCCTGCCTTACTGCTGTGCACCTCTGAGAGGAGCCTTGCTCTGTCCTCTCTGCACTTTCTCTGTCCTCTCTGCACCCTCCCATTATACCTTCTCACTCCCTGCCCTGAAAGGAGGGTGTAGCCAGCGGGGTTAGTCTCTTCTCTCAAGTCGTAGGTGATGGGACAAGAGGAAATGGCTTCATGTTGTACCAGGGGAGGTTCAAGTTGGATATTAGGAAAAAATTTCACACTGAAAGGGTTGTCAAATATTGGAATGGGCTGCCCAGGGAAGTGGTGGAGGCACCATCCCTGGAAGTATTTAAAAACCGGGCAGACGTGGTGCTGAGGGACATGGGTTAATGGTGGTTTTTGTCAATGTTGGATTGATGGTTGGGCTCGATGCTCTGAAAGGTTCCTTCCAACCCAGGCAATTCTATGATTCCAAAATGCACTGTCCAGTGCAATCTTCTCTGATAATAAAAATAAAATTTACTGAAGAAGTGCTATATTTTTGCCAGATACATATCTGCCTTTTGAACCTTTAGTTGATCCGTAGATGCAAATTAATCATAGAACCATAGAACGGTTACAGTTGGAAGGGACCTTAAAGGTCATCAAGTTCCAACCCCCCTGCCCTGGGCAGGGACACCTCCCACCAGACCAGGTTGCTCCAAGCCCCATCCAGCCTGGCCTTGAACCCCTCCAGGGATGGGGCAGCCACAGCTTCTCTGGGCAACCAGATCCAGTGTCTCACCACCCTCACAACAAAGAATTTCTTTCTGGTATCTAATCTAAATCTCCCCTCTTTCAATTTAGAGCCATTACCCCTTGTCCTCTCCTTACACTTCCTGACACAGAGTCCCTCTCCAATGCCTGGTATTTGATTACCGCTGCAAATTCTGAATACTCCTAACAATTTTCTGTAAACATCAGCAGGTACTTTTTGAAAATCTACTGCTAAATCTCCATAAGGTAGGCACCAACCAGTCTGTTAAAGACTTACTAGATATTTCCCTGAACCAAGTCTCATACTTAAGGATTTTTTTCACTCTGTTCTAATCAGAGGCAGATCAAAGAAAGAGGGTTCATTGTTAGTAGGGTTTCGATAACTATTTAAATGAGGAACAAGCTTTCTGCTTAGTTGGCAAGTGAGAAGAAAATGCTGTACACATCACCCAGTTTTACATGTAACAGGCATCTCTTACAAGGCAGCATGTACTGGTAGCTACCACCTATGCTTAGTTGCTTCTCTAAAGCTGCATGACCCTAGGTAATGGTTATATTTACAGTGGTCAGTGGTGTGAGCACTGCGAGACCTGATACCTACCTCAATGTGGTCCTTACATGATCCTCAGGGGGTTTCTGACAGCATCAGGTGCTTATAATTTCTCATCATGTTCCTTCTGTCATCTGGAGCGGGTAGTTAGGGAGACCCTGGAGGCAAATTAGAAAATAACAGCTTAATACTTATCTCGGCGATGCAACCAAACTGAATGATTTAGGTGTCCTGGACAACGAGAACCCACCCATCCACGGCAGCACTGATAGAAAAAAATGCACTTAAGTCATTGACTTTAAGACAAAGAAATTTTTGGATTGTATTCCCAAGAACAGAGTTCCAGGAGCTCAAGAATGTGTCAAAAGCACCCTGTTATCAAGCCTGTGCTGTTGCTTTTTAAATTCCATTACTCCTGTATCTTTGGCACTTGCATATTCTCAGAGTCAGTATTTTAGATGTTGAAGATTTCAGAGAATTAAGTCCCTATGAAAATTTTAGCTGCAAGACCACACAGTACGGAAATCCCATTCCATGAAAAAAAGTATGGCATTTATAAGCTCTGGTGGCCTATATTGGCCAAACACTGAGCTTTGGGTGCCCTCTGAGTGTAATGTGTGCCTGTAGGAATGCCCTCCTTGTTGGGCACTCCAGAGACCAGAACAATAGCCAGGGTTTAGTCACCTCTCATGGAGAGGTCACTCACAGCTTTGTTTTAAAGCTTATATATTTAGTCTTTACATTTCAAAGCACTTCTAAAACTGATAATTATATTGCCACATGTAAGCAACTCCGCTCTTGGGATGAAAAATGTCATCTTGGTATGATGTATACAGTTGACAATTGCTACATGCAAACCTGAAAGACCAAGCCGGTGCAGGGGGATGGGTTTCAGGAACTGGTGGTGACTGGTGACTGGCTTCTGTAGGCCATTCTCACTTGCCATGCTCGACAAAAGGGTGTGAAGTCCTGATTTCACAGAACTAGAAGATTGTGTGGTCATGGAAAGTAAACAGCAGAAAACCAAGCTATGTTTTAAGGTGGGGAGGGAGATCATTAGTTTGCCCTGAGCCTAACCCTGGTGACCCAGACTGCCTTTCCACAGCCTGGTGGCTCTCAGCCCTGTCTGCATCACCCCTTCCCGGCAGAAACTGCTACTGGCTGCATCATCAAAGTGCCCTGGAAACCGCCATCCTTCCCCACTGCTTCCCTCGTGGCTGACCAGGAGTGAGCTCAGGAGAGCCTTTGGGTCTGCAGCTCTAGGATACCCTGCTTCCAAGGTGGCCCTGGGGACTGGTGGGGGGAGATTGTCCTACCAGATGCCCCAGCATGAAGCACACTTCAGCCTTCTGCAGTTTCTCCTCCAAAAAAACCACGTCGCAGCTGGGCCGGCTGTCAAATATCTGCAAAGTATCCCCACCGCTTCTGTAGGGTCTTCCGAGCAGTGAGAGGATGTTTGTTTTAAGAAGCGAAGGGGAAGCAATATTTGGCTGTAAGTGTATCTGGGGGTGGGCAGACTGCTCAAGCATGCAGGTTGTATTTCTCAGAGTTGAATGGGAACGAGACAGCAGTGGAAACAAAGCAGTCTTTAAGGAAATAAAGAGAGAAGTAAAACTGAAAGAGTCCTCAGTGTAGCATTTTGAGTTTATGAGGCGTTTCCTCCTGCTGATGAATAGAGATGGCTGAACCTTTCTGCACATTGTGGTTTAAAACTGACGGGAGCACCACTACAAACAGCTGTCTGTTCTCCTGTCTGCAAAGTCCAAACGCAAAATTGCAAAAATTTAGCTTTGGGCTCAGTGTCACATCCCCTCTGAAGCCCATGGAAATGGTATAGTTTACACCAACATAAAATGCAACCCACAGTAGTCTGGAGTGCTAAACCACCAGGGTAAGTAGTGAGAAAACTTATTTATAGACATTTTGATGACATCTAGAAATATTTCCCCATATCTGTGTTTCCAAGAATTTTCAGTTTCTCATTGTACGCTTTTCTGTAAATACAAGTTGTGGTTGCCCAGATCTTTCAGTGGGTCAGTTTTAGCAGGGGAGCAGACTTGTTTCATTTGGATTGCAAGATATGTTTATTGACTAAATGAAATGAGTTCAAACACACTCCCAAAAGGGTTGAGAATGGTGAATCCATCTAATCTAAGAATTGGAACTTGAGTGACCAGTTGCTCCACTGAAACCACAGATTCACAGAATCACAGCCATTGAATAAACCTTTGAATATATACTGAGAATAAATCTGATTGAATTTGTTGGCCAAGTTGTTCGATACAAACTGATCACCCAGATAAGATTGGAAATACTAACATTTGATCTGCACAAAGGACTCATTCGAGGGGTAGCTGGGTAAAATCTAGTGATACATATATTCAGGAGATTAGATAAACTGATCTAAAAATAGATATTTAACACAGAGAATTGGTGCATCGGTTTACAAGATTCACCCCTAACCTTTTTGATGACAATAAAGTATGTTCTTTACGTATCTTATTTTAAAGCATATTTTTCTAGCCCTTGTGTTGTTCCTATGGTTCCTTACCTAAGCTGTCTTGTAGAGGCAGATCTCAGGATGAACTCTAGGACCTGCCTCAGTGCTGCTGAGGAGGGTCTGGGAGTCTACAATGGTGGGCTCTTCCCACATCTCTTCAGCTTTGATGGGTCTGGACAAACTTAACAATGTTGAGGAGAAAGCTCATCAGCATCCCATGCTGTGGACAGATGTCTCTACTTTTTGAAGAGTCACAGAATCATAGAAGTATATGCTTAGAGTTGGAAGGGACCTCAAAGATCATCCAGTTCCAAACCTCCTGCCATGGGCAGGGACACCTCCCACCAGACCAGGTTGCTCCAACCCCATCCAGCCTGGCCTTGAACATNACAGAGGGGTAGAATCATGTTCCTTGCTCTGCAGCCCAGGATTTGATTGAATTTCTGGGCTTCCAGTGAGCACTGGTGGCGCAGGTTGAGCTTCTCATCCACAAGTCCTCCAGCTTAGGATGTGCCAATTCGGATCTTCTTTAGCTTAGAAAGAAAAATACTTCTATAATTTAAAATTTTAAGACACGACCATGTCTTTAGAGGGCTAAGGGAGAGGGGGGCAAGACCGGGCTAACACAATCTGGAAATGACAAGCGGAGTTTGCGTTACCCTGTGCTGCTGGATCACTTGGCTATTTAATCCCCAGTTATGGGGAAAGAAATCCCAGTGCAACGCGCAGGAGGGATTGACAGGAAGCAAGACGGGAGAAAACGAATTGTTGTGTCTTGTGATATGCCGTAGGCAAAAGTGAGCCGGGGGTGAAAGGGTATGATGACAAAGCTGTTGGCAATTTAAACCTTGGCTCAGGCATAAAATAAATACGTTATTCCTGATGGTGAACTTGGACGGCGCTGTCACTGGGTGCGTTTGGGCTTCCTTGTGCTTTTTCTAGCCCCTTCTCTTTCGCCTGACCCGCGGCATTCATGTCCACACGCCGACGTGGCAGAGCCCTCTTTGAGGGTCTCAGTGCACTTTAATTGCAACCCAGGCTGGATGCGTTTCAGCTGAACTTCGCATCCAGATCCCATTAAAAACCCTTACATTTCGGAGGGTGTTGTATCAAGCCCTTGTCAGATGGCACCGATTTGGGGCACGGCAACGCTGTGTCATGGCTTTTTACGTTGCTTTTTGGGTAGAAGGGGCTCACCGGATGGGCCAGGAGGGTGGTGGTGGTGCAAGGCTTTTGACAGAGGTAGAAACAAGAGCCTTACAATTCACAAGAGGTAACATGCAGCTCGTAGAGGCAAAAAAGCAAAAGCAACCCCAGAAACCTTGCAGCAATAACTGCCAAAGAGTGGGTGTGTTGGGAACATTACCTTCCTGTTTGCGTCACCTATATTTTTACACTTTCATGGTCTTTTTTTTTAAAAATAATTATTATTTTTTTCTTTTAATGGAGCCTGCTCTCCCTCCTCTTTCCTCTAGTGTTTTCACATCTTCTAAAAATGACACCTTTTGTCATGCTGTAGAGATTAGGGCAGGGAAAAGCCTCTGACTGATGGCCAGGCTGCTCCTGCGGGGCGGAGGATGGGGATTTCCTCCGGGTGCCGGAGAGGTGACCTCTCTTTGCAGGCGACTCCGCTTGCTCCTCACCTCCCTGCTCCTTTCAAGACGTTTCCTTTTCAGTTTCCACCAGCTGCCGGGGATAGAAAAAAGGCGGCAGGTTGATATTTTCCTTGGGATAACACCCCCCCTCTTACTTCCCAATTTCATCTGCTTATCTAAGGCTTATCTGAAACCTTACGGGCTGGAAGATAGGCTGGAAAAAACACCAAATCAGATGTTCTTGGGAGCTCTTTACTGCTTTCTAGGCTTGGTGTGGCTGGACATACCGCAGGCACGGCTTGTCATGCAGTGTTTTGGTAGCTCTAGCTCCTTAGAGCCGTTCAGAGCCTGGCGACGTAACAAAAATGAAATAAATGAAATATTGTTGGAATTCACTGAGTGCTCTGGGCTTGTTCAGTGCTTTTTTTTTTGTTTTCTGGGAAAAGGCTGCCCACCCCAATCTCTCGGGGAACTCGGAGTGATGGGTTTGCTGCTGGTCTCCATGGACCTTCGATGCTGCTCCCGGGACCTGTGCTCTGAGCTGGCCAGTTTGAAGCCCAGGTATAAACCAGACTCAAACCAGCACTCCCTTCCATTTATATTTGAATTTCTTATAAAATATTTGGTGATGAGTGGTTATTGTGGCTCTGTTTTGGTTTCTTATGGATCTTAATAGAGGGGGGAAAAAAAAACCCTTTCTGCCATTTTACTAAAAATATGTGGAATAAGATTAGCCTGCACCTTGTAAAATCCTATTTTAAGAAACTAAGGCCCTGATCCAATCACAATGAGGTCAGTGGGACGCTTTCCACTGATTCAGTGGGCCTTGGATACGGCCCTAAGACATTATTTTCAGTTACAAGGACTGTGAGAAATGTATCTAATATTAGAAATTTATTGTTTATATTATTTCTATAATTAAAATGGCCAGCTGCTGTAAAAAAGGTTTCCTCTGAGCTGGACGTCTGCAAGCTAAATTTGAGCCTGAAGCAAAATTAAAGATGTCAGCTCTGGGCAACAGTATCTTTCTGTACTGTGATTCAAGTGGGATGGTTTCTCAGCTATCCTATTCCTCAAGGCACTCTGGAAGACACTTGTCCATGTCCTCCATGGCATGGTCCACAAACAAAGCAGAAGAAGACTGCGGTCAATGGGTAGATTTGGAATAAGCTTTCTACATAGGACAACCCTGAGGCAGGGATGTATGTGACGGATCTGATGCACACCTGATTTGTGTTGTTCTTGGAAAGACACAACTGAGCCTACCCTGAAAGTAGTTTCTACTTCTTTGAGGTCCTCATGGCCTGAAACCTTGAAAGACCGAGCTGTTTGCTGTCAGCACCAGGTGTTTGGGCAGCCCAAGCCTACAGACAGATGGAGGCTTGCTGGGGAAGCGGCTCTTTGCCAATATCTTCAGTAAATAAAAGGAACTGCTTGGGTAGACTGGGGCCATTTGTATGCCGGCAACTGTCTGAGGTAGTTTTTCCCTTCCCAGCTACTAAATAATGGGTCAAAATTCCCATCTGTGTCCCCACACCAGCCAGCTGTGGGAGTGCTGAGCCTTATGCTGCCCAGGAGGTGATGGTCTCCCCGACTGCTGAACAACCACCCCTTTCAAGCTGCTATTTTATTGCTTCCTCCCCTCCTCTTTCCCTCCTGTAAAGCCAGGTCTGGGTAAATCCCTTTGTTGGGACCCCTCCACGCCTGCCTGGAGATGCTTTGCCCATTCCCAAGTGTTCCTGGGGAGTTATGCAGCTTCCCCAGTTCCTGCCTGGGAGGCCCCAGCAAGAGCCATTTAAGCAATTTTCACAGGAATGCCTGGAAGCTGAATCGGTCCGTCTTGCTGCCCAACGGGAAAGAAACACTTCAAGTCCTTCCAAAAAGTTAAATTTCAGCCCATCTCAAAGCAATCTGGAAAATGTTGGGCAGGAATCGCATGTGCTTTATTTCCTTTGTTCATCGAATCCAGCTGGATGCTACAGTCAATACTTCTGTTACAGCCCTTGCTAACACACCGGCTGAAGCCAAACTTTGACCTCACTCCAGCTTCACACCTGAGCAACCACATCTACTGCCGCTTGATTGAAGGATGTGGTATCTACTGGGTGCACACTGGTATTGGTGAGCAGTTACACAGGCATAACCAGTCCTACCGGAGGAAGTAATGGCTCACAGACTTGAATGAACTTCCAACATTTGGCCATTAAGCATCACTTTAACCTCTTTATCTTTTGAACATATGTCAATTTAGTAATGCTTTGGACATGCTGGATACATGGCTTCAGTTTTAATAGATTTCCAAACAAAACGGGGCATCTCCTATATTTACTTGATCTAGATCACATTTTATAGTTAAACACTTGATATCCAGAGATTTTAAAAAATGTAATCATTGTTACTACAGTGGCATCCAAAACTTCCTCAGTGCTCCACCAGTTCCCCAAAAGCCAGACTCCCTGATAACTCTGCCTATTTTACTCATATAAAATCAACCAACTAAAAAAAATTGATACTAAAGAGGAGAAAATTTTATCTGATGTCGCCAAACCAGTCTTTCACAATGGACATGTGATGTCACTCACAACTGATGCAACAACACAGACAGTAATTAATGGGAATGTCTTTCCACTTAGATATCCCCTTATTTACCATGTGTCAGTGTGCATGGTCATATGCCACATATTGAAACAGTTTTGCCTGCTGAGAAATGGACACTTGAGAAATGGAATGTTTAAACTTAAAATTAATTTCTAAAGTCTTTCTTTTTTTTTTTTTTTATTTAAAAAAAGGGGTTTTCATTATGCTCAATGGAGACATACAGAATACGTAATCACTGCTCGTCTTGGAAAGGCTCTTGAGTGAGACCGATACAACCCTTAGATTTAGGCTGAAGCTGTGTGTTTGTGGAGGAGCTGTGATGAAAACTCCAGTTCCTCCTCTCTGTTGTTTATCCAGCCTCACAGCCCCATCTTTTCACAGAATCACAGAATGGTATGGGGCTGGAAAGGTACCAGTGAGAGGACAAGGGGAAACAGGCACAAACTTGTACATAAGAAGTTCCACCTAAACACGAGGAGGAACTTCTTTCCTGTGAGGGTGGCAGAGCCATGGCAGAGGCTGCCCAGAGAAGTGGTGGAGTCTCCATCTCTGGAGACATTCCAAACCCTCCTGGACATGTTCCTATGGGACCTGCTTTGGGTGACCCTGCTTTGTGGCAGGGGTTTGGACTAGATGATCTCCAGAGATCCCTTCCAATCCTATATAATTCATTTTTTGTTTCTGTGATCTCTGGAGATCATCTAGTCTAACACTCTGCCAGAGCAGGCCCTACCCTGAGCAGGTTGCACAGGAACATATCCAGGTGGGTTTGGAATGTCTCCAGAGACAGACTCTACCACCTCTCTGGGCAGCCTCTTCCAGGGCTCTGCCACCCTTAAAAGAAGGAAGTTCCTCCTCCTGTTTAGAGGTAAATTTCATCTCTCCTTGTGTTCTCATTGCTGCTCATCCAGCTGTTTAGCTCTAGAGGAACAAGGCACAACAAAGGGAAAAATGATTTTCAGCTGGATCAGGTCCCTGATCAGGTTCCCTGCAGAACCAAACAAATTACACACAGGGCACAAGTAGCTTTGATAAGGCAAAAAAAAAGGGAAGGAACCACCCCCACCTGCCCGCTTTCAACACAGCTCAGGCTCCTGAGATAAAATAATCATGGAACTTCAGCCGCAGTCAAGCAAGCAGAATTACCTGCTGAGGCTTGGTTTGTGGAGGAGCAGAGAGAATAAAAGTTGAAAGGAAGCTATAGGGTTTGATGAGGTTTGTCTATGTTTGGCAAAGACTTTTTCCTTTCTTAGAGTTTCTTGGAAACGTCTTCAAAACATTCCAGGCTTGGTTTTGCTCCTCAAATACTCTTCAGTGTTTTATTTAAAGAGTAAAGTGCCAAATTCTTCCCTCAGATATGCAGTGCAAGAACTCCCACATTAATCAGAAGAATTGTCTGCACATATCCTAAGCGCAGGAGGTTGCATATTTTTTTGGTCTGTGCTTTGTGTCTTAAGGAGAAGTAAATCCCAAGCACAAGCTTCCTCCTATTCACACACAGGAGGACAAAATTTTGTGGGCTTCTAACACGTGTCAGGGACCTGTTGCTCTCACCCTACAAGGACCACTAACATATTTTCATCAGAGGCTACATAAAGGCTGTCCATGGAGCACAGGGTGTATCAGGACAGTTAAAATGGGGAGTCCTGCCCTCTGATTTATGAGATGTGATGAGGAGGGAGGAAGAACTGTGTGTAAGAAGGGGATAAGACATTAATTCACTGAAGAGAAATTGGTAAATCAGATTTGATTTGAAATGCAGGGACTGAAACGCTAATGTAGGTCTTTAACCTCCTTGATAAAACACTGGTGGACTTAAAAATAGGTTTTAAAAGCTGAGCTGCTGTTTTGATTTGTAAAACAAGTTAAACCAAACTTGACAATAAGGCATGTGCTTTAGATTTCCCTGGTTTGAGGCACTGTTTACTCTGGCAGATATATCCTTAAGTGGAGCTTTTTTTTCCCCCCTCAAAGCTGTTACATGGTAGACTGATGTTGGCTGACCCTGAAGCAAAAATTTGAAAACAGCACATTTATTTTCCTCCTAATGCTAAACACACATGCCAGGCAGCATTTTTTCTGGTCTAGCTGGAAAATCTTCAAATCTGGGCTATTTGTCCCTTTTACCCTGACTTTAATGTTTTTGTGAATATAAAAATAACACCACGGAGCTGGGGGACGGGAGCGTGTGTGTTTTACGGCGGGAGCGCAGCCTGTAATTTGCCGGCTGCAGACTGGGACGGGCAGACGGGAAGAGCCGATGATGGGTCAGCCCCATCACATTGGGGGGTGACAATGGTCTTTCCTGTGTCCCTCAGTGCCCAGCCAAGCACCCAGAGTGCCATCAGCCAACGGGGAAAAAAAAAATCTTAGCAGAGCAATAAATTTCAATTCTCGGTCGTTAGCTTCCTTATTAGAAAAACCATTAACCCTTCCAGCCCTTAACTGTGTGTTGTGGCAGGAGGGGCTGGGTAACTTACCATCCTTTTCTTCAGTTAGGAGGAAAAGTTTAGGCCGTGGCAAAATACTAGGTTGAGCCTAGTTTTGGCTGCTGCTTGAAAAATCCCTTGGGGGAAAAAGCCCAACTGGCAGATCACTGCCTGGATTATTGGTATTTAAGGACAGCTCTGAAGGAGGATGATATAAGACATAGATAAGAATATAGAAATATTCTATATTATATACATATATATGTATATTCTATATTCTATAAATCCTATAGAAATAGGAGAGAGAACTGCTGGAGATGGTAGAGCAGA
>VZTM01025160.1:3781-37605 GCA_013400555.1 Jacana jacana
GGGGCGCCGCATGGGACAGGCCGCAGCAGCCCCACCAGGCCCCAGCCCGGGGCGCCTGAGGAACGTCCAAGAGCCTCCCGCGCGGAGGGGAGCAGGCGCCAGGCCCGCGCCGCCGAAGACGACCCGCCACCTGAGCACCAGCCCGCTCGCAGCGGCGGCAGGGAGAGCTCACCGCTATCCCGCCCGTACCTCAGCAAGTGCGTCCCCCCGCCACAGGCTGCCTCCGCTTAGGCGGGAAAGCCACCGCTTGCCACCATCACCGACGCTCCAAGATGGCGGACATATCAGCTCCTGCGAGCCCTCCTCTCCCTCCGCCCCGCCTGCCAATCACACCGCCCCGGCACCACCCTCCTCCTGGGCTCTCGCCTTTCTATTGGGCGATGTGCGCAGATCGGCCTCTCACTGGCCGTCTGGAGGGTGTCAGTCACTCAGCTACGCGACTGCAACAGGGTCGAACGGGGATGAGGGCGGGCTCTTGGCTTCCTGTTGGCCAGTCAACGCGTGGGGCGGGAGTATCTCGCTTCCCACCTTCCCGACTTAGCAACAAGCAAACGTCACCCTGACAGGCGTTTCCCTCGCCCAGTAGAAAAAGCGAGTTTCTTTTAAAAATAAACCCTTTCCGCCCAATCCGGAGCTGCGGCGCTCCGGCCGGCAAGAGGCCACGGCGGGAGGGGTGGTGCCTGCAGCGGTGATCCCCCCCCCACTACCCTTCGCCTCTCCGCCCCGCCATTGGCCAGAGCGCGAAACCACGCCCCTGAGGGCGCGGCGCGGGCGCCAAACTGCCTGACAACAAGCCTCTGGGGCGCGCGGCGGGCGCGCGGTGTGGTCTCGCGCGGAAGTGGGGGGAGGGGAAGGAAGACGGAGGCCTCCGGTGGGGGAGGGGACTCAGCTCACGTGGTAGCGAGCGCGTCTCTGTTGCGGGGCGTCGCGGGAGCGGTACCCGCCTTGCTCGCAAGCCGGGCTCTTCTGAGCCTCCCTTCGGGGGCCCTTGGGCACCTCCGACTCCATGCGGGAACCAGCAGGTCACTTTAACCGAAGTGCTCCAAAACGAGCCCGTGTGAAAGCCAGGGGAGACCCGGCGCCCTTCAGTGCTGCCTCCTGGCTGAGCTGGCGGCTGTGCGAGCCCCGCTTGGCCAGAGCCTGCTGGTAAGGACCTCTGCTTCAGAGCTCCGGTTGATGAATAGCTGTACCGTGAACCCGACAGCCTCATGTGCCCCGCAACTGGGACAAACCCACCTCCCAGGCAGTGTTTTGTGCCTTAGAGGCACAAACACATTCTAGCCAGCCTGCAGCCTTATCAAAGCCTCCCAAAATGGCTGTGACCCCCTCGAGGTTTCAAAATGTCACTGGCAGGATGACATCCCATCCCCAGAGGTAACCACCTCTCTGTAGTCAACAGCACTTTGTCTGCAGGAATCGGAGCTTGTCTGGCTTCAACAGGTTTTCATAGAATCACAGAATGGTTAGAGTTGGAAAGGACCTTAAGGATCAAGTTCCAACCCCCCTGCCATGGGCAGGGACACCTCCCACCAGAGCAGGTTGCTCCAAGCCCCATCCAGCCTGGCCTTAAACACTCCCAGGGATGGGGCATCCACCAGTTCTCTGGGTGACCTGTTCCAGTGCCTCACCTCCCTCACAGGAAAGAATTTCTTCCTAGTATCTAATCTAAATCTCCCATCTTCCAGTTTAAAGCCATTACCCCTTGTCCTGTCACTACGGTTTATTTAGTTGGTTTCAACAGGTTTCTGTCTGGTTTCCATGTGGTTTTGACTGCTTTCAACTAGTTTCCTCTGCACGTGGCTCTTGAAGAAAGAAGGCTGCTGATAGGAGGTGGCACCAGCAGAGCAGGGTGTGCCAACAATGTCTAGTTGCACCCTGGGGCAGCAGTACTGGCCTTGTCCAAACCTACTACTATTTTGGTCCCCTCCCTCAAACATGCCTCAGTTTTCCTGGGAGGGGAAAGTACAGCTGAAAGCATCACTTCTGAGCCCAAGGCACCATCACAGTCCTTCCCTTCATGTTTTGTGTGTTTTTTAAAGTCTAGGATTGCTTATGTCTATAAAATATCTGCCTGTCTGTGAATGGTGTGTGGAGGGGCCACCGTGCAAAGGGGAGAGTCGCCTCCTAGAGCAAAGGGATAAGCTGTCTGCAATCCCCTGCTCTCTTACCTCCCATCTTCTTGATGTCTCTTCCCAAATATAGTAACAGAGCCAGGAAAGCCTGTTGTCCTTATCAGTTGACACCATGGACTTGTAAAACACTCCATTTCTCAGAGGCTTGATCCGTCAGGGCACTGTGGCACCATTAAATCATGGGTATTCAGCTACTTGCTTACACACATTGATGAAAAGCCACTAACACCATGATAACAGGTATGTTATATTATGGTTAAGGCAAGGAATTATTTATTTATTTACAACAGGGGAAGAAAAAACAGCTGAGAAGACAGTTTAGTGACCAGGGTAGTTCTTGCAGGCGCCTCATAAGACCTCATGAAAACTGAAAGGTAACACAGATTGCTGTGTTAATTTCCTATACCAAAGGAAAGGGAAAACAATACATTTATTTGACTTCACTATGAATGAGCAGCCTAGGATAAAGCGACCCCACTTTGAATTATGTGTCTTCACACTTTTCAAATGCTCATCTGGCATACAAAGTTAAGCTCAATACCTTATTGCAAATCAATAACCAACTCAGCAGATCTGCTCCCATTAAAACAAATTCAATATTACAGAGAGGCCTAAATATTGAGGGTGCTGCTTCAGAAAGCAGCATCTCTTTCAGGAGAAAAACAGTAAGTCAAGCTAGAAATGGGCTCAAACCTTGGGCTACAAGAGCAGGGTCTTAATAGGAGCCTGTCTCTGCATAGAACATCTTCAAATTGATTGTGGACATAAGGAAGATATAATAGCTAAAGCTGTGTTTATCTTTCTGTGTGTTACTTTTCAGAGTAAGGACTCAATTTTACCTTCAGATCAGAGGGAGTCTACATCTTCCACTTCATACTGGTATTGTGTTCAGGAACTTTAAAGTAGGATATCACAGAATATCAGAATCACAGAATATCAGGGATTGGAAGGGACCTTGAAAGATCATCTAGTCCAATCCCCCTGCCGGAGCATAGGCTGCTTGAGGTTCCTCTGGGTTTTTATCACTTAAAATACGGAAAGATAGGCTAAGTTTCTTTAGCTTGCTTCTGAAGAAAAAGTAGCCAACAGGTTTATAATAGCCACAAACAGGCTAACATGTCCTGGCCTTTGTGCTTTGTTCAGGCAATCACGCAGCAGGAACTCTTGCCAGCTGCTCAGGTGCTTGGTTTCATAATGCCCATTGCATAAAAGGCTCAACAGTGTCAGCTTTCTTTTTGATTCTATGTTTTTCCTACCAGTTGACCAAGCTTTGGCTCCTGTGCTTTGTGTAGGCATTACTGGTTCTCCCAAAGATTAAGTCATAGCATGCTTCACACTACGAAGAGCCATCCTTGCTCATGTTACCCTTCAGCATATGATGACACATCCTTATCTCACAAAACCTCTGTGAACAGAAGCCCTCCCCAAGCCATGGAAGCCAGTAGATTGCTTCCATTAGAAGGAGATTGTTGGCTGCCAGCTCAGACACATGACCATCCTCTTCTGCCTGAGTAAGTCAGTAGAGACCCACAGCAATTATAATCCACATGATTTTAATGTGTTGCAAACACAGGGTAAAAACACAGCAGCATGAAATGTCTTAGCTGGCCCACAGAGATGCACAGTTAGAGCTCTGAGTGTAGAACCTGGTTTTGTTTTCTTTTTCATGCAAGGGGATTTATTTAGTTAAATGTACAAAAAATGTTTATCTTCAAAATAATGAACACGAAATGGGACACTGTTTCTATTTTTTTTTCATTATTTCAGCTGGTGCTCAGTCCAGAAGGCTCTCTAGACTGTATTTGTTCCACATTTATTTTAGCTGTCTCCTTTTTCTGTTCTTTCACTGTAGCTGGTTTTTGTTTTGTTTTGTTTGTCATACCACTTGCATGTTCTAGCAGTGAGCACCTGCACCGACTACGGCAAGCGGAGATTTCACTATATAAAGTGTATAGATGCAGTTCTGGTTGTATTGTCAGTTGTCAATGATATTCTGTAGGAAAGACATTGCACTAGAAACTGTGAGCAGGGAGGTAATACGAAAGAATGGTCTTTCCTATAATGGATAAGTGAGAGTACAATGCTAAATACCGTTCTCAGGACAAGCAACTAGGTTGTTAAAGGGATGATGAGGTCATAACCTTTAGCAAGCACCAGAGGCAGCATCTGGAGAGGATTTTAATAGTTTGAATATAGATCATCTACTCTAGTAAAATAACTATCTTTGCTTACTTTCTGTAAGCATAAAGCTTGTCTTCACAACCAAGTAGAGTTATATTGTGCTGCTGTTGACACATTCTACATCCTGAGCAAATATGCCCTGGATGTAAGGGATCTGAACTCGGAAGGGGCAGAATGGTGTTTGTACTGGCACACATCTGATTTTCAAGGGCTTCATGACCACCTTCTCAATTCTGGAAGGGTTTGAGACATCACAGGCACCATTTTTATCTTGCAGAGTTCACGGTATCACAGAATCACAGAATGATATGGGGTTGGAAGGGACCTCTGGAGATCATCTAGTCCAACCCCCCTGCCAAAACAGGTCCTCCTACAGCAGGTTGCACAGGAACTTGTCCAGGCAGGTTTTGACTGGCTTCAGATATGGAGACTCTACCACCTCTCCGGGCTGCCTGTTCCAGGGCTCTGCCACCCTCAAAGAGAAGAAGTTCCTGCTTGTGTTTAGATGGAACTTCTTATGTTCGAGTTTGTGCCCATTTCCTTTTGTCCTCTCACTGGGCACCATTGAAAAACTGACCCAGAGGCAAAATACTGAAATCCTGGTCCTTTATCGCTGGGACTTGTGTGCAAATCTGAAGACCTCCACACCATTTCTTTACCTATAGTTACGGGCAAATCAGAAAAAAACACCTAGCCTGTTTGGGTGGCTGTAGTAGTTAATTGCTGGCAGGGAAACTCTGAGAACTTTTAGGCTTGATCTGTGACCCGGAGCTTAATAATATTTTACTAACTGGGTTGTTGCTAGTATTGCAAATGTCAGTATCTTAACTTTGTGATGGCTGCTGCCTGAAGCACTTTCAGAGGCAACCACTTTTGATGGATTCCTCTAATCATTCGAGGCAGCCACTTCCTCAACATAAACTTGTATTCAAATAAAAAAAAAAAAATCAGGCTGCTCAGTCACCATCACCCCATCAGCCAACGCTGAGCATGTTTCCTCACAGTGCACCACTAACTCCTCAGGCATGGAGCTGGTAGAACCCACTGCACAGGTGCCAGGGGAAGCATTTGCCAGTGGCTGCCATGACTCAGCAGCTCTCCCACACCTTGGAGAACAAGCTCGTCTTCCCAAGGAGTGGCATAGCCTGCCAAGCCAGCTCATCCCATGGCTCTGCGGTTGCTAGATGTGACTCCAGAGGAGGGGAGGCAGGACTCTACCCTTTCAGCAGAATTTCACCACTAACTGCTCCTGCTGCATAGCCATAATGCCAGACCATGAGCATGCAGGGTGTGCTTCTGCTTTAGCTCTGCAAGGACAATCGCGTTCCTGTCCCTACCAATGTGTTGTCTTCCCTTTGCCTCTCCAGGACAGGGGGGGGGATGTAGCTCCAGTTTGCCCAACTTGCAGACTTGGAGCAGGGTAGCTCCCACAGGAGCAAGGAAACACCAATGCAATGAGAGCACCTTTGTACTGGTCTGGAGCTGAACCTCCCCCCTGGTGACATCTGGTAGTTTGATCACCTCAAGCATAAAATGAAGCCATAGTCTAAACCCTTTTTAATCTGATTGTAGTTAACTCTTCTGACCACTTAGGAAACAGATCTAGAAAGAGGGGGACAATTGGATGCCTTGCACCAAAGAGTTAACAGCTGTGTTAACACTAAATGAATATTTGTAAAGTAAGGTCAGCCGAGACACAAACACCTCTGATTTAACCATAGCCCTTACAACATCCTTTATCCCCCTCATAGTTCAGGAGAGAATAAAGCCCTTTAAAGAATTTTAATGACTTAATGTTTAGCTCAACATCTTATTAAAATTGTGAAAACTAAGTAGCTTTAAGAAGAGGAAGGAGCATTTCTGAACAATGACTTCATGGTTATGCTCCTGAGGGTGAACATGGATGTTTGGCTGTACCAAACCCACAAATTAATCCATTTAGTTGAAACAAAATGTTCAAATTCAGTTTTCTAATCTTATTCCCAGCACTGATCCTATTAGTATTTCTAAGACAAAGCTGCTGGGGAGTAGGATGGGACCTTCATACCTTCTGTGGCCCTGCTGGATAGAGCATAGGCATGGAGGGAAGCTTTGGCACCAGCACGCTTGATTTTTACCTGAGCCTTGCATGTTTGTGGGAGGACTTATATCAATACTGGTCATCTTCCTCTCTCTTCACGTTTTTTTTTCCCCCATCTACCCAGCACTAGCAATCATGACACGTCACCTAGGAGCAAAAAGCAAATAGAATTTAATAGCGTTGGTGCTCTGCCAGAGAGGCACACAGTGTGGGCACAACATACAGATTGACGGGCTGTATGAGCCTCCTGGGTAGCCAGAGAAGTGGGGCAGCCCCACAGAACAGCTGTCCTGGCAAACCAACACCATCCCTTTGGGCAGGATGTTTCTCACATTTTTTTTTTCAGGGGATGTTGGAGGCTGGCAAAGTGTGCCAGCAACATGGGTAAAGCACTGAGCAAATCCCTAATAAGATCAACTGGACTCACTAGCACGATCTCTGTGCTGCTCCTGCTGGAGGAGGTGTTGGTCTGAGTAGGAAAGGGCAGTTTTGGGGAGCAAGGGAACAGCAGTGAAGAGATTCCTGAGGCAGTGAGGCCTAACTATAAAAAGATTGGTAAGGTGCATGGAGGGAAGGTAAAAAGGAAGTAACCTGCAGGAGTTATAGGTTCTTTAGGTCTGGGATGTGACTGGACAAGGTTGTTTCTTGCATGATGTTAGTAGGAATGTATGCCCTCTCTCTGGGAGGTATGGCAAGTGGAAAACTTGGAAATTGCTGAAGGAGTGGTGCAGCTGGCAGCTGAGATTTATTGAGAGGGTAAGTGAGTTTGAGGCAGATTCTAGTTAAGGCTCCAAGTGCCACAAAGTCATCAAGAGGAATTTATTGCATATAGGGGTGGGGAAATTTGAACTTTCTTATAGATGAGCAGCACATGGGGAAGTAGAAGATGCTGGCCTTCTCTCCCCAAAAAAGTGTTAAAGTAATCAAGGGGGTTGCTTTGGCAGGAAAATGTGAAGAGATTCACAACTATATCAGGAGAAACACATCCCTGTTTTAGCATTAAAGTCTTCTAGTGAGCCCTGTTGGAGAGGAAAGTCTGCCTTAAGACTATACTTGCAAATAAAAAGTTTGTTAACTGTGAAGAATACAGGAAAAACTACTGAGCTTTACAAAAGGACTGCATAGAGGCAAGAACCCCCTGTACTGGAAGCTAAGGGGCTGGTCAAGCTTGTATTTGATCCGCTTGTCCAACTACACTCTGATGGACAGGAATAATATTGTCATTGGTAAAGGCCTGCAAGCATCAGCAGGTCTCATTCACCTGTAGAAAACCCTTAGAGGACTAGAGACCATGATGTGACTGTGTTTAAGAGTAGCTTAGATGTGGTGTTGAGGGGATATGGTGCAGGGGAGAACTTGTAGAGTAGGGCAGATGGTTGGAATAGATGATCCTAAGGGTCTCTTCCAACCAAAATGATTCTGTGATTCTATATCCTTCATCTGGTAAGTTTACAGGCTGTGTGATATGCTAGGAACAGTGAATGTGACTGCAGTAAAGAGCTGCAAGGATTCTCCTGTCAGGTTTCACTCTGTGCTACTGTGGCATGTGTAGCATATGGTCCTTTTAAATGGTTTGAGCTCTTTGAGGTGTCTTTGTGTTTCCATGATGTGTTATGTCCGTATATGTATATGTGGTCTTTCTCGCATGTGTTGCATAACTAGGAAGCATGGTTATTTGCTGAGTATCTCTTATGACTTCTTCCTGTCCATTTTCTAAAAGACCAGAGGGAAGAGTCATGGGCAGAGCATGGTCAAAACTGTTTGTGCAGCACAAGGCAGATTGATGTAGTTTGCTGGAGACTTCTTGTACCTCACTACATTTTAAAATGGGTACAGAAATGGAAGCCTGATGATCCTGAACATTGCTCCCTGGTGCTACGACCGACTCCATGTGTATGTCAGGGTGGTTTCCCTTGAGCAATGACCTGTGGTATTGTTGCTCACATAAAAGGGTTGGATGTTTACAGTTTACCTCCCATTGAAACATAACACTGTTAATTAGAATTCACAGGCAACAGGGGAAGAGCTGGTTACATCACTTATTAACATCAGAACCAAAGTATGCTCTAGTAATAAAACAGGTTGTAGTGTGAACAGAAGAAATACTGTTTGAACAAACAGTTGAGGCTAAACCCCAAATGTAAGGGTAAAGGTGAGCAGAATGTAATTAAATATCCATTAAACACTTGCCAGACAAAATACACTTGCAACACCCAGTGCAGACACACAGAAGCTGCCTTCAATGACTAGACTACAGCAGCACTCGTCTTTCTCTGGTCCTACTGGCCTGACAGGAAGTTGGCAGCGTATTCCCACCCCAGGAGAGTTTGTGATCTGGTTGTTACAGAGACACCTGAAACATGCAGGTTAAAATTCCCGTGTGCAAAGAAGGGAATGTGAGCTTGGTGTCCTGCAGCCTCATTAAGTGGGCTAAGCCCTAGACTGTTGTATATGAATGCCCATCTCCGTTTCTTTTCCCTCTGCTCTGCTTCAAAAGAAAACATCGCTAAGGACTGTGAGCTGTGAGGAGCCTGGTATCCTGGAAGCATGTCTAGGACTTGAGGGGCTGACCAAACCAAACTCCTGGGGATCCAGGCCAAGCAATACAGAGTTTCTGCATCATGAGTTGGATGCGAGCTGCTTGATTCTCTCAGAGCCCTCATGGGGATTTTTGATACCTTAAATCTTACAGAGCAGCTGAGGAGGATTGCAACTTTAGACTGGAGTGTTTTAATCCCGTTTCAAGTAGTTAAATGCTTTGCATATAGGTATCAGAGTGGAGAAAAAGGGGAATAAATCTGCGAAACAAATAATTGAATGCAGATTCAGGGAGAGAGTGTTAATTTTTCTTTTACTTCTTTAGATGTGCAGTGGGTACTAGTTTTGTTATGTAGTTACCTATTAAAAAAAACAAACACAACCCCCCATAACACTGAGTACAGCAACAGTGCCAATTACCAGCACAACCACATGACCACTCTGGGCTAATGATAGTCCTAAACCCATGTTATCTTTTAATAGCTAAGCTGATTAAACTAGCACAGGGGAAAAACAAGTTAGAGAAATTACCTCCACAGTACTGCTCCAAGGAAAATTAAGGTGCTTTCCAAGTGTGCAAAGTGCACATATCATGTGTCGTTTCCCAACCAGCCAAGATGTAGCTGCCTAGTAACTACCGAGTTCACATTTCTGTGAAGGTATAGCACAGGACTGTAAGAGATGACAGAAATAGGCTGCATCACCCAGGCAAACTTGTGAACACAGGGAATAGTTATCTAATCAAGTGCATATCATAAGCAGCAGTTGCAATTTACTATTGCTTTAAACCTTCCTCTCCCTTTTCTTTTTTCCCCTTCAATCCCACAACTGAAAAGGGTATGTCACCCCCCAAACCGGTCAAGATGGAAACTTGTACATAGTTTAGGTACTGCAACCTTGAAATACAGAGCTAAACTCTGCTTTTATTCCCTAGTTCCACTGGGAAGGAAGAAACAGAGGAAAGGGATGTTTCCCTCTTTGAAGGCCAAAAAGGACTGCTATGTTCAGCCAGCCCATCTTTTGGTAGGGAAATTACCTTCATGGTACTTCCAGGAAAATGAAGATGCTTTCTTTATCTCAGTTCCCTTTACTTCCTATCCCTCCTAACCTGCTGCCTTCATAGCATGGTACATATATGCAAACATGAGGAGTGCCAGTCAGAGGGATTAGGCTCCTTCTGAGTGTGATTGGAATTAGCTGTACAGGTAGTTCCCACCTCTGAACAGGAAATGTCTTGCAGACATCTCATGACCCCCTTGGGCATTGCTATTTAAATCTTCTTAATTTAGGAAAGAGGCACAGGCACACAAAGGATGTCATATCCTGGGTGAACAGAGCTTTAGCTAACGTTTGGATGGATTAAGACAGATACCAGAATGTGAGGGGTAGTTTTACAGCCAGCTCCTTCTTGAGATTTTGCATGAGCAAATACCTCCAAATATCTCCAAACTCAACTGATCTTGCTAAGGACTTGATTTGTAGCAAATATGAAACGCTCCCCTGTGTGGGCTTTAGGTAACTTATTCATCCCTTGTGCTTGAGGATTTCATCTGACACCTTCTTTCCCAAGAATAATTTTCCCATTGGTGTGAAAGAAATAGGAGGACACCAGTGAATAAGGGTTTTGAAATTGAGCCTGGAATGTCCTGCACCAGAGAGCTCTAAAGAGTGCCTGATAACTCTTCTGTGATATCCCTAGAGAAAGAAAAAAGCCACCCATGTGTCTTCTGCACCATTTAAAATATTTCCAAAGTTTCTCATTAATGTCTGGACTGCTTTCAAAAGTCTGTGGAAGTTAAGAAATACTCTGTTTTCAGAACAAATTGTACAAAGTAATAACAGTCCATTGTTTATTTCCCTCCCTCCCCCAAATGATCTTTTGTGTCGCAGGGGGTCAAATACCTCTCATCCTTTGGTGACAACGTAGTGTGAGGAGTGATTAGAATGTGCTAGAGGCTGCTTTTATGTAAATCAGAATTTGCCCTATTTTTTTTTTCTGAATAAATTAGAAACTCTAAATATTACTGAATGACTCTACCTTGACTTCGCCAGAGAAACTCATGTGACTGTCTGCATCTTACTTCCCTCTCTTCTCGTCTCTCCTGACCAGTTGCCCCCATAGCGTGGTACATGTATGCAAATGCAAAGAGTGCCAGGGAAAGGGATTAGGGTCCTAAAAATTGTACATGACTGCAATTAACTGTTCGTGTAGTTCCAACATCTGAAATGAGTAATGCATTGCAGAGACCTCATGACCTGTCCGGGTGATGCTTTTTAAACCTTTTTATATAAAGAGGGATGCAGGCACACCAAGGACCACAACCTCAGAAGTATTTGCAAATGTCTCTTTTCCAAGAACTCACAAAGGCATCAACGGGAGTTAGTATTTAGCCTTGAGAATCCGAGCCTAAATAATGTGCTTAAGGCTCCTGAGAAAAGCCTGGAATGAAGTTCATATCTGTCCAAGCCTTGTACACGGGTAGAAAGAGAATTTCTGCTTTTCTTGGGATTTTAATTTCACTGTTTTTTTTCCCATTAGCTTCTCCTCTTACGTGACTATGTATCTGTACATGCAGATAAAAATACTTTTTTTTTTTTAAATTAGATAAGCTTAATTAATAGCAGTGTATGGTGTGTTAGAGAAGCCGTGAGTACTTGGAGGATTTCTGTCAGGCTTCCAAGGCTCAGTTTTATTTCTTGCTGTCTTACTTGGCTTTGTTTGTGCATTTGATGCAGTGTCGATTTTCAGACACCACCCCCCACCCCCCTCTCGCCTCCCCAGAGGCAGAAGGAGGTGACCTACTTTGCAGCCCTGGACATCTGCTAACTGTAGCCTGTCCTTCCCTCTGTCCTTTAACCCCTCCTTCCCTCCCTCCCTGCGGAGCATCTGCTGTCTCCCAGCCTTCCGGGGAGCTGTGGCTGCCCGCTTTAGGGCATGGTGGGGGGACGACGGGGAGGGAGGGACACCCCTCCGCAGAGCCAGGCAGACGATCCGGGAGGCCGGCCTGAGGCGAGGCTGCACACACATCCGACAGGGTTGCAGTTCTGCCTCTGTGCCACAGAGGGTCACCCCAGTAGCGTCCCCAAAGCTGGCCGGGCCCAGGTAGCAGCTGGAAAGTCCCGAGGCCCCTCGTCTGCCCCTCACATACCGGTGACCCAGCCGGGTCTCCTGCTGCCCACCCTGCAGCGTCGCCGGACAGGTTCCCCGGCGGGTCAGCAGCCATCGGTCCTTCCCAGGCCCGGCTCAGCAGGGAGGAATGGTGGGGCGGGGGTGACAAGGTGAGAGTCCCGGAGAACGTGTGGCTTTCTACCGCACTTCGAGAGTGCTGCAGGGAGCCCTTGGCTGCTCCCTCCATCCCTCACCCGCCCGGGTTCCCCCTGCAACAAGGTGGCTGCCTGTTAAGAGAGGTGGTGGGAGAGCAAGAGAGGGACACAGGGTTGGCTGCAGTTTAGGAATGAGGTGAAGGGCTCTCCTTCTTTGGTTCAACTAAGTCCCCAGTCCCTGAGACACTCTCTGCCTGAGGGGAGAGGTTCCTGGGCCTGGCACTGAGAGAGCCTTTTGCATCCCCACAGACTTCTTGGGCAGCCTTTCCCACTGCTGAACAGGGATGCTGTGCTTGCTCAGCGGCAGTCTGGACAGCAGCACCCAGGTAGTAAAAATAAAACATTCATCCTACTTCTCATGAAGGGAAAATAGTTCAGTTGGATGAGACCTATACTGATCATCTAGGCCACCCAACTGACCACTTCAGCGCTAACCAAAAGTTAAAGCATGTTATAAAGTCTGTCCATTCAGAATTTTCCCTTTTACACAAGTCCTGCTTCCTCCCAGAAGCCTCCTCTGCCATCACCGGCCCTTAAGTGGTTGCCTTGCAATCCACTTCAACACCAGTTTGTCCTACCTTTGCTAGCCCTCCCTACCCCTTGTGAGAAACCTTCAGCAGGCAGCAGTGGTATTTGCTTTTATGTTGTGGCTTTTTCGGGCAGTGCCAATCATTTGCCTTGGCTCTGGACGTCTGTAAGGTTGTGCAGGCTCTGGCTTTGTTGCTCCATGGCATTTGCAGATTTGCAGGTCAAGAGCGTAGTGTCGCAGGGTGATTCATGCATGGTGGTGGAGAGTGCACTCTAACCTGTACCACCCAGGTCCTTTGGCTGGTTTTGCAATGCAAATATGCTACTATTTTGGTTAATTTATGCACTGGCTTTATTGACTAGACAATATCTTCCTTCTGACAAACAGCAGGTGGCATGTTGGGATCAAGAATGGAAGTGCTGTGTCTCAGACTCAGGGGTGGGAAGCGCGGTGAGGGCAGGGGAAGATGTACAGGGACTGGGAAACAAATAACACAGTAGAGGTGCCCTTTCACTATTTTTTCATCATAACTTCAAGCTGCCACTGTAAAGGTCAATTCTAGCTGCCTCTCCTCCACCTGCCTCCTCTTGCTAGTGATGGCAGCAGTCCAGATCAAGGTGCTCAGGTACCTCAGTTCGTGGGATTGAGTGAGAATATACTAATTTTGCCCTTGGAATTTGCCCATGCAGATGCACTGCTGTTGCTTTGTAGACCTTTGGTGAGGTCTAGTGGTGAAAGCCCACAGAATGTAGGGAAGAAAATATCAATAGGGGTCAGGAGTAGACACTGGGCTTTCATTACTTTTGTGTTCTCATTTAAGTAATGAGTTGGATACTACATCCCCATATGCCTCGTGTACAAGGTGTGAGGTCAGACATTTCAAGCTTCTGATTTCCCAAGCAAGGAGGAGGAAGTCTACAGTTATTTAATTAATTAGAAAACAGAAAGGCCACTTGAAGCAAATCCCTGCCCTCTGGACAGAAAGGCAAAGCAGCTTGAGAAATTTTATCTCATTTTTGTTGAAATAAACTTTGGGCTTACGCAACTGCATGATAAACAGCACAGTCTAGAGCAGACTTTGCTTAGACAGACTGTTTGTAGACACCCAGCCCCAAGTCTGACTCTCTCAAGCTCTGCCAGCTCCAGCCATAGCCTTTGGCCCCCAGAGGGTCATACTCCTGGACCCTCAGGCTTTATCTGCCCCATGCATGAAGCCTTCACAAAGAACAGGAGGCTCAGCACAGCCATTTAAGCCTGTGGCATGGAGCAAAGCTCAGAAATGAGACTGCAGAAAAGTGATGGATAGGGGAATAAATGTACCATTTCTTCCTAGGAGTCTGACATGGACCATACAGAGGAGTTGATTTCAATTGGACAGAGTCAAGGAGAGTTAGATAATTCCCCAGGATTCCCAAGCACTCACTTCTAAGCATATGTAGGCATTATAAATAGATATCTAGAAAGATATCACATATGTCATGTACGTAGAGATATCATATGTGTAACCTCAAAAAAGGTACAGTACAGAAGTACAAAAATGTATACGTATAAACAGATAGATATCTATTTTCAATAACAGCAAAAGATCAGTTGTCAGAGCTGTTTATACACCAAGCACTAGTAAAGAGACACACTACGGCTAAGTGTCTGTCTACTAGAAATGAACAGCAAAACAAGGGCTGCTCCAGGCCAAAGGACAAGGCTGTCCATGTGCAGGTCAGACACTGCTTATTCATTGTTAGAGGCAAGCAAAACAGTCTACCTGAGAGAAATTACTTCCACCTGCTGTCAAACAGCACAGAGTCTGCAAATAAAAGTAGCTCCAAGTGTCTGCACTTACCCTATGGGTGGTGAGAAGAACAGAGGAAACGACAGACATGCTGATGGTTCCCTTTACTGTATTGCTTCTTCCTGGTGATGTTAAATCCATCCTGCCCGTTCTGTGCCCCATACAGGTGTGTCTGCAAACAAGGGATATAAGGACAGCCCCCTCTTCTCCCTCTCCCACCCCACCCCCCTTTTTTTTTTTTTCTTTTTTCTTTTTTTTTTTTCCTTTCCCTTCCCAAAAGTTCCTTTGGCATTTGCCTTTTCCTGATTTTCATCTCTGGGTTCCCATACATTCTATGTTTCCTTCCAAAGGGAAAGAAAAATGCAGGAGATAGATTGATAAACTTAGTTTTAAAAACCTGCACCTGTCTCATGATATTAAAACCAACATCAGGCACCAAACAAACTGCTGCCATAGCTACACAGGTAAAAGTACCTAACAGAGGTGCTGCTCCCACCACTAAAAAAGGAGGGTTTGCTCTCACAGATTTTCTGGTGCTGAGGAAAATTAGCAACAGCAGCCAAATTGTTTATTTCCATGTAATTATTTCCATGGTAGAGCTTTATTCTGTAATAAAAATCTTACTCTGGGAAAAGCTACACCCACCGTCAATGTTTATGAAACCTAGCGCAAAGGGAGGAAGGAGACAGGGTAATTCCCTATTGAAAAGGGCAGCTCTGGAGCTGTTTCCTTTGGGAAATGAAGTTTAGTGAGCGACACTTCACAGCAGGTTACTGTGCCACCTTGTGGCTTTGGTGAGCGCTAAACTCAAAACTAAAAACTAAACTAAACTAAACTAAACAAAAGTATTTTTTTGAAATGGATGTCTCCCGGCAAATGCCAGATCTAGTGAAACAGCAAGAAAAAATGCCCAGTAGTACTGCAAGAAAGCAGCAGGAGCTAAGAGTCAGCTCTAATAAGTTTACATTTGTTGTTCCTACCATCCCATATTCGTCTGTCCATATGCCCAACTCAACCTACCAGCCTAAAGGAAGGGGCAAACACTTGGAAACGGTAGTTGTCTGCCACCCTAGAGGCAGGGCAGTTTATTCCTGGTACTGCTTAACCTGAAATCTTCAAGGGCAGATGATCTTTGATTACTGCAGTTGTGTTTTAATAGGAGTCACCTGAAACTCTAGCACCTTGACAACGGAGGCACCATCACAAATCATCTCTATGTTGCTTTTGCTCCAGCAGGTGTATCCTTGAAGCCCAACTTGCCAGCACCAGCTTTCTTTTTCTTTCAGCTAGGTTTCTTGGCTTGCAGTGCTACCAAATGGTACTGAATGCTCTAAGATTGGTCTCTTCTCTCTGAAACGTGGCACTGGCTTGTCCTAAGTTGTGTTGACACACATAAGGCTGACAGGAGGAATTCAAATGCCATTGACTCTCTCTGTTGTTGTTTAGGTAACTAAGCAGCCAGATAGTGAGCCAGAGGGCTTTGCTGCCCTTTGATTACAGATAGTTAGAGCAGCAAAAAGGAAAAGCTGAAATGAGAAGAACAAACAAAAGAACCCCCCAAAAAATTACTCTTATGCTTCCCAAAAAGGAGGAGGAAATTCTTCATCTTAGTTAGCTAACTTTAGGAACTAAAAAACCCCATAACATCAACAGAAACCATCAGGTGTCACAGCCAGCCAGGAGAGAATCTGTGCACTGACCTATGAATGCATCTACCCTTCTGTGGCTGAGACTTTAAAGGGTGATATATTTTGAACAAGACATGTCTTGTGATGTTTGAAGATTTACAGAATTTACACTTCCTGGCTCCAGGATCCTGCTCAGTTAAACACCAGGTTTATTATTTTAGTCCCTAAACCTGCTCACTTCCCTGTAGTTCTAGGCAAAGGATAGACTCCTGCTGTGCAAGAGAAGCTGAGGGCACAGTCTCACCTACACAAGCATTTCTCCCAGCTCTAGCTCTGAGGAATCTAGCAACTGAACTCTTGCCACTCTATTGTTCCCATTATCACAGAATCACAGAATGTGGGCTTTTTGTACTATAACCCACAACAGAAAAGAGAAGCTAAGGATACAAATCCTTCCTAATGCTGCAGGCTATGTATAAGGTGAGAACTGACTGTAACTTTTGGAACCTGAGGTTTTAAAATTCTATGTTGAATCCTTCCCAGTTTTAGTGACTGACTATGTATGCTTACAGTTAAATAAATTGAAGTACTAAGTCTATTTCCCTACAACACAACCCAGGAGGAATTCAGATCTTTATGAGAGAGAGAGGTAGCATCTGACAATTAAGCCCTATTCAAACCTGTAATGATAGCCTAATGAACTACATTAAAACACAAAAGGAAGTATTGTCCCTGTTTGCATGAGCCCTTCTCATACCCTTGAAGGACATGGCAAAGTTCAGCAACAAACATCACTCCCTAAGTGTTAGAATGTTAAAGTGTTGCTATCTGTTAAATCAAATTTATTGCCAAAGTAGCTCTTCCTTCAGGAAATTGTAACAGAGGCATTAGCCTCCATCAGGGCAAGCCCAGATTCTGTCTGTGCAGGCTGTCCAGAGTACATGTAAACTGTTGGTATCTTCCTATCCCAAAAGCTATCTCTAGCTTCAAGCCTATTATTCATTTTAATTACAGACAGGAGACCAATCATTAATTGTAAGAGGAAATTCAAGATCCTATGCTCCCCCTCCCATCCTTTTTCCAATTCTTGTGTTCCATGAGGAATCCATCAAAAACCTAATCTGGGCAGACCCACGTAAACTGCTTCTCCTAATCTTCATTGTAGCTATGATTTTAGCCAGCTGAGCTGGCAATACCCCTTGCAGACACTACCCTTATCTCATATCTGCAATATATTCAGAGTCCAGCAATTATCCTGGCTCATCAAGCCTTCATTTCCCAAACAATAGCTTTGACTCCAATCTTAATTATAGGCAGGGTCCCTTTCATACTGTCTAAAACCACAGCATTTGCTCCTGTGCACACTAACCCTCTTCCTATCTGTGCTTTTTCGGGTAGATTCCAGCAACCACCTAGACCCTTTGGAGAAACGCTGCAGTCTGTAGTGCTCTGTGCTCTTAGCAGGGATGTGGGCAGCCTGCTGTGGGCAGCTGCTGTTATGGAAGCCATAGAGCATGTGTGCTTGATCACCTTCCCTCCTTCCCGCTCTCCACAGCACTGTGCACCACCATTCCTTGGCCTCTCACTTACAGGACAACCCGTGTAAAAGCCCTCAGAGCACAGGTGAGTGAAAGGCAAACATACGTGGGGAATACCTGTCCTAAAAAGCATTAGTTTTGCACCAAAACCTTTCCTCTCCCCTTAACTCTACATGGGCTTTTTGGCAGCATGGGGGCACAGTTATCTCACACTTAATTTTTGGAGTCTATTAACTTAGATAGCTTCAACACTGCTCTGCTTAGCAGCATTTCACTCCTAGTTTCTTTGGAGGTGGCATAAAGTATAGAAGGAGATCCAGATAACTGCATAGTTTGGGATCAAGCTTTTCCTCAGCACAGCTGTGGGTCACTCACACTTTGGCAGAGTGCATTTTGACCACTTTAGAGCAGATTCAGGTGTAATTTGTTATCCACCTGAATAGACAGTAATGCACTGAATCCATGGAACACCTTCACCTGCCCTGCCATGGACAAAAACAGCTGGGGCAACTTCATAAAAGATCAGGACGAGTAGATTTATAATTAGGCATCCTTCCCTGAGAGCACAGGCCTGGTCCTGGGAACATACACAGATTCCACTGGGACAAATGGTATAACAGAGCTGTATTTCCCAATTAACGCATTGAGGAATCTGTAAGCTGCGAGTCTAAGACTACAAAGATCCAGTCAGACAGCTGAGCAAGTTTATCTGGAGCAAAAAGGAACTACTGTCTCCCCCAGTTTCAAGAAAGACCCTGAAATATCTGGGATTAAGACATTGGAGGAGCAGGAATGTTAGGTACGCCATACAGAAATCTGTATTCCTTGTGTGAGCTACAAGCATCAAACACCTCACTGCAACCAGCTACTGTCAGGCAGGGTCGACTCCAAGAGAAGTAGACCTTGTGCATCTTCTTAGGTGAGAAAGCCCAGCTACAGCCAGTTCTGGAAAGAGGAGTGGGGTCACTCTGCTTCAACGCCATATGAAATCCGGAAAAGCTTTGCGTTCTTCTGGATAATTTGGTCCAACTTTTCTAACACAAGAGGATGATGGATGGCCTGTTCCAGGCTGTGCACAGCACCAGAAGTCCAGATCCTGTAGTATCTTTCTTCAAACTACAAATATATCTTAATCTTTGCAGTGGAAAAAAATCACTAGGGTTACACAGTCATCACATGCCTGGTTCAGGATCTATTTATATTAAGCATTATCAGCAAGGACACTGTGGCTAAGAGGAAAATTTTTGGACATTTTCCGTGTCAGTACACTACAAAACCTGAAAGAACTTTGTAGGAAACAGAAGCATGTCTCTGAGTTTGTATGGTGTGGATTTTTTTCTATCATTGAAAAAATCCAAAGCAATGGAATTGGACATTCCTGGGACTGCTGCTGGTTGCTCGGAAAGACTTCCTTCATTGTGAGACTCATCTAAACAGCACTCAGGAGAAAGGATATCTCCATTAAAGATTATTTTGACTTTTAGGCTAAAATGGTAAATTTCACTAATCTGAGACCACTAATATTGACTGCAGAAATCAAGACCGAACTAGACCAAATAGAAGTTTAGTTTTCAAGTATGCTCACCATTTCAAAAGAAGAAGTCATTAGTTAAAAGATATACTTTAGCATCATACAGTGTCAATTTAAAAGATATCATACAATTAAAAAAAGAAATACAGATCTGACCCAGTCTAGTCAAAACAGAGATTATTCCTATGGAGTGTAATATTTTTTATAAGGTCATGATGCTGACAAACTTTTGGTAAGTCCTATTGCTAGCTAACAATTGTAATTCTAAAGGCCATCAGTTTTCTCATTAACCTTTTTACCTCCTTGCTCCTACTGTTATCTACATTTTAAAATTAGAAAGAAGGAGAGAGCAACACTATATTTATCTTAAATAGTATCTAAAACAATTGTTATACTGGCTGGTTATTTCTACTGTAAGTGATGAAACAGCTTCTCTCATAAAAAGGGCTGATAAACAAATCTTTTAAAAGTATTTATTATAAAATAGAATCCACATAATCTATAGTACAAATGCAGAGTCTGTTATCTGTACAGATATTTATACAAAATACCAGTTACTTCAAACAAGACTTTGGTTCTGTTAACATAAACAAACACTGCAGTTTCATGACCAGAAAATTGTTCTAATGGTCTGAATTGATGAAAGCCTCAAAGACCTCTTTCTTAAGACAGTTTTACCAAGTTCATTTGTATTCTAGAAGGCCGTGCTTGGAAAAATAATTGGTAAAGACTTTCTGTAACACAACAGTGATTTTAAGGCTCTAATGGAAAGTACTGTAGTGACAATGTGAAAATATCATCAGTTTAATCCCCAAATACATAAGCATCAGTTACTGGCATTTTTTTCTTTTTAAAATGTTAGGTATTTTTGACAGATATCAAGATTTCTGTTGAAAAAGATACAAATCTATAAGTCAAAGTTCACTTGAAATAATGTATTTGAGAGAAATTCCAACATATTACAAATGCAAGACATGCACGCTCTAAAAAATTCAGAAGTTGTCAGCTTTCGGTTAGTTCCACAACCTGTGGCTGTATGGATTTTAACTGAGGAGAGCCCTAACAATGACACAAAGCTTTGTTAAAACCTGTGCAGTACAATCTACATGAGATTCTAGGGGCACTTGTGAATTAAGGCTTTATTTGCTTCCCCAGTTAATATGCTGAACTGTTAAAATACGCAAGGCACTGAAGTATCGTGTTTGGTTGTGTCTTCTGTAGTAACAAATGCTACAAAATGATACACATACAAAGCTGTAATTATTAGGCTGTTTGCAGAATACACATTTTAATATAAATATAAAAAAAGATTGTGTGGGAGTTTTATCATAAAAATTCTTGGTATTCTTTGAATATTCACGTACATTTACAATAGCAGCAATTGTGATACAATTAGGTAAGTAAGAAAGCAATCCGGGTTAGAGGTTTGTTTATGATGCCCTCCAGATTCCACACAGAACAAGTAAAGCAGTCCTCCCATTCCCAAGAGCTTTTGTTTCACCTCTGGGTGCTGATGAATTCCATCTACAACTATTGTGTTTCTAGTTGCAACCAAAATACTTTCAAACTTATTTACACACTGCTGGATCTTCGTAGAAATCACACTGGAATATCACCCCCTTTGTCAAACACAGCTGCCCTGGGAATGTTGTCAAAGGAGCAGCAGCATCCTTATTTAGAGAGGCTGCCCAGGGAGGTTGTGGAGTCTCCTTCTCCGGAGATCCTCAAAACCCACCTGAATGCATTCCTGTGTGACCTGCTCTAGGTGTTCCTGCTCCGGCAGGGGGATCGGACTAGATGAGCTTTCAAGGTCTCTTCCAATCCCTGATATTCTGTGATTTTGTGAAAGGTGCAACAGTGGGGAGTACTTGTTTTTCAAAGATGTGAATGTCGGTGAATTAGTCTGTTGCTTACTGTAGCTGTCAAACTTGCTTTTCTCATTAGTCCTTCTAAGCACATTCTCTGCACATCTTTTGTCAATATAAAATGACCCATTTATGAATTGCCATTGTGGTCTTCCATCCACCCAGATTCTGTGTTGGCTGGAGGGAACCCAGCCCCTGACTCCAGAGGTGGGCTGCAAGGGCTGTGGTTCATGCTGGGAACAGCCAGGATGTGGCTGCTTGCTGTCATGGGTGGCTGGGAGCACTGTCATCATGTCAGGACATGGCGTTTCGAAGGATTTTGTTATGGAATGTAGAAGCCATTCATATCAGACTGGTTTCCATCATTTCCATCATTCCCATCAGCAGGCTTAACATTGATTTAAAAACAATTTTTTCTTTTTTCCCTCCAGGGAGGATGATCTTATGCAAAAAGACCGACAGCATAGTTGGCCAGCCTCAAAATAAACAACTTACAGAAAAATACCCTTTACAAAAGCTAAAGTAAGTGTTCTCAGGAAGGTGAGGACACAACAGGATTGAAAACATCTATGCATATTAATATTTAACATGTGGTAAATACCTTAAGATGTTTAGCTAAACTTACAATAGCTGAAGAAAGGGGTTTTCATGTTTAATGATCAGAAAGTGTCACAATATCCAAGGGAACAGCAGCAGAACCACCAGATACCTCTCAGAATTTAGGATTCAGCCTTTCCTGAATATTCTACAGCCAAACCAAAGTTACGGAGAGGACTGTGCTCATAATTCATAATGGACTTACACTAAAAACATAGAAACAAATGATCTGATCTGTAAATGACCATCATCTTTGACTGCGGCTTGTCTAAAGCTGTGGTCCAACACAGATGTTCATAAAATGCCCTTCAACACCGTAATAGCAAATACGTTACCTCTAACTGGGGGCTCCATGCCAGGCACTCTTGTGTGTTATTAATTATTGGGAACACACTTGCCTTGTGTTTTCATTTCCTGACATTGACAGATATCACTTGTACAACTGTAAGCATGGCTACAGTTTTGGACTGACTCAACATACACCCCAACAAAGTAACCGACATCAGACAAGATCTACTTCTGAAAATGCTTGAAGCAACCCGGACACAACTTCATTGAAGTCTGGGTGACCACACTTGTAAAGCACTACAATGTGCTCAAGAACCTCTGGGGAAGGGTAGCGCAGGAGCTCTCTCTGGCAAAAGGATCCCACCTTACAGGCAATGGATCAATGTCCTTGTGACCGGCACATCAGCCCAGTGTGACCAGCCTTTATGGACTGCTCCTGCGTCCAAAATTATTTTTCACTGCTGTGCACAGAGCTTCAGAATTTCAAAAGCCCCAGAATTCAAGAGGCACCAGTTGGCATAAAAATGGCGAGAACATGGGGAACCCTAGATCTAGCATATGACCAAGACGTTAGATGGAAAAGAGATCTAGGATAAATAGGCCTGGAAATTTCCAGAAGGCCCATCCTAGGTGTGCAGAACAGGTGTCGAGGGAAGACATAGTTTTATTGTTTCTTTGAAAAGAATCAGAACTTTTAGGGAAGTGCTTGCAACCCTTTGCAAATCAGAGATGTCAAGGTTTATTACTGAAAATCAAACCACTATTTGAAAAGAAATTTATTTCTGCCTTTCTCTTTAGAACGTGCTCATAAGGGCACGTCTCATTTTCAGACATGGGACAGTTTGTACTATGATACTACCCTAAAGAAAACATTATTTGTCATACACACAGATTTAGGCTAATCTTAGACTAAATGCTCTTCAGCAATCTGTCCAGGCAGAAGAAAAACAAACCAGTAGAACAGCTGGGATAGTGCTAACGAAGTTTCCTCAAAATCATCCAGCAATTATGAACAAACTAACTACATCCACTGCAAATGTCAGGGTGCTGTGGCTGTTATCAGTCTAGCTGAAGTCAAATACAGCTTTAACTTACACAAAACTTATGCTTCAATTTACAGAGTAGTTCTGTGTCAAAGTTGTCCATTTACCTGACAGCTTCACCCCATCCAGCAGATAGGACAAATTCTACAAAAGAGAAGACAACCCAAGTAGCTGCTTTCATGATTATGCTGGGAGGCAGGTAACCCCCTCTCTGCTAGTACCCCTCTGCTTTAAACTTAACAAAGAATCAACCATATCATTTGCCCATTACTACCTGCTCTCCAGGCACAGTTCTACATTACCCTGAGCTGTTCCAAGTGCTAATATGCAGTCAGAATGGGCTTGGAAAATAGTGGTTGACAACACCGATTCCAGGACTCACAAGCTCACACAGGCAGTCCAATCACATGCACTCCCTGCAGGTGCTCAGGGGAGAACTCTTACTATATTTCAGTCAGCTTTCTCACAGAGAACTTTTGTACTATTAAAACTATGCCTAAACCTCACCAAAACACAATCTCCCCCCACTGATTGCTTGTTCCATCCTGAAATGCCACAACTTGTCATGGGCATTCGCTAATCCCCTGCAACTCTTCCTCTCATCTTGATCTAGAAGAAAATGGCATCTATTTTCTGTTTTAGTCTTGAAAGTTCACAGGAGAGAAACCGCTAAAAGCACACCAAGGATATTTCTTGAGAGAAGTAGCTCCTGTCACTCATATTTTCTTTCTGGTCTTTTGTAGCACCAGGAGTGCAGCAATCCTTTTACAGTACATAGTCTACAGCAATCTAAAGTAATATTTAGTATTTAAATGTCAAGATGCTAAATTTGTATAAAAATCCTTCTTAGAAGAGGCTTTTAAAGTCAGTATTTTCGAGCAGTGTGTGGCTTAGATCCTGATCACCAAACATCAAGTGCTTCAGCAAACATCAGCAGCAAGAGGCTATGAATGTCCAACTGGAATCAAAAGGTACATGCTTAATTCACGCCATCCAGCAAGCGCTTCCTTCCTTCTGAATACCCAGGCTCCAAAAGAATTTGACTCATAAGACAGTTCAGCTCTCAGCAAGAATGCTAATTTTCTTGGACTCAACTCCAAACTTTGTAATAAGATACAAGTCTTTGGATGAAGTGGTTAGGATTGTTACAGTTGTGGCTCTTTAAAAAAAGAAGTGGTTTAATGAAAACAAAAACACCTCAACACCTCAATGTAACTTTGCATCCAGTGTCGTCACAGGAATACAGGAAAAGCAATGTAGTACATCTCTAGAACTGTCACATAAAACTAAACTGATGAATTAATTATAAATGGTGAAGAGTTATCATGCACAAAATTACAGATGATAATAAATTGCATTACCAACTGCTGTAATGCAGAACAAAGACTGCTTTATATGATCAATGTGGTACACAAAATATCCTGTGGATCTATATTCCTAATTTAGTTCACTGAAATACGATCACAGGAGAATTGCTTTGTTTCACCAAATCATTAGCACTTGTTCAGAGATCTGCCAAGTCACCCTAAGTTCCAGCTGTGACCTTGTCCCTCTTGGCACACTATAGATTTACTGATGTTGACAGGGGATGGGGAAAGAACCCATCCCCCAACTCCAATGCTGTATTCTCTAATTTTGTATTTTTCTCTATGAAAAACGGTGGGCATCTTCTTTGTACTCAATCTCTCAAGTGAAAATTTAGACATGAAGGTAGTAACAGCTACTTTAAGAGGTTTAGAAACACACCAGGGACAGCACAAATCCTACCCTTGAACAATGTAGACAGGAAGAACAGATCTGGATGAATAAATCTGAAAACACAAACTGGATAAGAACACTGTGGTCCCAGTCCCTCCACCAGCACAACAAAGACCTCTGTCCCGGACTTACAGAGTTCCTCTGATGTGCTCTCAAATAACTTGCTAAAAAAGACCCCAAACCAAGTACAATTTAAGTTCAAACAAGAAAGTTTTCATTGTTGCCAACAATATTAAGGCCGTCAAAGGCAGAAAACATCTGTTATTCAGCAGCTGCAGAAACAGGTGCAAGTATGTGTGTTCAGAACCTCCCTCAGATGTCCCAAGCAGGCAATCACATTATCATCACCAGAGCTGAATTTATGAAAGTGCCATACAATATCCAGTCCCTTTTGTTAGAGCAAGAGAGCAATCAAAGCAAAAATTTATCTTCTGCATTTTGAAAGGAACTGATCCTAGTCCCCCGTTGCCAAAAGTGGTTTTTTGGTAGGAGCTGGGAACACGAGCACTTTGCAGATCACAATGTCCTGAGGTTACAGCAGTTTGTGTAACAGTTTATCTTTTTTATTTCAACACAATTAGAAAGAAGTATTTGTCTCATTCTCCTTTCCCCCCAGACCCTTTTTTTTTTCTGTTTATTTCTAAACACGAACCAGTATTGCAGTGAATTCTTATGAGATAGGACTGAACTGTTTGAATGGCAGATGTTTTTGTTTAGAGCTACTCAGATACCATTTTCTATAAACATTGCTCAAAACCCAAACAATTGCCTTCATTTAAATGAATACGAGTGACCATAACATCAATATCATTCCACTTTGGAAAATGAACGTTATATATGAAGCAATTCTCTGATCAAGTCAACACAGGAAAACACCTCAGGGACCTGGCAGAGAGAATTACTGGACTTTAAGAGAACTAGCATTCTATTTTGAGAAGCAGCTGACGCTTCCAGCCTCTTCCCAGTCAACAAAGCCTCACAAGGAAGGATGAAGTAGCTTGGTTTCACCACAATTAAAATGGTGAGTCTGACCAAATCTGCAGTTTGTCAGGCATTTCTCTTAGCTTAAATACCATTTTAGACTTGCCCCCTGCTCCCACCTACAGGTCAATGCAACTGCTTCTGCTACCACTCAGCCAGTCAAGCGTGGAACTGAATGGAGCTAAACCAAGTTTTTTAGGGCTGGGTATCTTTTTTAGCTTGAATCAGTCCCAGAATTGGCCACGGGCAGAGTGGCACTGACATGAGGTAGGGCATGATGCCTGTGGGCCTAGTTAAGCTGGAAGGTTTGGCCAAAAGAAGTGTTCTTCCAGTTCAATGCTCAGGTTTGAAATTCAGGTCTCAGCATACGAGTTCTGCTGGGAAGCATTCAGCTCACAAAAAGGAGCACCTGAGGGTTGTGATCCTTCCACATGTTTTCTCCCAGTGGTGGTAAAGGGATGAGATACTGATAATTAAGTGTTTTTCTTCTCTGTGAATAAACTTATGTCCTTCTTTCGACGACTCCTTCCACAAGCCACTTCTCTTTCTTGTCTCACATTAGTAAAAAGAATTGCATACACTTTGCATGTAGAAAGTGACTTAAAAATGCATAAAGGCTCAACGTTCCCTCCCCAAGTCCTTTGGAGACTAAGTAATTTTCATGTCTTCAAAAAGGCAAATATGGCACAAAAGAATGGAAATTAAGTTAAAAAAATCAATTTTATAAATATTCTTCCTCTGTACAATTTTTCACAGCCCCATCCCTCCAACCCATTTTTATTCACATTTCTTTTTTTAAATCCCACCCCCCCTCCCGCAGCGATTTATTTTTAAATCATAAAATATATATTTTAAATCTGTTCATATTTTAAAATATTTACAGGAAAAGTTCCTTCTGTTGAGGTCATGAGGAGTCTGTACAAGGAGAGGGTGGAGGGGGATAGAGGTGAAAATAGCTTCGTTCCGTGGCAGGAGACGGAGGGCAACTTTCTTCTGCCGACATGTACTGACTGCGAGGTGTGGGTGGAGGGGGATAAGGGTCTGAGTCTGAATTTAAATCTATATAGTATTTGTTGGCCTTCCACCGACTAGTAGTATAGTCACTGTCACAAACATCTGTGCTGCATGGGGTTGTGGGTGGAGCTATCCCTCGTATAAGGTATGGCCTAAAAGAAAAAAACACAACAAACAAGCACATGCATTAGTTCTAATCTGGGGAAAAAAAGAAAGAGATTGAAAATGAACAGGTTTTCATGGGAACCCAGCAAGAAGTACCTGAACTGTGTTAAATTTGAATGGCACAACTACCCTCAGCCATCAAAGCTGATCACCAAAGAATTTTAAGATCATCAAAGAGCTCATCAAAGAATTTTAAGATAAGCTTGAGGAACTGAACAGAAAACAACCACCATCTCTATACAGGATGTTAAGTGACTGTTACAAAGCAATATAACCCATATGTATTGCATTACTACTCAGGAACCTCGTATTGAAAGCTGCTAAACCAATGTTTAACACCGAAACTGGCATAACCTCCATTTCAATGGTCATTTAAGAGAGGAAAAGGTTTTTTTCAACAAGGCAAAGTCTAAATGAGCATTTTGCTTAAGATCCAAACCTAAAGGAGAGATGAATACAAGATTAATCAAACCTTTTTATTTGAGCTGTACCTGTAAGATCTTGTGGTTGAAGGAATGTTTGAGGAATAAAACATCTCTGCATTATACAGGGAGCGATCGGTAGCTGGGGAAGGAGGTGGGTTCAAGATCTAGGAAGAGTAGGAAAAAGCAATGTGAAAGTTTGGGTTAATTATACAACTCTACTTGTTTTGAAAATATTATTTATACCTACACCCTGTCAGTCATCCTTATTTTAGCTTCCTCTCCTTGCTGCTTGGGTGGGTTTATGCATTTTTCAAGATCATCAAAGTTCACTATGAGACTTTACTCTGGGCTTAGGTACACTGCAGGCCTTCAAAGTTCTCACAGCAGTTGGGATTTTCTTCCTTGCTACATCTGTTATTGTGCTGGAAGGCTGAGGTAAAGCTGGAAATTCGATCCAGTTTTGCTGAATGTCAGCGCGCTTCCTTGGGCAGAAGGACTAATACCATCCTCAGCAGATACTTAATGGGAAATAAGGTCTATTCCACTCCCAGTTCCTAAACATACCCCCAGTCAATAGGGTTGGGTCAGGAGGCCAACTTCCCTTACTATAACTAATACAACTCCATCCTTCCTTGAATACCTCCTTTTTACTGCTGTTCTGTAAATGTTTCACTTTGGCACAGTTCACCATGCGAAAAGCCTGAGAGCTCACAAATAGTTATAGTCTGCACTGGTCTCTGTGTGCGTATACACGGCTGCTGGTAACCCTCACACTAGGAAAACAGTTTATTATGCTTCATAATTCTTTCAGATTCCCTAGCGGGAAGCTGAGCCCTTGACATGGCCAGCAGGACATTGGCCTAAAAATGAGGAGAGCGCTTCATCCCTTCCACTGTGGAAAATTACAGCGTTGCTGTTGATGGTTAGGGCCTTGCTACTGATGTGAGCGTCCTAGGCGTTCTGCCAAGCCATGGCCTGCCACAATGACCATGATAGCATCCTTCCTCTGTCTCCACTCTTCTCACATAATAATACTGTAAAATCACTGGAGTGGAGATCATTGGTTTGGTCTTCACTGTGCAGCACCTAGCAAAATGATTCTTGGCCATTGAGTTGAGCTTGTCATTACTAAAGCTGACAAGCCCTGCATCCAGATTCATGTTAGATCAGACAAGCTTGAATACCACCCACTGCCAGCTGTGGAGAACTGTGAGTAATTGCCCCAAGAGTATCTTCCAGAAATCCTCTTCCTTTGAGGAGCACTCCATACTACTTCTGGATTCTCTCCTACTGGCACCCTGAGCTGCACCAACACTACTTCACATTCAGATTAAATAGAGGAAACAGAGCATCAGATTCACAGGTATATAAGCTGGCATAACTCCAGGGACATCAATTTTTTCATGTTTGTCTATTCTCTGTACCATCTCTTAGTACCACTAAGATGTGTTAAACAAAACAAAACAAAAAAGCTAAGACAACTAGATGCTCAGACCTCTCCTTTTTATTATTAACCTAAAGCTGGCTAATAAGCTACTAGGTAGAACTGACCAAATTATTTGGATTAAGCATTAACTTCAATGTCACAAAGCCCTTGCAACAGCTTCCTTCTAAGAATTCAGCATGCCTTTCCTTCAGGAAGGGCTGACATCAGGCTCTGGCTGACATAGCCCAGACTGGAAAGTAAGGAAGAAGAATTCCCAGTAACAGTCAGATTAGATTAGACCAGAAGTCAAACAGAAGAGCTGATCTTTTGGCTGGCACAGATTCCATAGAATGGCACAGGAAAATCAGCTCTTGGGCTTCTTTTCTCTTTCAAGATTTCTTTAAATAAGGGTTTTTTAAATATAAATTCAGCTATGTTTTTTCTGTTCTTCCTTTCTAGTATGGCACTGACACCAATCAGGTACTAGCATGAAATTGTTCAGCGTGTTATAGAGACATCGGTGAAGCATGGGACAAGCAAAATGAGGAGGGCTGCCGAGTTCAAAATATCTTCTAGCTGTGACTAGCTTCTTGTTGGCTCCATCAAGAAGGCAAGGTAAGAAATAAGTAAGCACTTTCACCTCATCAATAGATAAGCTCACAATCCACTCTTTTCTTTGTCCTTCTTAAAGGGGAGAGAGAGCACATTTGCCATTGGTGAAAACATTATCAATCGAAATGCCTGTAACAGTTTACACATAAACACAAATGCACATGTACCCACAAGTGTGGGGGTTCCTAGTTAAATACAACTGATAAATCAGCTCAATAGCTGGCAGACTGACCCTGCAAGCTCGTGTGAACAGAAGACTCAATGTACGTATTGCTCAGAAGCACTACAGAAAAAAATGGCATCTGACAAACTGATGGCAAACACTCACCTCTGTATCTCTCTCCTATGTATTCTCAGAGAAACATACCATACATCTTTGAATTCATGAAACTCTCATATGGGGATTAAAAATCTGTCACAACAGCTGAAAGCTACAAATGGAGCTAAAATACAGCTGAAAAAACCCAACCAAAGAAACCTCTGCTGGTACCAGTGCTTCTCCCAGTGCATGCAGTTATTTTTCTGCATCAACAATCACCACTTTAGATAAATAGCAAGGCAAGCTTATTCCTTATGTGTTTGCATTCCAGTTCTGTCCCACCTTGTTTGTCTTTTTATTCCATGTGTATCTGCAGCATTATGCAGTGCAAAATATCATTGGGCCGCTGACATCAGCATTTACAAAGAACAAAGGAGGTGGCATTTCCAAGCCCTTTCGTGAAGTTCAGCTTGCTCTAGTGGGAGGTGTCCCTGCCCATGGCAGGAAGGTTGGAACTAGATGATCTTTAAAGTCCCTTACAACCTAAACCACTCTATGATTCTATGTTCAGTGTTGTCAGAGCCCATATATTATAAACAGTAACTCCCAAGAAAACACATTATTAACATTCTATTTAGTAGCACCAATTTTCATCTTCCTTTTCTTCAGAAGCAGGAAATGCCTAACTTGTAGGTGTATTTTCAAGACATACCTGTGGGTAGAAAGTGGCTTTAGTGCTTGATGAGCTACTCGAAGAGGCTCCAGTAACATGGTTTCTGTCATACAAGGGGGCACCACTGCTTCCTCCCATGAGACTCATGGAGCTAATCATGGACTTTCCACATGAGATGCCTGCAGTGAGACAGACAGGAAAACAACTTTCTGTAAATGATGATTTCATCTACCAATGCCAAACAGAAAACAAATCCACGGCTTGGCAAACCCAAGTAACACTACTGGTTGTCACTTTGGGAACAGTGCTTTATGTAAAAACTTCAGGATTACAAGGAGCAACATATTTTGTGAAGAAAACATCTTACCCCCAGACCACCTATTGTCTCACTGCAGCACTGAACTCCTCACAACCTGCTCTCACACTCTGCTGAGAAAAGAATCTCCAGAACAGTTGACTGAAACTTTTCACCCAAATTGTTAACTAAGAAATCTTACAATTAAACAAATTCAGGCAAAAAAAAAAAAGAAAAAANCTGCTTAAACTGAAAATCAGCAGAGGCAAACGGAAGGAAACCTAGGTGACTGGAAAAGGGAAGACAACGTTCCCCAATCTGTTCTACTCCTGACACTGAATATACACTGAAATCAGACAACACACTTCCAGCTTCTTCCTGTCAGAATATTCAGTGCTAATGGAAGAGTTCAGTTTGGGAAGTTTTCAGAAATTTTTCAGATGCCGGAAATATTTATTACAAGCAGAGTGACTCTATTTGTGATCCTCATTCACGACTATTTATCTGTTTTGGAAACACCATGGTGTTAGGAACGTATGTCTTTTCTTTAGAATTAACATCAATGGTGGGATTTTTAAGCTGTTGTAACTTGTCACAGCGATAAGGATTAGAAAAAAATAACAAATATGAATGAGAATCAGAATAAAATCTTAGTTTAGCACCAACAGATGTAAAGACAAAACTCACTGACACTTGCTTTAATTAAAAAAAGCTTTAGTGTGAAGTCCAATTTAAAACATTACTGCAAAGATTTCACCTGCAATTATTGAATCCTCAAATTTTATTTTCTACCACAGAAACCTCTTGATAACCATAAAAACCTAATTTAAGCAGGAACAGCTGATCCCAGTCATTAAAGTGCAAGAAAGGCTAAACCTAACTTGCATCTGGCTATCTTCAAAGCCATAGTTAAAAGAAAACAACAATTAGCACATGTCAAAAACTAGTGATATGAAGAAGTGCCACATCTTTTCATTTAAGTTTATCATCTATCTGATTTTCAGCTGGAATGAAAAGCAGACTCCAAGCCCTCCAAAGTATGGATTTCTTGTATTCTGACCCTATCTGGCAGGTTTACAGGCAAACATTTACTTTCCAGCTTCCTGAATAATGTGAAGCGATATTCTTTCTTCTCAGGGCTTTGTAGTTAAGAATTTGGAATTGCCTCTATGTAAAGTATATTTTAAATTTGTAAAATAATTCGAGGAACATCATTTAAGTGTTTACTTTGATGTGTATATGAGGTTTCTTGGGTTCTTATCTACTAGCTGAATATCCTAAGCTTTTATGTATACTTCAAGTCCTTTTTCCTGCACCACAGCCCCATGCGCTTCCCTGAATGGATGCTTTAAGTCCTTTGCGAGGTAGAGAAGCTTTGCTGTTTTACAGATAAACGACTGAGACACAGAGAGAGAGTAAATACTTTGTCCAAAAGCAAACAGGAAAGCTGTCTCAAAGATGGGCTAAACCAAAGGGGATGTCTTCATCACACTTCAGACAATGAACAGCCAGACTACAAAACCACATCCCGACTGCTCGTGTTCTTCCATGTTTGCTGTTGTGACTTTGGGGAGGAAGGTTTACCTCCTACGTTTTTATATTATAGTAAACTGATCTGCTTCACTTCTTTCCTCTGCTTCCTTCCACTGAGGAATAACTTATCTACCCTGAGCTTACAGGACAAAACTGTGTAAAGACCTTTGATGGGCCTGGACAGTAACAAGGATATCTGAGTACAAGAAGCAAAGTATGACTCAACAGAGCTCTCACTAAAACACTGAACGGCACATGCTTTTTCAGTTTTCAATATTGCTTGTGGTTCACGATGTTTTGCAGGCCTTAGGAAAGAAGTATTATGCAAAACCAGGCTTCATTACATACACTAGAATGAACTAACTATTTAAAAATAATGTTTTCAGTGGCAAAATACTGTAGACAGATACCTATGCAGGTGCAGCCTAGCACAAAAATTGCATTTGAAAATCTGGCAAGATGCCTAATGAAATGCATCTCATAGTTTTTACGTATCTGATCCAAATGACAGGTTTGTGCCACAACCACTGAGCAGATCAACTCCACCTAATTTCTGCTCTTTGAGAACTCCGCATCTAGAACTCTTAATAACCCGTAGAACTCTAAATCCAGACAGTGTACTGATTAGATGCAAGGTCCTTACCATCCTTACCAGTAAAAGTGCCATGCTGAGAACTTCCCGGAGCAATAAAATTAAGAGGGACGTGAGGGGTGCCGCTGACGTACTCGTGTGGGAAAGGACTGTTGGGCCCAGCATAGCGCTGGCACACCACTCGCTGGCAAACAAAGTACATTCCTCCCATGACGAAAAGGGACAGTATTATGCCAATGACAGGACCGATGGCACTACTGTGTGGCTGTGACTCATCTGCAGCTGACTTTGATTTTTCTGGAAAGAGAGGAGAAAAAAAAAAAAAGAAGAAAAAAAAAGAGGTCATTAAACATGGGGCAATATACATGTTGCTGTCCTGGAACTCGTGTAGCAAATCAGTCAGATCACAGTCATTCAGTGTCTTTGAAAGTATCTGCATCAAACCCCAGCATCTATAACTTCATATATTCTGATTCAATGCTTCCTCAAGACTTCATGCTTCCTCTTCCCCTCCCCATGCATAAGGTAGTATTAGAAAGGTAGTCTCCCTTCTGTACAGCAGCTCATCTCATAACAGGATTACTCATCTTGCTGTAACAACAGCCTAGAAAGTTTCCTTTTCTTACCCCCACAATGTCTACACGTTAAGGATATAGGACACTTATAAACATGAAGTCCCTCATCAGAGAGGAATCTGCTCTCTCAAAAGCCATTTGGGCTAGCCAATGTCATTAAAAATTTTAAAGATTCTTCCAGTANAAAAAAAAAAAAAAAAAAAAAAAAAAAAAGAAAAAAAGCTTTATACATTGCCCAAGAAAAACAACCTAGAGACCTCCAAAGTTTTCATTTCCATCCAAGGGAATGCAATTGTAAGTACATAAACAACGGCAAATATTAATTAATAATATAAAATATTAAAAATAATAATATAATTTTTTTTTTCCTGGGAAAAAAAAATCCCTGCTTAAACTGAAAATCAGCAGAGGCAAACGGAAGGAAACCTAGGTGACTGGAAAAGGGAAGACAAC
>VZTM01025160.1:38631-67634 GCA_013400555.1 Jacana jacana
GAGTACAAGAAGCAAAGTATGACTCAACAGAGCTCTCACTAAAACACTGAACGGCACATGCTTTTTCAGTTTTCAATATTGCTTGTGGTTCACGATGTTTTGCAGGCCTTAGGAAAGAAGTATTATGCAAAACCAGGCTTCATTACATACACTAGAATGAACTAACTATTTAAAAATAATGTTTTCAGTGGCAAAATACTGTAGACAGATACCTATGCAGGTGCAGCCTAGCACAAAAATTGCATTTGAAAATCTGGCAAGATGCCTAATGAAATGCATCTCATAGTTTTTACGTATCTGATCCAAATGACAGGTTTGTGCCACAACCACTGAGCAGATCAACTCCACCTAATTTCTGCTCTTTGAGAACTCCGCATCTAGAACTCTTAATAACCCGTAGAACTCTAAATCCAGACAGTGTACTGATTAGATGCAAGGTCCTTACCATCCTTACCAGTAAAAGTGCCATGCTGAGAACTTCCCGGAGCAATAAAATTAAGAGGGACGTGAGGGGTGCCGCTGACGTACTCGTGTGGGAAAGGACTGTTGGGCCCAGCATAGCGCTGGCACACCACTCGCTGGCAAACAAAGTACATTCCTCCCATGACGAAAAGGGACAGTATTATGCCAATGACAGGACCGATGGCACTACTGTGTGGCTGTGACTCATCTGCGGCTGACTTTGACTTTTCTGGAAAGAGAGGAGAAAAAAAAAAAAAGAAGAAAAAAAAGAGGTCATTAAACATGGGGCAATATACATGTTGCTGTCCTGGAACTCGTGTAGCAAATCAGTCAGATCACAGTCATTCAGGCAGTGTCTTTGAAAGTATCTGCATCAAACCCCAGCATCTAAGGCTTCATATATTCTGATTCAATGCACGAGACTTCATGCTTCCTCTTCCCCTCCCCATGCATAAGGTAGTATTAGAAAGGTAGTCTCCCTTCTGTACAGCAGCTCATCTCATAACAGGATTACTCATCTTGCTGTAACAACAGCCTAGAAAGTTTCCTTTTCTTACCCCCACAATGTCTACACGTTAAGGATATAGGACACTTATAAACATGAAGTCCCTCATCAGAGAGGAATCTGCTCTCTCAAAAGCCATTTGGGCTAGCCAATGTCATTAAAAATTTTAAAGATTCTTCCAGTAGGGAAGCTACCATATGTACTAAACAGTGAATGTCTTCCTAGCTGATACAGGCCTTAAAACAGAACATGTTTCCTTTCTAAAATATGACTTGCTTTCTAAAAAACCCTTACAAATTGGAAAGAAACACAACCCAGAATATCTCAAATATTTTCTAGTTCTTATTTCTTTTTCTCCTATATAAGCAATGTTAAATAATAAAACCTGCTGCAATGTTTGAGATGAGCTCCATATCATATTTCCCTCTGACTATGGGTAACACATTGAAAATTCTTGCCAAATAAACCTGACACCTCTAAGTTTTTTGCATAGGTGACATTCTTCAGTGAAAATTATTTTGCCACATGATTCACACATTTATAATTTTTTTAAGTACACAAATATATATATATTCATAAAGTGAAAAATCAAAATAAACTTGGCCAAAATCTAACAATTTTACATATTTAGATTGAACTATAAATCCTTTTCCCTCTTAATGAAGTTGTAAGAAGTGAAATGGTTCATGTAAGATTCACACCTTCACTTCATAACATTTTTCTCCAGTGGTTCTGGTTTCATTTCCTTCAGTAGAAGGGAATGAAAAACAACTGAAATTTGACAAGGAACATAAAGGAAATACAAAGATCTACCAAAAAACTCTTAACAGCTCAGCATCAAGAATTAATTTCTGTCTTAAAGTCCTTATCTACTTTTCACACTCATTAGTGCATAACAGCTTTTGTCAGCTACAGGCCTAACTTTCAAAGTGTCAGATTATTTCAGGTGATACCAGAAAAAAGCAAAGCCAAAATTAAAACATGTTCTAGCGTGTTTAAAACACACATTTCTCATTTTTTGTTAACCCTAGCTTCATTTTTTATGCAAGATTCTTATCTAGAAAATAGCAATCATTTTTATTCCCTACCTGGTTCTTTCCCTCAGTCCAGCAAGAAAATACCCTTGTTCCACAAAGAGACTCTGCAGAAAAGTCTTATTGTCTCCATAAAGACACACTTAAATCAGTTAAGATCTAATTGCAGGACCCAAAGTGCAAACAGGAAACAGCTGCATTAACTTAGCAGCACAAATGTTTGTGAAAATAAACTAAAAAAAGGAAAAAAAAAAAAAAGAAGTGGCTTTACATTATCCAGAGAACTGGGGGACCTGGGTGAGAGCTGAGAGATAAATGGAAGTTGTGGGAGAGGCATGAGAACTCTGTTTAGTCTGAAATGTTCAACAGGAGAGAGACAACTTTTTTTTTCCCACCGTTCTTTTAGCCTTTTCTTCTATTTACTGTTTGGGCTTCTTTCACCACTCTTGCTCACGAAATACACTTTTCTCTGCTGTACCCACCATGAGGATGGGAGGAGGAGACAAGGATCCCCTGACCAGACCGGGTGATCCCTCCTCCCATCCTAGCAGTGGCACAGCTTCTGACAAATGGTGCTTCAAAATTTGACAAGACTCTAAGATATTAAAAACTTTGCAATTAGCAAGGTCCTGTAGGCAACATTATTAAGCAAAGTGCAGCATTTCTCTGCACAAAGCCAATACAAGGTATTTGTTCAGAATGAATTACAGATCAGTATATCTATTTGCTTTTGTTCTAAAAGGCTATGTTTCAACTATCTTGCTGAACCACTCATGAGCTACTAAATCATAGAATGGTTAGATTGGAAGGGACCTTTAAAATCATCTTGTTCCCAACCCCCTTGCCCTGGCTAGGAACACCTCCCACTAGACCAGGTTGCTCAAAGCCCTGTCCAGCCTTCATCACTTCCAGGGATGGGGAATCCACAACTTCCCCGGGCAACCAGTTCCAGTACCTCACCACCTTCACAGGAAAGAATTTCTTCCTGTAATCTCATCTAATTCTTCCAGTTTAAAACCATTACTCCTTGTCCTATCAGTACACTCCCTATAGAGAATCCCTCTTGGGCTTTCCTGTAGGCCCTCTTTAGGTACTGGAAGGCTGCTCTACTATTAAGTCTCCCTGGAGCCTTCTCTTCTCCTCCAGGCTGAAGAACCGCAACTCTCTGTCTGTCTCTATAGCATAGGTGCTCCAGCCCTCTGATCGTCTTTGTGGCCCTCCTCTGGACCTGTTCCAACAGGTCCACATCCTTCTTATGTTGGAGGCCCCAGAGCTGGACATAGTACACTCCAGGTAGGGTCTCACGATAGTGGAGTAGAGGGGCAGAAATGCTCCCTTTATCTGCCCCATTCCCTGAAAACTTCATGCACTAGTAACCCTGGTGGTGCAAAAAGGGAAGTTGCAAGCAAAGCCTAAGTAAGTGACTTTTACTGTCCACTTCAGACTGCAAAATAGCAGACTCCAGGACTAATACAGCAACTGCTATCAGCATCCCTGTAACTTGCATATACCTGCTGCCATGACAATTCAAAGTAAAATTTCCCCTGGAAAAATTAAGGTATCTCCTTGTATTCTTTTCCTACCTGCACTCTAAGAGACCAGCTTGTGGTCTTTTGTAGACACTTGCTCATTGCATACTAGTTCCTCCACATAATTAGCCTTCAGTTTGACCCTGTAATTGCAGTGGATAGGGCTGCACGTTTTTAAAAGCCACCCCAACAACAGCAGTGGCTCTGCATGTTCTGAGGATAGTAGAATCAGGTCCCTCTGAGTATAGATCTGAAGGCCTACCTAAACAAGGCAGCATTGTGTCCCATACAACATTTCAGAACTAGCTTGAAGCAGCACTGGAATTTCAGTTCTTCACTGCTGCTGTTCCTGCATTACCTAAAATAATAGCATTACAGACTTGCTACACCATGCTGCAAGCTCATGCTCTTCTGCTGCACAGACCAGCAGACTATAATTAGCAGCCAAACACAATTGTGAGAGTATTTGGCCAAGATTCCCTGGGCTTCCCTGAAATAACATTACTAGGCAAAGACTGGGGCTCTGCATAGGAGTGGTAGGACATTATGCCTGAACACAGCGCTTGAGTCTCAAGGAAAGACATCTCACCACACATAAGCTCGTCAGAACCATCCATGCAATCTGGAAAGGAATCGCACTGTTGCTTCAGGAGGATGCACTGGCCACTGGCACATCGGAACTGATTGGGTAGACAAATTGCTGCACAGAAAGAAAGAGAAGATTAAGTACTACTTGCATAGGAGCATTTGAGCATCTTAAGAAAACCAGAAGTGAGATGTGAAGCTGCAGTGCATTTTGTATAATGACCAGGTAGGCACCAGAACACCTGGCTTTGCTGCTGTGGACAAAATGCAAGCCTGCACTTCTCTGATTCTTCCTTCTTGTTACACATCCTACTCAGCCTGTCAAAATAGAATTCTGATCCCAGTAACCTTCATCTTGTGTCAAATCAGTCCTTCTGGGGCAAAACTGGGATCAAATCAGCAAGAATCTCCTGCAATAGCTAATCAAGTGTAGCTGGTCATTTGAAATGTTAACAAAAATATAGTAACTCAGCATATTATAAAACCTTATATGTCTACACTATCTTATGTAGCCCTGTACAATATAACCTTGCTAAGTAACTACTACATTTCTGATCTGTATTCAGAAGCCTGAATATTTTTTCAGCAAAAAGGACTTGTTAATTAACTTTGGAATCTCTGTCAAGTCAAAGCATATTATATGATCAGTAAAGAGACTGCCTTACAAGGGCTAGTAACCAGCAATCCTATGAGGTCTGCAGTATAGGTTATTCAATCTAAAAAGAAGAAAGATTATTTTCTTTCTGGGGGAGAAGATCCATATTCATGTTTTGTATCACAGCACTGGTGGTGGTGTGAACTGGACCTCCTGAATAGCTCCTGAATTGTCTTTACAATGAACATATCCAGGGACATTTCTTCAACCACTTCCATAGTCTGCAATCCCTGTGTCAATGCTTCAGATTCAACTCTCCAAAAGCATGCCTTGGGAAACCTGGAGGAGAAGCAGCTTCTGATAGAATCAAGCCCTTGAAGGCAGGTCTGTGAAAAGGCAGTGATTACCACCCCTCTGATCAGAAGGCAATTCCTGTGATGTGTAAGGCATAACAGAAAGGTTCTGTTAAGCCCAATTAGCCTCATCACCTCAATAAACCTCATATAAACTTCCCTTCCTCAAACACAATGGATTACAGCCTGACACATGCTAATGGATGAGAAAGGCCTAGTGGTTTTATTTTTCTTAGGAACCCACTCAGGCCTTGGTCTGTAAAGATTCCTGAGGACTACAGAGGCCACGTTTGCCAAATTTCCCTCAGTCTAACCCTGGACATGAGTATGTCTGTAGCCCTTCTAGGGAACTGTCAGACAGCATCCTGGACAAAAGTCGCATCATAGGTGGCCCAAGTGCTCACAGAGGACTAGGGATACAACAATCAGTATTCAACTGCTGAAGAACCATGTCTTCAACTATTCTAGACTAAGTGGTAAAGCTCATCTGCCCTCAAAGGAGCTGGGCAGGGCAGGGCAGGTGCCTACAGTTCACACAGTGTCAGGAGTGTTAAGTTTGCTTAACACTTAGCAGTGCCCACCATTTCACAGGGAGATGACCAAATGCACATTCCACTTTGTGTGTGGGTAATGGCACCATTACACTGCATATGGGCTCCACTGTGGACAAAGCAGAGCCTCTTGATGAAGCAGTACAGGTAGTAAGTACCACATCCCACAAGAAAGACAGGAACTTGTTTGCAAAGAAGGTGATGTTCTGGTGTCCAGTCTCAGAGCTACAGAACACGTTGCAAACCCCCAAAAATTGAGACTTGAAATCTCCACATAAACCTACCCTGCTGGCTCAGTGGCAATGGTTAGCCACTGAGTGGGTAGAATCAAGGGTCCTGAGGCTTCTCAGAGCAGGAGCTACACTACTGAATAGGCTCCTGAAATTTATTAAAAAATCTTATTACTATAAGAAGTCATGGTGCCAGCTGACAGTCAAGTGTCAGTTTCAGCTATGCCTTGATACTAAACACAGAACATGCAAGTTTTCCCATCAATAATGGGAAATGATGCAAATGCAAATGCATCCATCCAATGTTTCTGTCTTGGGCCCAGATCCTACAGCTGACAGCATACAAAGCAGCTCTAGCAGCAAGAGTTCCTTGGACATCATTCCACAAGTTTCTCATATAAAAGGTACATCCAGGATTGGTACATCAGCTTGCAAGGCTAAACTCTCATAGCAGCCAAACTCAGCCACAGGATTGAGTCCAGCTCTTCCTCCCTGTGGCACCTTGCAGTGACCACTGTCTGATGGTGAAGTGGACACTGTGGAAACAGTGCAACTCAAAATGGTAATTATGCAGGGGAAAAGTATGTTCTGCCAGATTCTTTCCTACTTTCATTCTGAATATGGATTAAAAATACTCTCCCCAAGCTCCTCTATATCTATAGTTACACAACCAGCCATTTATGTAGCTCCAGAGAAATTTAATTTGAGCAACAGAATACGAAAGAAGGAAAGAAAGACAGAATCAGTGCATAGCTTAGTTAGGCTTATGACTAGGGTTGTTTTTCCCCATTTGAAACTAAAATTCATGCATACGTATGAAGAACAGTTAGAATCCCAAATGGATGCTTATGTTAGAACCATGAGTTCAGGCAATCTTACTGTCACAATCCACTTCATCAGATTTATCTTGGCAGTCTATTTCTCCATTACACCGCAAGTGTGCATCGATACACTGTCCTTTCTCACACTGGAACTGGGATGCAGAGCATATGGGGCAACTATCTTCATCACTCTGGTCATCACACTCTGGAAATCCATCACACCGCCATGCCATTGGGATACAGTCGATCTCTCCGGTTGCACAGGTAAACTGGTCTGGGGAACAAGTTGGAGGTTCTGGAGAGAGAGAAAACAAATCCCATTTGTATATTCAATTTTAGCCCTGAAAATGGAGGGAAAATATGACAGTCTTTTTCAAGAAAAACACACTTATGCCTGGACTGAAGTTCTTCTGTAACAATATTAAGATTTCAGCAAAGAAGAAAACATGATCTTGCATAGGGAAGGAAACTTTGCCAACTTATAACAAAGACTGGATGCATGCAGATTGAAGAAACTTGCTCTAGTAGGTGAGCACTGAACTAAGGACAGGAAGTACAAATACTTACTTTGGCTCTAACAGCCACCTTTTGGACACTGTCATACACATAAATTCAAATGATTACTCAATTTCTGACTGCAAACCACATTCTACACAAATGTAATCCCTGCAGTTATATCAGCCTGGAACAACTCTTCATAAAAATCACAGCACATTGGGTCAACTGGCAATGAATACACCTAAAACATATAACATCTGCTTTTACAATATTTGTTTCTCAATTTTTCCTGTGGTTTCTCCACAAACAAATTTCCAAGTCAAATGCGAATCGAAAAATCTGAGTGGGGAAAAAATATCTGTAAAGGCCTGTTAAGCATTAAGCTAAGTCCTCTTGCTGGAAAGTCTCTGGGCTGCAGGTCAGTGGAGGTTCAGAGAGTAGTCTGAGGAGCACTGTAGGCCTGCCCTGATATTACATTCTTTCACTGTGGTCACAGGCAGAACCCTGGACCTTGTGCACAGCCTTTTTTATGTTTGCTGGACCTAAGAAAGCTAGGACTTCCTTCAAATTTTCATGTACCCCTTGATCCTGGCATCAATCCATTCCACATCCATACTGTTGCTCAAGTTGCAATCACACATTGATAGTGTTAAGCAGCAGCTACAACCTCACGTTGAGATCCAACAAGTATGCTGTAATAAGGCATTCATAGTTGCTTTTTTTCAGAATGTCAAAAGACAAAGACAAACCAGATAAAGAAACTATTGCAAAAAATGCTTCTAATTCACACATAGAGAAAATGAGCACACACTTTTTAACCATTAGTATAAATGAAAGAAGCAGTCAATGTGTAAGTCCCTTCAGTTATTGTCAGTAGCAGTTAGTTATGCTCAAAATGAAGGGGCCATCTCAAAACATCCCTGCAGCAAACAGCTAGGTTTCCCTCTGGTTTCAAAAGCTGCTGGGTCAAATCCCTGAGTTAAGAGTTAGTTACAGAGGCATTTAACAGAGGCAGTTGCTAGTCCCCACAGCTGCTGTTGCCAGCTGATGCTCTAAGTAGATGTTTTGCTGCTTGGATTACCAGAGTACTACATCACATCCTGTCTATGAACAATACTGAGCAAGCTGTAGGGGTGCTCTGACACTGGGTAATAACACTCTTTTGGAAACCCCAAATGAGCTTTCATTAACTTTCAGGCTCAGAACTGGACTTCACAAAGAACCCAGCACAAGGAAAGCTTCTCAGTTGTAACCAATGACAAGATTTTGTATGAGTATTTTTCTCCTGAGGGTGGTGACCTTAGACCTACATGCAAATCATTTTTAATGGGCTGCTGTCCTTCCATCATTAGGAAGAAGTGTTCAAAAACAAGACTCAAGTACAGTCAAGATGCAAATAAAAATCCAAATGCATTTGATTTTTGAAACTTTTGTGGTATTTTAAGTTTAGGATTATGTGATGTAGCAGTATGAGAATTACAACTTAACAGCTGTAGGTAAGGTAAAGAGGCCAGATACACACATTAAGATAATTCCGGAATTAAATTTTGGTATGAGTGTGCTGTTCATATAATTTAGCAGACAGTTTGCTACTTCTGCATCTAAAGCCACATTTAATGTTGCATCAGGGTTGCACTTGGCAGGCACGAGCTCGCATTTAAAAACTTGTCAAGAGTATTGATAAGGGTACATGGACAAATGTTCTCCAGCCAAAATAACTATTAATCCCTTCTGAAATACTGGCTATTGGCTGCTTCTACGACAGACAATATAGGTTGAAAAGTTGTTGCTGTCTTAGTGAAGCATTAGAATAAAAAAATTAAAGACACTGAAATGGAGGCCCCCTAATTTTTAGATTCATAGTTGAAGATAACAAAGGAGTAGGATGTAAGACTCTCTCATTGGTGAGGTTGTGCAACAACAGTCCAGCAAGAAATATAAGTAGATTGATTCCACCCCCCATCCCCTGCAGATGTAATCACCACTAATCTAAAACCACACAGTGTGTTGTGGTCACAGAAAAGAAAACCGTTTATAATGGAAATGACTGTCCCATGGGAGGTCAGAGTTCAGCTAGAAAATGAAATCCACAGCAAAATGAATTCATAAAAAGGAGTCAGAAGGATCAACAGAGCCAAATTATTTAAGATATGATGACTCCCAAAAAGAAACAATGATTTGGTTTGGTTTGGTTTTAATCCCTGCTGCAAGTGTAATGTTACAATTTTAAAAAAAACTAGGGTTGTGAAAGGGAAGTCTAAAGAAAAAAGTCTGCCATGTGGAAAAAGGAGAGCAATCTTAATTAAAAAGTATTGGAATGAAGCTTTTGGCCTACATTTCATAACTAGGCAGTACAGTCTTTCCTGTTACGAGGCTAAATTCATTTGAAAGACTGGAGTATTGCACTGTGCGAATCGTATGCACAGTTTCTGCTGCTAGGTCATCATGGATTGATGCAACATCATCTTACAAGCATTTGTTTAAAGCACAAACCTGTCACATCATAATTATAAACATCTCAGCAGAAGTAGCAAGTATTTTAAGGTTAAAGAAGAGTATTCTGCTTACAATGAGAAGTCACAGATGTCCAAAAACTGAAGGAGAAAACAGTTGGTAGGAGAATCAAAGGTTAATTTAACACATGATGCAACATAACATGTGTAGGAAAATACTGTTTAAATCCACATTTTGTATTGGAACCTCAAACCCTATCTTTTTTGATATCAAATGCTTAGCAGCACTGTTAAATGTAACTCACCTCCACATGTTAAGAGATTCTGTAGAAGCACAAGGTGTTCAGGGCACGAGCATCTTGGAGTTCCATCCCCTTTGGCGATGCAGATGTGTGAACACCCACCATTGTCACGGGAGCACGGATGCGCAGCTGGAGAAACACACAGAAAAGAGTATTAGATAGCATAAAAGAAATTTTAACTACTCCTACCTAGGGCAAACTCACAAAACCACTCACAAACCAATTCTGTTTAGGTAATCAAGATTTCACTACAAATTAATAGGAAGATGCTGGATTTTTCAGTTCAGTGCTCAAAAGCTGATTTACTACTTCATAAGGACTACATTTCTCATAGTCACAGTGATATGGAGACCTTTAAAGGACTTCTGAAAAGAATTTGGGAGCTCAGGTGAAGAGGAATGAGAGCAGATTTGAGAAGGTTGCATTGACAGCACACCTAGACATCTCACCTGCATTTCGAGGGTAGTCAGGCAACCTCCAAACCCCTCAGGAATTCTCCCTTTAATCTCAAAGAGCTCTTAATATCTAGCCCTTCCAGTTCCCTCTTACTCACAAAACAGCAATATAAGCACACACAGTTGATTTTGTTTATTTAAAGAAGAGGAAGCTACATGGTTGTGTTCCCAAACCAGTTACCCAGAAGCACTGAGTACCTGACAGCTCCTAATAGAATCACTCTAAATGAACGTTAGGTGGGTAAGAACCAGGCACAGAGAAGTGAAGTCACTGTCTGAGGACCCCAGCCCAATGGAGTCAGACCCCATCTTGTGCCTGCTTATTTGAGCTGACAGCTGAGCATCTGCTGGAGCGGGGCTACAGCCTGTGTTATTTGTGATGCTGCTGAACAATGCATTTTTTACTACTAGTAGGGACCAAGAATTTCCACAGGGAAGAAATGGTACGGCTATCATAATTTCTGTGCCAAAGTTGTTTTCCATCCGTTCAGGCTTCTCAGCAACCTGCTTTCACCTTTAACAAATTCATTAATTTACTACAGTAACAGTGATGTTACTGTTTGAGGCATGAGTTGCTAGCAGAAAAAGTCCATGCCTATACACTTGTGTGGGCACGCACACGCGTGACTTACGTATTTTTACTCCCCTGTTGTAACAGAAGTCACTTATGTAGGACAGTTTCCCGCTGCAAATGGTGATTCCTCTCACTGTGACTTAGAAGAAACAGTACTCTTGCCATAAAAAATAAATGTTTTTAAAAACCACATGGGATATAAAGTAATCTTTTAACAATACTGAGAAGTAAGGAAAAAATTCTTTTTGCATCATTATTACTCTTGAAATTCACTTGGAATATAAGAAATGGCACAGAAGGAAAACTGAGTGAAAGGAAAAAGAATATCTGGATGAGGATTAGCACACAGAATCAACTACAGTTTAAATACTTACACTACCTTATTTGTAACAGCTCACCCACACGGGCAAGTGTCCTGGTTTGAGTGACACAGGACTATTTTATCTTCTAATGCTTAGGAAAACTGCCCTTTTAGAAGACTCTGGAGTTGGAAATCATGAAAACGTTTACTTTATAGCCACCTATGGCATGTGGGATTCCAGGTCTTAGCATTTTTGAGCTCTCCAGGTGCAGGGATAAGGAGTGAGACCCGTGTGCTTGACCCAAGCTGGCCAACAGGATTATTTCATAAACATCACATTCAATATAGATTACAAAGTTTGCTGAGGAGTTCTGATGGTGGTGATCCAGAGAACTTCTTGCCCCAGTGCCAGACCCCTGAGTCCTTCTCTTCCACCTAAAGCCATAGCGCTGGCAGTGTCCAATATCTGCTGCCCACTGCTGGGAATGTCCAGCTTCTTACTGATATAGTTGGCTGAGTATAATTCTTGTATATTTTATATTAGTATCAGGATCAATACTAGTTCTTTAGTGTTATTGTTAATTATTTAATCTTATCCTATTAAATCTATTTATATTTCAACCTTTCTGTTTCCTTGTTTTCCCTGATTCCCCTTCCTGTGTAGGGAGGGGTCATCAGGTGATAGAATAATTGTCTCAATGACAATAAATTGTTATGGTTGTCTCAAACTGTAACAGTAAGGTTGAAAATACTTTCAGCTACCACTGAAAGTGATGTATGTGGTGGCACAGAGGGCTGCAAAGTGGAATAATTTCTTCTGAAAATTAAAGTATTATATGCAAATGCACCCTCCCTATATAAGACAACCCATCACAGGCAACAAATTTTAAAGAGGCCACTGTTAGTAGCCCTACATCTTGTTTGTGCTTTTATATTCTTTTATATTCCTATTACGCAGGAGCAGCTGTAGGTTGTAATTTTGAGAAGTGATACTTTAAGATGTTTCTGCACTCTCGCTCAGACCATAGGAACTTGGACCACCAGTCCAGAAAAAGAAGGTCCTGCACACATGACCCCCTTTCCAGAAGACAGCACTTAAAATGGCTCCACCTCTGACAGAAGAAAAATTCCATATCTGCTAGAATTCATTGTAGGAGCTTCCTGCCCATTCTCCCTCCTTCGCTGGAGGCTTTTACATCATAAACTGTGCTGAATCAAACCAGTTGCACTTTACACAGAGGTTGGAAACCCTGAGAAAAGGCAAGTGCAATCCAATTCTTTCTTTTTAAAGGTTTTTCCAAGTCTTACTACTTGGTTGTCTTTAAAACCAGCCACAATTACAAGTAGCTTTCAGAGTGAAATCAGTATTATATAAGCTTGTACAAAGCTGGTAACTGTCATAAAATCACATATTCTAGTTGTGCAGAAATACTTCTCTGGAGAAGAACAAGAAATTTGTTTCTCCTCCCCTTCTAGGATCTTGACTGGCCACGTTGAAAGCCCTCCATGGCTTACCTGAATACCATTGGGCAATGTTACTACAATATTCAGCTGGATGAGGACTTTGAGAGACCATGACCAAGAGTGAGAGACATCATACTGAAATATGAGAGACAGATACTGAAATAAACTCACAGAATTCCTCCATATCAAGCTGTTCCACAGCATGAATGCCTGTCAGGTGAGCGATTCGGCCTTGAATTCTAGTCCTTTTGTACCCATTCACTTTCTCTATTCTCTCAATCATCTGCTGCTGACGATCAATCCAATACAAGTGATTCCCCAGCACAGTGAGTCCCATAGGCTGAAGGATGTTGGAGTCTTCCAGGGTCACACGGTTAGCTCCTGCGATCAACAAAAACAAAGACCAGTTTTACACCAGTCAACTTTTACGTAACTTCTTAAAAAAAAAACAAGTAAAACCAAACCAAATCCTGAAAATAGTTATCTGTAAGGTCCTTGACTTCATCTGTCTATGCAGACCAAGGCTCTGCTTGTTTAGCCTATGCAACCAGTTGTCATATCATGAGGGCAAGCGGATACAATATGGAACACAGCTCATCCTTTCATACGCTGGTCAGCCAGCCATGATCAGCCTCACATTGATATGTTTTGTTACGTGTGCACAGTCCCTGAAAGCCTGTGTCACTGATACAGACTTAGCTCTGGGGCTAGAATTTTTACAAGACATTCCCACAGCAGCAGTACACTTCACAGGAATCTACAAGCAAGAGTGAAATGAAACCTAGTAGCTTCACTGCCATTACTCAAATGAAAGGCGTTAATCATGCAAAGCAAGAAGCAAGTACACAAACCTGTCATATGCTGTATCACAACCAGAGAGATATGGTCACAAAAGAGAAGTTCATATTCTAACAGCCACACTTCTCCCTTCACCTTTGCTTTTTAGTTTAGTAGCCAAACAGAAAACTCAAACTCCAAATTTGCCCAATATTGGGCAACTCAATATGGTCTTAAACAGGAACACTGTCAAGTGCTCAGGTTTTCTGCTCTACAGAAACGTGTAAAAATCTGCTCTCAGTCAATGTGTAAAAAATCAGTTTAAAAATGTTATTTATGACAGCTTTTAACTCTAATTGCAGTCTTCTACTGTGTGCTGCCCTACATTTAGTATTTAGTAATTATTCTGTTAATTCACAGAAACCATTTTGAGGCTGTGTATGCCTGTGTACACTGGATATATTTGATGTTAAAAATGGGGAATCAAAGCAAAATCATAGCTTGGTTACGGTTTTGGTTAAGAGCATAATGTCTGCTCTTTTATTTCATTTTGGAATAAAGAACCATGTCTGCTTGCATTTAAAAATAGCCTTTTTAATATACAAAATGAGATTAGAGAATCTGGGTAATAATAAAAATAATAAAAATAAAAATGTTACAACCACTGGATTCAACTAATTTGCTGCAAGAATTGTGTAGAGCTTAGCCAAGCATAAGACTATAACATGTATTTCCATTACAGATTCTATTAGTTTTGCACATAAAATTGTCACCTGCAATGGCTCTTGCTTGACTGTCATTGACAAACAGTGCACATTCAAATCAAATTTAATTGTGGAGAAATTCTTGGATTTGCAACTGAGGTTTTTGTTCCTTAGCTCTGAATTTCTTTTGTTTCCAAATCCATGAGGAAGACATCTTTGTTTTGTTCCATTTTCAGAAGAAACATGGATGAGGTGTATGTGACAGTGTAGTTCTGGTTGCAAGTTGATGTGTCTACTATTGTACACACTTCCAATGTACTACCAGATTTGACTCTTGTAAAGAGTAAAAGAACAGAACAGATGCACCTGCACAGATTTCACTAAATGGGCACTAGACCTGACCCTTAGTAATACTCTCTAGCAGTGTAGTTCCTGGGATGTTCTTTGTTTTCTCCTAAACAGGTTTTAAAAAATAGAAATACTGGGAAACATTTTGAGAGGAGGAGGTACTCGGTGAACAAAGCACAGGGCACTTTGTCCATCTGCCCTCCAACCTGCTGAGCACCCTTAGCTCCTATGAACTTCACTGTCACCGGACTTTCAAAGATGACTGTCCTCTCGCCAGATTATGCCTCACATTTGACCCAAAAGCACAATTTTCAGCTGCATTCAAGACACTGGAAGAATGGGAGAACCTTATTTCAATTTGATATAAAGAAAACTCCTTCTCCCTTCATTTTTTAAGTGCTAAGTTGCTCATCCATATAGCAATAAAAGGCAAGCTGAAGGATATCCTGAAGGCATCCTGAAATCACCAATACAGGAGGTGTCATGTGGTGCTTGCAAGCTTGCAGTCCCGCTAGAATCCCAGACTATTTGAACAGCTTCCCAAATCCAGGCCATTTTTGGGGGTGTACATCAAGTATCATCTTTTTTCTCCCTCATCTGCAGAGCTAAGCATTGGTGATTTGGGAAGCTGCTGGAGACAGCCCTTCATAAGGTGATTAATCTATACTATAGTTATGATCTTAAGTAAATGACTGTCCAAATTACTGATGAATACATTTAAAAGGAGAGACAAAGGACACCTATAACACTGGATGACACCATTAAATTGTTGTTTAAAAGAATGATCAAAATGAAAAACTCTTATCTGAATAAATAAAAGGATATTTTCAACAGATATTGCTAGAAAAAAGAAGTTAAAAAAATTACAAATAAAGAATTGTTGAATTTCCATATAGCAATTAAATACTTTGATTCCCAGTATGAAACAGATGTGTAGTCTTGTCAAGAAGGAAACCAATATTTAAATGTAAAGAATGTCAAGCTGGAAGATCACAATTCCTCTATTTAAAGTCTAATTGAAAACAAAGCACATTTTCACTGCAGCAATTTCACAACTTTTCCAGTCACTTCAACAATACAATAAAATACTACTTTTCAGTGAACTGGTGTGGTAGATGAGTTATTTGCAAATAGTTTATGAATATCTAAAATGCATCAACAACTCCAACTGAAAAATTCAAGAATCTCATAAAGAGGTTCTTAGGTTTATAGCTCTATCATCCCTCTCTGAAAGTTAAGCTTTGGGCATCTGAGGTTATCCCATGATTTAGCAGGATGCTGTAATGGGAGTGCGGTACAAGCTTCCGAAACCTCCATAACCACGTCATCTCTCCAAGCCTACAAAGGAATAAGGTTGTCTAGACTCATATAATTGCCATGAAGGATGTTCTACACAATTTTGGTGCAATTTATTCAGCAGCCTCAGTTTACACTAAAATCCTTTTGTTAATGTGTGCCCATTTTAAAGTGATTTGGCTCAGAAAATACTTTTTAGAGGAAATAATTCAAGGAATACAACTTTGGCTGTCATTTTTTTTCTAAAGTTGGGATGCAAGACTGTGATGCAAGAATAAAAATATGCAGTTGACACTTATAAAATCAGCATTTCAGTGAATGAAATTACAGTGAGCTCAGCTAGATCAAATACAGTCATAGTTTTCTGGGTATATGATACATATCTTCTAGCTAATAAACACTGCTTTCTTTTAATCCTGTATCTTTCCCCTGCTTTTATCTTAGAATCACAGAATCACAGAATATCAGGGATTGGAAGGGACCTTGAAAGCTCATCTAGTCCAATCCCCCTGCCGGAGCAGGAACACCTAGATCAGGTCACTCAGGAACGCGTCCAGGCGAGTTTTGAATGTCTCCAGAGAAGGAGACTCCACAGCCTCCCTGGGCAGCCCCTTCCACTGTTCAGTCACTCTCACTGTGAAGAAATTTTTCCTCGTATTTAACTGGAATCTCCTATGTTCCAGCTTGCATCCATTACCTCTTGTCCTATCATTGGATGTCACTGAGAAGAGCCTGGCTCCATCCTCCTGACACTCACCCTTTACATATTTATAAACGTTAATAAGGTCACCCCTCAGTCTCCTATAGGGTTTGCATCTTTAGCTGTGAATCAAATAAATGTGTACTAAAAACTCTGGTTCAATATTAACCAGAGAAAGTTTAGTTTTCCCTGTAAAATGATCCCGAGGATTGGATTAAGACATATATCCAGTATGCAAACATAATCTTTCATGGAGTTTAAATGTCATAAGAAAGAAGAATGCATACAAAGGAAACTGCAGTCACAGGATACAACTACCAGCATGTGGTGGCCTAGCTGCTGATTTGTTCATATATCAGTTTACTTAAGTCCTATTGTCAGGTCTTACTCATTCAAGAATTGGATCCAAACCAGGATTAATCAGACTCCTCTGCATTTTATGCTGTACTATGCAAGGACACAGTCCATCTTCCAACTTGTACCATGACAAGTGAGAAGCACTTGTCCCCTGCCCACCCTTATCTGCTAGCTGTGACTCAACTTTGCACTTTTGCACATGTGCTAAATCAAAAGGGAAAAAAGGATGCTTATGTACATGCAAGTAGAAGATGCATGCATAGCTCGGTCCACTGTGTGCTACAGCTTCTTTAAGTAATATGGCTTCCTGTTACATGAGGGTCACCTTTTTATCAGTAGCAGCACTAGTTAGTGATCCAGTCCTCCCTTCTCAATTCTTTAATTTCTCCATGATACATTCCCGCTCTCCCAGACCATATGATTTCTCCATAATCTTTAGTGCCTCCTCTCTCGCTTTTGCGTTTGTGGATACCACTTCAACCACAATACCTGCATGATGCGTTGCTTTTCTGTCTTGTCTTTTAACTTTCAGATTTCCTTTTAAAGCACTTCTCTAGATAGGAGTGTCAACCTACTTCAGGGTAGAAAGGCTTTGCAGAGAGATGTGGACAGGCTGGATTGATGGGCCGAGGCCAATGGGATGAGGTTCAATAAGGCCAAGTGCCGGGTCCTGCACTTGGGTCACAACAACCCCATGCAGTGCTATAGGCTGGGGGAAGAGTGGCTGGAGAGCTGCCTGGCAGAAAACGACCTGGGGGTGTTGGTTTACTGTTGGTTGGACAGGAGCCAGCAGTGTGCCCAGGTGGCCAAGAGGGCCAACAGCAAGAACAGATCCCAAAGAGACTTTGAGTAGGTTTTAGGTGATCGAAAGTGAGCCGTCCTTGAAAAAGGTCAACAATTTTCTCCTGTTTTAGTTCATTGCCTCACTACAATACAAGGAAGGATGTGACTATGTGGCAAGAAGGGCCACAAAAAATTGGAGAATCAGCATTTTATGGCAGCTGCCAATCACTAAAACAGCCCAGCTTCTGCTCCCTCATACTAGTTGACTTCTCTCTGCTCTTCCTTTAGGAATTTCACTTCTTGATAAACAGATAATGATGAGAGAAAAAATCATGAGTGAGAAAGTAGGATCATTGGATCCTGTGTGCTATACTGCTCACCAGATGAGCAAGCCCATTTCTTTGCTTCTTCAGCACTATCAAGAGCTTTTAAAAGTCAATGATGAACAGTGCTCTCTAAGATGTATCGCTATGAACACTGAGTAATGCTTTATTTTACTAATATGGGAAAACTGCAATGGGTTGACATTTCAGCACTGTTTTGCAACTCTGGTATTCCAGAAGAGCTGCCTCATCATCCACCTTCGAAAAAAAACATTCACTTTCCTCCTGTATTTCAAGCTACCTTGGTTTACTAAGCTATAGACTCCAAAGAAAAATTGAAGTCATGCAAACTTTTCAAACCATAAGTGAAAAAAGAAGGGCACAGGGTAGGTGTTTTGGGGATTCCATGACTGGCAACACTCACTGATCTTGCAAAGGTTGCTTTCAGAACATAAAAAACATCAAATGGCTCTCTTGGAGGGTGGCAATCATTACAGACATGTTCATTCTAATCATGTCAAAGACAGGAGCCCACTAGGAACTGTTATCTGTGACTGCCTACACAGAACTGGCAACAGTGGGGATAGAAATTACTGGGGTCAGCATCAAAGAGAGAATGAAGCTCTATACACACACATGCTCTGCTCCAAATGTTTAACTGCATACCACATACCTGACAAGTCACAGCTTTCAATGCGCTTCAGATCTGCATCCACCCAGAAAAGCTTTCCAAGTTTGTTGTCAATCACCAGTGCTACTGGTCGGATCAACCCAGTGGTAAAAAGCACTTCTCTCTCTGTACCATCAAGGGCTGCACGCTCAATCTTGGGAGCTCGTTCTTGCATGTTGGTGAAGTACATATACCTGAGAACAAAGACACCAGCTGCTTAACTGAGAGCTTCAGACGGGAGGCAACTCACTTTTCTACACAGGTTCTACACTGTAAGTGGGAGTGGTTTACACAGGGATGACTGCAGTGACTGTTGCTCCCAGCTGCAAAGATCCAGGTATGCCAGCTGCAGAGCCCCAAACATTTGCTAACTGGAATATTGAGACAGCCTGAAATTACTAGCCTTCTCCCTTAATACACCAGGCCATAAAAATGCCTCAGCACTCAGCACTGCTGCACTGGCAGCATTGTACCTGCACTGGAGGTGGGGGTTATTAGAGACTAGCAGACTTTCTGCAACTGTCCTTGGGTAAAGCTGTTCCGATCTGTCATTCAAAACCCATAAGCTTTTCCTGATAAAAAAACATTAACTGTCACCTCCTTTCCTTCTGGGTTCCCTTTCTTCTCAACAAGTAGAAGTTACTACCAAACTTGAGAGGAGCAAAGATCACAGAAGGAAGAACAACTGAGGATGACACATTCTTGATGTCTAAGTCCCATGAGTTCTTTACACCTGTCTAAGCTAGTTCTGTTGCAAACAGAAGCAGTCTCTGCCCTCCCCCTGTGTAGTAAAAAACGGGCTTATGCACCCACATGTTGAACTGAGAACTCCCTCGGGGAAAAGTTCACAATTTTTTCAGTAGTGGATAACATGGGTGAACTCCCTCATCCAGCAGGACACGTTGCTGTGTAGCCTTTAGTGATGGCACAAGGAAGAGAGGCAGCAGTCAGAACACGTAGCTAAGGGAGAGTTTTTTTGGAGTAGGGAAGGATTTTTGGAATTAAAGCAGAAGTAGCTCAGTATACAGATAGCTCTCCCCAGTAGTAACAGTGTTCAGCACAGCCACCTATCTGCCACCTTTTACTCCTTTAATTAAAAAAAAGAGATTTATCTTTAAATCATTTGAAAACCTGACTAGAAAATTTGAGAGTTTTAGAGATCAACACGCCCAAACTCCCATTTTAATGGAGAAAGCAGAATGCCCAAGTGACTTAGTCCCAATAAGATTAGAATCTTTCCTCTAACCCCCCTCTCCCCACGCCAGCTTTTGAACTGCGCAGAGTACACCGAGTACTGTATAGAACACCAAAAACACCAAAAAGCTCCAGACAGAGTCTCTGGGTACTATTGTATCCAGTTACTAAACCCTGTCATTCAACATCTGTCAAGCACATCGTGAGCCATGTAAATTGGGATTTAAGAATCTAACATTAAAAAGAATAGTTAAGGACATCTTTGACCTCTAAGAATGAAGGTACTAACCACCTGAAATGAAGATGGGGTCTGTTGAATCTAACGATAACTACAATAACTGTTTTGCAGCAAAACAACATATTTTCTTCCTGTGGAAAATCACTTCAGTGCATCTTACCTGTTTTAATTAATTTCAGAGGTTTTGAGATACACATCATGACAGAACTAACTTTAAAATGAACAGATCATAAAGGGTTTGTTTGTGTGTAACTTTTTGCTATTACATTAGCAGGGATATTTTTATGAGAGACCCTTTTTTTTTTTCCTGGGAATGTGTTTTATGAAGATCAAACATCAATGAACCAGATCCCCAACTGATATGAGCACAGTGTGAACTCTCCTGTTCTTCCTATGAGGTGGCAGGGCTGGGCACTCATGCAACAAACAGGATAAAGTGGTTTTGCTCTGCCTTCCCCACCTGGGTTAGTTCCTCACTATAACCAACCACATGGCTGTGTGAACACCTAAGTCAGCACCCTAGAGAAGGCAGCAAAGGAGAGAACAGGAAGAGAAAGCTGGACACCTTTAAAAGCCAGAATCGGACAAGCAGTCACCTACATCCTGATCAATTAAACATGCAAAAATCCTCCTTTTAAAGATCCACACACAGAGATGACATATGTCCCAACAGTGCTCTGCACAAGGTACAGAAAGCAATCTCACCCTCGCTCTGCGTTCACTACAATCGCTCTGGGCCTGTCATGATCCCCTCGCAGCACCATCCCAATTGACTCGCCGTTCAGTCTGTGGACATTGATGGAATTCGTGGCCTCACAGGTCCAGTACAAGGTATGGCTGTATATATCAATGCTGAGATCATGTGGCTGCTTCTCTGGGTTCTGGCTTTGGTTTGGAGTACTCATGACAGTGAAAGGCTGCAAGATATCATAAGGGATCATAAGAAATCATAAATTCCATTAGTTATTCTTATTATTGATTGAAGACTTACCCGGATGGTCCAGAAGCACCTAAAACCACCCACAAGGAAACAACAAATACAAGAAATGCAATAAAGCTTATTAAAAAAAAAAGATGTAAATCAAACTGGATTAGAGGAAAAACATCTGGACAAAATTTGTAAAATTATGCAAAACTCTCAAGAAAGCAGTTGTGGGGCCTCCTATAAGTAGTATTAACTAGCAGGAAATGGAAGACAACTACAGTGAAAACTTATGCATGGAACAATCTTACATGAAAAATCAAAAAACAAGGCAGCCTTCTGGCCAGACCTGCACTGTTATACTGAATAAATATGTGCACTGTCAGCTGAACAAATCTCTCTCTTGCCAAAGTCTCCTCACCTTATTATTCATAGTGCAGTAGGCATTGATTTTCTTTAAGTCCTGACTTCCCTTGAAAATTAAAATGAAAAACTTGGTTCTGTTTGTTTCTATGTCAAACCCTTACAGCTCTGCCTCACACCCATACTACCAGCATTACCTTGCTTTCTCCCTCATGTCTTTATGGTGCAACTTACAAACCTTGGAATCGTTACCCTCAATTGCTCCTAATCTAACTAACATATTATTTACTACACTTTTTAACTCTACATTGAATATTGATTCAGACTTCAATACTTTATTTCTGTGAAGATAACTAGAGTGTATAAAAAATCATTAAAAATCCTGTTGTTTGTTTAATGTCCCACAGGCTCCACTAGTGTACAGTCAATCTCAGTGCCCTTAGGATAGTAATAACTGCTGGCAGGCCTCCCAGCTTCAAAGTAGCCTTCAAAAGTGACATGCTTCTGATGGCGTGATAATGGTGAGGGGAGAGTGGTGCCTTCCTTAAGTGTCCTAATGCAGCACTCCCAATCCAAACACAAAAACAGTACTAGAAAAAGTTCATATGGCTCAAGAAAGCTGAAATCACCATTCTGTGCTCAGCTTAAGTCAAATAAGTTACCCAACACAGCATTATTTGTGAAAGTTGTATTTTCACAATTTTGTTGGTTAAGCCTCCAAGTTCTACACAGTGATACACAGGCTTTTTTCTTTTTATATAAAGCTTTACCCCTATTTCTTTCTTAACAGTCTGCCTAGATATAAAATAAACCATTGTTTTCCCTGAATTCAAAGGTAACATTACCCAGGCATTAAAATCATCACTTGCAAAGAGCACGATTCAACAAATTTAAGTAAATATAGTTAGTGAAAATTGGAAAGTCAAAATTTGCAGGGGACCTGCATCTTCAAAGCTGTGTGACCAAGGTAGAGGAAAACACAGAGCAAATGAATCTCGATTGCAATTTGCACCTAGCAAGTACCAAAGAAAAGCAAGGCTACAACAATTAGCACCTACCATCATCCCAAAAAGCAAGAGCTTCTTCAAAATTCACCTACAACCCAGCTAGCTGCTCATCCCAACGTACCTCCTCCCACTCTTAAAAAGAAACGGCTGAAAAATAAAATTGTCATCTCTTCCTTTAAAGGAAACTGTAAAATCTCTGATGCATGAAGAGACTTCATGCCATTCCCACTGATATGTCATATGGTTTAGATAGGAATGCCCAAGAACTAGGAGAATATAACTTGCCCATTCTCCATTTCATTCCATACTCTTATTCAAACCACAGTTTGTAAAGGATCTGTTACCTTGACCTGGGAGTTAAGCTGTAACACATAACACTGCCTGGAAGAACAGTACACTCCTTTCCACTGCTGTGAATAACTAGTGCAAAAGAATGATGTCCCCAACTCAGGAAAACAATTAAGCACATGGATAAGCCTGTGCCTATCTGGCACACCAATCAACTCTACATTTACTCAGGGTTTAACTACAGCTTGGATAGCTGAGAGTTTTCATTCTGAGAGTGCTTTACAATGATGACAATGTTATCAGGCAACTGCCAAGCACAATATTGATTTCAGAATACAGTTTATCTGTCCTGAGTATAGTGAGTCTGGCCTACTTCAGTGCACATCCTTAACTAAATATTGCAATTCAAAGCTTATAGTTTCAGATATATCTGATGTTCTACATTCTATTACACTTCTTTATGTAAAAATTAAAATCACAATCCTAAAAGCCTTCAGTAATTTTCAGATAGAAATTGAACATACATTAGTAAGTGCTGGCAAGTCTTGTAAAGTTTAAAACTGATGAGTCCTTGTTGCAGGGGATGGAAGGGTGAAGTCAAGCAAAAACTACAAAGAACAGAAAGACCAACACACAACTACATATACACACAATGTAAACTTGCCTGAGTGCCATCATCTTTGGCTCTCTTAATAATATTCTGACGTCCATCCACCCAGTAGATCAATTTATCTAAGGGATCATAATCAATAGCCTTGACATTCCTCAGACCATGCACAGGCAGTATGATATCTGGACTTTGCTGATCATCTGGTATCATCCGGCTGATGGCAGATTTCTGGCTAAATAACAGGAAGCTGGCAGGGGCTGAAACAAGCCAAAACACAATGCATAAGAAAACTTAGCTCACACAGTCAAAAATACACCCACACAGAAGACAAAGAATACTTAGGACAAAATCCCAGAGAGACAATTATAGACACAATGAAAACTAAAGTAATTCATAATTGGAGATTTTTGCTACTAAGTTGAGAATGTTTCTTTGTGTACTTCTGGAGGTAAAGGTACCCACCCTCATCCAGAAAGTATTTCCTCTTCATGTTATGAAAAACCATGTTCCCTATGTGGAAGTTAAGTAACATTAGTGAATGGGGGCAATACAGTCACAGGTTTTCCTATATTATCATAGAATCATTAAATCATTTAAATTGGCAAAGACCTTTAAGATTATCAAGTCTAACTGTTAGCCTAGTACTGCCAAGTCCACCACTAAACCATGTTCTTAAGTGCCACATCTACTTATCTTTTAAATACCTTCAGGGATGGGATTCAACCACTTCCCTGGGCAACCTGTTCCAATGCTTAACAATCCTTGCAGTGGAGAAATTTTCCTAATCCAATCTAAGCCTCCCTTGCCGCAACTTGAGGATGTTCCCTGTCACTCTATTGCTTGATACTTAGGAGAAGAGACTGACCCCCACCTCGCTACAACTTCCTTTCAGGTAGTTGTAGAAAATGGTAAGGTCTCCCCTCAGTCTTTCATAAGACTTGCACTCTAGACCTTTCACCAGCTTTGTTGCTCTTCTTTGGACACGCTCCACCACCTCAATGCCTTTCATAGAATCACAGAAACGCAAGGTTGGAAAGGACCTACAAGGTCATCTAGTCCAACTGTCCTCCTATCACCAATACTTTCTTCTTGTGGGAAGCCCAAAACTGAACACAGTATTCAAGGTGTGGCCTCACAAGTGCTGAGCACAGGGGGAACAAAGACTTCCCTAGTCCTGCTGGCTACACTGTTCCTGATACAAGTCAGGATGCTCTTGGCCTTCTTGGCTCTTGGGTGCACTGCTGACTCACATTCACCCAGCTGTTGACAAATAACCCCAGGTCCTTTCCTGCCAGGCAGCTCTCCAGCCACTCTCCCCCAAGCCTATACTGTCACATGGGATTGTTGTGACCAGCACTTGGCCTCGTTGAACTTCAAGCCTTGGTCCATTGATCCAGCCTCTCCATATCCCTCTATTAGAGCCTTTCTACCCTCAAGGAGATCAACACTCCCACCAAACTTGATGTCACCTGAAAAGTTACTGAGGGTGCCCTCAATCCCCTTGTCCAGGTCATTGATAAAGATATTGAGCTGTACTTGCCCCAGTAAAGAGCACTGGGGAACATCACTTGTGACTGCCTGTCACCTGGATTTAACTCCTTTTGCCACTCTTTGGGCTTGGCCATCCAGGCAGTTTTTTATCCAGAGAAGAGCATGCCTGTCAAAGCCCTTAGCAGTCCATGTCTCCAAGAGAATGCTGTGGGAGACGGTGTGAAAGGCTTTACGTAAGTCAAGGTAGACAACATCCACAGTGTTTCTCCCATCCACTAAGCAACTCAGCTTCTTAGAAGCTTGTCATAGAAGGAGATCAAATTAGTCAAGCAGGACCTGCCTTTAATAACTCCATCCTTTCATAATTTAAAAATTCCTTACATGCTACTATGCCAGGATGCCTGAAGCTTTTTGTTTTGTGGTTTTTTTTTGTTTTTGTTTAGTTTGTTTTTTTCAAGTCAATAGTCCATTTTCTACCCATCTGCTATTTTTACTAGAAACTCAAATTCTTACTGGACAATCAGTGAACTGGCAGGGTCATAATATGTCACACACAGTGGGAAAACCAACTTATATGAATTTCAAGTGCACATGCAGATTGTGCAGACTATTTAGGAGGTTGTTTTACTGGATGTTATTTTTACTGGATGTTATTTTTGCTGACTTTATTGAACACTTAAGAGAAAATGACATTTTTTGTTTGGAATTCCTAAATCCAGCCATCTACACACTTAAGTAAGGGCTGGAAAAGCTTCAATCACACNAATCCAGCCATCTACACACTTAAGTAAGGGCTGGAAAAGCTTCAATCACACACTTGAATCACCTAGAAAGCAATTCTAGTAAAAAAAGAAAGACTAGACTTGGCAACACTATTATACCTCAGATTTTAAATAAAAATCTTCAGCCCCAATTCATGTCACACAAATGGATATAAAATACTCTGTCCTTGTATTTAAAGATCACATTTAAAGCCAGAACCTTTGAAACGGACTTGTGATAGCCCTTCCCTTTCCAAATGGAAAGGGATCACAAACACTTGGGAGCCACAAGCACTGAAGAATATAGTAGCACACAAAAAGGCTTACAACTACAGTTCCTGCTGTTGGGATCCAAGGTATAATGAGCAGCACAGCCGCACCTAAATCCATTTGGTATGGCAAGGCACAAGTGCCCACAATGGCCATTATTTTGCACACAATCATTCAAGCCATCCTGACGTGAAGAATGGAAGACCAATATATCCATCACAAAATCCAAATGGCCCTGAATAAGTGTCCTGTTCTTCCCACTTGTTTTGTCTGCTCTTTCTATGCTGTGAAGATTCCAGTCTGTCCAGTAGATGTAGTCACTGTATTGGGTTAATCCAAACGGATGAGGTAGATCATCTGCTATGATTTCTCGTTCTTGTCCTGCAAAATAAGGATAATTAACTGAAGAACAGTTCCCAGGTCATGAAACGAAGAGTGTAACTGGTATCAAACTGGTATTTTTCTTCCTTTTTTAAAGTAATACCTCACTTCCCAAGTCAGCATCATGGGATTCATTATTAAGTAGTATCTGCTCAAGAGGTAACCTAACCACTTGCATTCAAAAACCTTATCATGACACCCTTTTGCATATAGAGTAATTTGAAACTGCGCCAGTGTATTGTCATTTAAATAAACACTACTCTGTAAGTCTCATGCTTATCATCCCAAATAGATACCAGAAAATGTATTCAAGAATACTATCAGGTCCAGGAATTCCTTAGGCCAATACAAACCCCAATTAATATGCATGAAAGCAACAACATACCTAAAACTTCAAATTCCCAGAGAAACAGCTATGAGAAATAGCTCTGAGAAATTATGGTGTTTTACTCAAAACACCACAAATCTTGTGCAATTTAACATACAGCTACACCAAGAAATTAGGAAACCNTTCATAATTTAAAAATTCCTTACATGCTACTATGCCAGGATGCCTGAAGCTTTTTGTTTTGTGGTTTTTTTTTGTTTTTGTTTAGTTTGTTTTTTTCAAGTCAATAGTCCATTTTCTACCCATCTGCTATTTTTACTAGAAACTCAAATTCTTACTGGACAATCAGTGAACTGGCAGGGTCATAATATGTCACACACAGTGGGAAAACCAACTTATATGAATTTCAAGTGCACATGCAGATTGTGCAGACTATTTAGGAGGTTGTTTTACTGGATGTTATTTTTACTGGATGTTATTTTTTGCTGACTTTATTGAACACTTAAGAGAAAATGACATTTTTTGTTTGGAATTCCTAAATCCAGCCATCTACACACTTAAGTAAGGGCTGGAAAAGCTTCAATCACACACTTGAATCACCTAGAAAGCAATTCTAGTAAAAAAAGAAAGACTAGACTTGGCAACACTATTATACCTCAGATTTTAAATAAAAATCTTCAGCCCCAATTCATGTCACACAAATGGATATAAAATACTCTGTCCTTGTATTTAAAGATCACATTTAAAGCCAGAACCTTTGAAACGGACTTGTGATAGCCCTTCCCTTTCCAAATGGAAAGGGATCACAAACACTTGGGAGCCACAAGCACTGAAGAATATAGTAGCACACAAAAAGGCTTACAACTACAGTTCCTGCTGTTGGGATCCAAGGTATAATGAGCAGCACAGCCGCACCTAAATCCATTTGGTATGGCAAGGCACAAGTGCCCACAATGGCCATTATTTTGCACACAATCATTCAAGCCATCCTGACGTGAAGAATGGAAGACCAATATATCCATCACAAAATCCAAATGGCCCTGAATAAGTGTCCTGTTCTTCCCACTTGTTTTGTCTGCTCTTTCTATGCTGTGAAGATTCCAGTCTGTCCAGTAGATGTAGTCACTGTATTGGGTTAATCCAAACGGATGAGGTAGATCATCTGCTATGATTTCTCGTTCTTGTCCTGCAAAATAAGGATAATTAACTGAAGAACAGTTCCCAGGTCATGAAACGAAGAGTGTAACTGGTATCAAACTGGTATTTTTCTTCCTTTTTTAAAGTAATACCTCACTTCCCAAGTCAGCATCATGGGATTCATTATTAAGTAGTATCTGCTCAAGAGGTAACCTAACCACTTGCATTCAAAAACCTTATCATGACACCCTTTTGCATATAGAGTAATTTGAAACTGCGCCAGTGTATTGTCATTTAAATAAACACTACTCTGTAAGTCTCATGCTTATCATCCCAAATAGATACCAGAAAATGTATTCAAGAATACTATCAGGTCCAGGAATTCCTTAGGCCAATACAAACCCCAATTAATATGCATGAAAGCAACAACATACCTAAAACTTCAAATTCCCAGAGAAACAGCTATGAGAAATAGCTCTGAGAAATTATGGTGTTTTACTCAAAACACCACAAATCTTGTGCAATTTAACATACAGCTACACCAAGAAATTAGGAAACCCTTTGTTTGGCAGAAGTCCCAACACTCCCACACTCGGTGGCTCGGTTAGCAACATTCACAACACATTTAACACCTTCTAGAACATTAGATGGCCTCTGACAGAGATACATTACTAAGTGGATAAAGTCTTAATGTAAATCACCTTCCTTAACGTTTTCAAGGATAAATATCTACGAACCTCTGCTGCTTTACATCAAATGAACATGTACCACCCTGCCTCAAACATCCAATGCTAGATTCTACAGAACACCTACTTTTTCGCCCCCTGCCCTAGTTTCCATCATGCCCTCTCCTGTTTGCCCAAGACTGGAGAAGGAATGAAAAACCTGGAAACTAGAACATGAAGCCAATTCCATATAAACCACTAGAACTAAATATAGAGTCAACCTTCCCAACTACTTTTAGGCATCTAAAATATCCAAGTTAGGGACACAGATATCCTGCACGTCTTAGAGCATTTCTGGCCCACAGTGATGAATTCAGGGGATAGGCTCTTTCACGTGGATAAGCTGTCTAGTTGAATTTTGATGGAGGAAAATCTCCCAAATGAGTGTTTCTCTCCTGCTGAGTAATGTTTATAATGCCCAAGATTAAGCTGGGACAGCATTCATTCATCCACTTAAGAGTGTTTTATGCATTGCTGGTGGGTGGGGTAGACAGTTCTACCAGCAACACTCATTCAGATTTCTGCTGGCAAGGAGACTGGCACTACATAGCACAGGCCAAGTCTAATAACATTTCCTTAACCGATGAGCCTGGTTGCTAGAAGTCTGCCCGAGTCTTT
>VZTM01025161.1:0-14718 GCA_013400555.1 Jacana jacana
ACTGCTCCTGGCCGCGGCACACTGTAATCCTATCTTTATGGGATTTTGTTTTTAATGTACTTTGACATCAATGTCACATTTCCAGCAATAGTGTTTCTAGAGACAGTTCTGCACAAAATATTTGTAGTTCTGGTGCCATTAATAATGTGGATACCACTACACTGGCAACAAGGGTTGTTCCTTGTAAACTGTTTTTGCAGCTTTCTTACCTCCAGAAGGCAGCACACTATATTGTTGGGAGTGTGGTGTGCATCTTGAAATACAACAGAAGTGTCCATCTTATGGTGGTGTTCAGACCTAGCACCATTTGACGTTCAGCTAAAAGGGCAGACAGCAGAGCTCCTCCCACACCACAGGGAATCCCACTGTGCTTGCTGTTACCTTATTTCCCTGCTGAACACACATCTCACTCCAGTGCCTAGAAAGTGATTGCTGTTAGATGCGTGTGAACTACTCACAGTCACAGCCTTCAATAGCTAGCACTACCCCTTCAATAGGAGAAATAAATCAGCTGGCAGGCAGTACTGCCAGCCTATTTGGTTTCACAGTGCATCATACTTGGTGGAAAACTTGCCTTTTTATTTTCCCCTTAAGTTTTATTGTTAGCCAGGACATCCATAGAAGAACCTGTTTGGTTCCAGACAGGAAAGCTGCACCTCTTCTCTCCACCCCCTCTAGCCAGATCAATAACCACAAGGGTGACCACATCCTTGCAGATGGTGGTATGGCTTGTGGCTGCAATGCAGGATTTTTCCCTGCTTCCTGTTGAGAATTTTATACTCTGCAGAAACCAAAAAATATACAATCTTGTATTATTTCCCCAGAATAGCATGCTCCAGTAATACTAAAACCAAGGTGCTTTGAAGTACAAATGCTTTATTGCAATGTTTCACTATTTACAATACCATTCACTTCATCCCTGGATGCTACCACAGCACAAGCCTTGTGAAACAGAAAAGAAGTGAAATAATGGTAACTCAAGAGCCAAACATGACCGTACTGTCCTGTCTCTTCCCTACTACCAAACGCAGATAAGTTTTCTGTTCTCCCTGGTCACTTGGAACAACCTGGTAATGTGAAACTTTGGTCACAAAGGACTGTCAGTTGCTGGACTGCTCAAGGAGCAGCAATCTGCAGTCTTTCCAGCTGGAATTTACTTGGAATTCATGGTTTATAAAGGTGTAACAAGAAATGTACACCACACTGTAAAATTCCTATTTCAGTTTTTGATGTTTATTTCCACTCTTTTTGTTGCTGGATCTCTTTGATTTATGTAAGCTTTAAGTCATCTACCTGTTTTGAGGCTGGATTTTCCTGGCTTAACTATTGTAAAAGAGCCACTACTTCTGGAATTACCTACTGGATACTCTAAGTAGACATGTCATTTCCTAGAATTGCATTTAAATGTCTTTACAGAATACTGCAACTTCTATTAGATGTTTCCATGTCATATAAAAACAGTGATTCAGACACCACTGAAGCCGACAGTTTCACACGCTGTCATCTCAAAGTAGGACAAATTACACTGATTACGTCAGGAATGACCCTCTCAATAGAACCTTGCCTTTTGGCAGGGGTAGTTACTGCAAATTTTATTGAAGACTTGAGAATTCCAGTATTCCAGTGGCTAAACTCAGGTCAAGAAGAATCTTTTCAGCTTTTTAACACGGGTAATTAGCTTGAGAAAGTACTTTGAAAGTACTTTTCAGGTTGAGTACCTGCAATTTCCACTGCTGCCAGCAGTCCCTTGGGAATTGGGCAGTGGACTTCTCCGCTCATTTATCTTAGTGTGCAACAGGGCTGTTGTTGCCCTCTAAAATTTGAGATGCTCTTGTACAATTAGGAAATGTTTGAGACTACGTTGCTGAAAATAAGTTACAGAAAACTTGTAGCAGGAGTAAAGTATGGGTAAGGCTGAGCAGTACTAACTGCTCGCTCTTTCTCCTCACCTGATTCTGAAATTACAACTTCTCAAATGGGAAGATTGCAGCTCATGGCAGGTTTTTCTCCTGTGTCACTTTTATTCCATGTTTTCACAGTCTTTTCTGTATCAGCCATCAAAAGCTTTACAGTTGCAGAAGGTAACATTTTCACAAAGAAAATGTATTGGGTTTATTTCTTAACCTACCATACAAAACATGATGTTTAAAAGCCCTGCAGTGCCTCCCTTAATGTCATTCTTCTGGAATTTGGAGGAGGCAGCAGAGGTCACATGCAGTCAACAACGTTGCTGGATCCTTGTCCCACGTCCCGGATCTGGCTGCTAAGACAAGAGCACACAGCTACGCCTGCTCCTGCCCTGCAGTGTGACACAGAGCCCACCAGTTCCCACCTAAAGAAGATGGCAGAGAAGAAAAAAAGAGGAAGTTCCTATCCTCTCTAAGCAACTTAAAAGCATTTTTTTTCTGTGTCTGATATTCCGATTTAGTTGTAATACTCCTTGATTTTATTCTCAGCATTTGTCTGGTAAATTCAGTGCAAAAATCACTGAAGCAACCAGAAGAATGTAGATTCTTACTGAATGCAGGGAAGAGGACAAAGGATGGAAAGAGGGAGGAGGTGGTGCTTAAACATTTACAAGAACCACTAAGTGGTACTCCTACATCACTGGATATTGATGTTACTCACTTACGACCAAGAAACAACAGATAGACTCCTGCTACACACTATTTCTGTTATGTTGTGTTTTCCTATAGGCAGATTTCACTGTCTTATAAAACCAAATAAAAAAAATTTTCAATTACCTATTCGCTATGGGATCAAATGCTTCCACTGTATTCAGGTATGCGTTGCCATTATGACCTCCAACTGCAAAAATTTTACCCATCAGTGTTGCTATGCCAACGCCACCCCTTGGTGTTGTAAGCTCTGCTACGTAGTCCCATTTGTTACTGCGTGGGTCAAACCGCTCCACTGAGCTCAGTGGAGAGTTGTCATCGAAGCCACCTGCAAAGAATCATCACGTTATCGGGTTTTAGCCACTTCTAGTGCTGGTTGATATCCAGGACTGGCATTATCAGGCTGTTCTCAGCATTCAGTAGGCTAGTGTCCAGCTCTGTTTCTTTATATGAATTTCACAAGCTCCTAAAAATTTACAGCTCTCTCTGCTGTCACCATAAATCATCAAGAGTGACATTTTCTTCTAACCAAGTTGCAAAAAGAGGAGGTACTTCTATTATTTTTCTCCTTGAATTAATCTTACACATAGTTATAATGAAACAGCTTCTAATTGGGAATAGAAAAAAAAACTAAGACCAGTTAAAAGGATCATCATGACCTTATTTTGGCTTAAGCTAAACACACTCATGCTGTGTTTTCCAAATACAGCAATGCTGAATCCTTGAGTAAGAAAAAAATATCCCCAGGTAAGAGGACAGCAATGCATTGTAGCTGGAGCAGCTGTCAGAGGAGCATTTTACTTGAAGCTTTTTAAATCACTTACGATAATAAACAAGGTGGAGCTCTACAACTATCACTATGGTATCTTGGCATCTTTCTCCCTCAGGCAAGCAGGTAAAGCAGCAGTGCAAGTTGGAGCGGAACAAGACAGGCTTAGGAAAACAGGCTGTGGAGTAAGTGTAGTCACCATGTAAAAAAGCTGCTGTTGTCTACACTCAAAATAGAACTAGAGTGCTTTAAAAGAGTGTGGACTTAAGAATCTTTTTTTTTTTTTTTTTAATGAAACAAGATTAGTGAAATTCGAGAGGTTTTTCTATATAGACCCTAAAATGTAGGTTTGGAACTGCTTTTTATTTCCTTGCTTAATAAATATACCTTCATTTAAGCATGCCCTGGTCGCGCTTGCTTTCTTCTCCTGCCCAAGAACACAAGGTACAAGTCAGGTGTATGTGTTCCCCAGTTCCTCTAGCAATTACAGCCTCTTCCAAATGCCAGCACTTGGCAGAAAGAGCACTACAAAATGCCACATCCCTACTCACCAACAACATACAAGCAGCCGTGGAGCTCGCTGACACCATTGCCAGCTCTTCGCTGGCCCATCTCTTTCACTTCTATCCACTTATCCAAATGGGGATCATATTTCTCCACACTGGAAAGAGATGCCACACCATCATTGCCACCCACAGCGTAAACATGGTTCTGTTGTGTAGAGAAAGATTATTTGTAGTGCAAATGTATTTACTCAGCTTTTCATAAGCAATGTTAGGAAAACATGGCATATCCATACAGTCCTAATTACTTGCTTTTATTTAAGAATTCCAACAGCAGACAATTAGCTAACAAATTGCAAACAGTACCTTCCAATTAAAGAAGTTACGGAGTGTTGCAGATACTTTGCAAAGTGTACACAGTGACCAGGGGATCAAAAGTGCAATGCATCCAGTATCTTTAAACATAGTTGCTGTGACAAACCCAGAGTCTTTTGAATGAGATATAAAGCATTAGCCTGATGTTGTTAGAAAGGTCCTACTATTCGATCACAGTTCCTCAAATACTAGTGAAACAACACGGTTCAATTTGGTATGAGCATTATCCTAAATATCCTCACCTTTTGCACAGTTCCATAGGATTTTGATGACCAGAGATCCTCAGACCCACCTGCTGCATTTTGTTTAAAACCTTATATCCTGCCTTGGAAAAGCAGACTGGAAAAAATAGGTGAGTTCCTCAGTTGGCCTCAACTTGGGAGGAAACAGTCACTTACCACAAGGGCTACGGAGCCAACTCCTCCCCTCGGAGTGTTCATTGGGGCAACTGCACTCCATCGATCGGAATCAATGTCGTATCTTTCCACATCACTGAAACAAGTATTGTCATCTAAACCTCCTATTGCGTAAATGGGGCCGCCAAGCGATGCAAGAGCAATTCCTCTCCTAAGAAAACCATAGGAGCAATACCTCAGTGCAGATCATTAAGGAAAGGCAATGGGAAAGGCACAAGTGCAATGTTACCTGACTGACACCTGTTTCAAACTATGGGGAAAAAAGTAATGAAAATTTAAATAGTGAATTTTATAATAAATAATGACCAGTAACTGTGACTGGCCCTCTGCACATTTGTATCAGTCTTGCAGCCTTATCCTGGGACTCTTTTGTATGTTTGCAGCCTCTGGAGTTTTATCTGAACTTCACCTCAGCTTTCCCAGGCACCTCTATGTTACTGTGTAATCCACAAGCCAGACTGTTGCAGCTAGAATATTTTCAGATGGCAAAAAAGACACAGCTCCTCTTTAAAAAAATAAGGGCAGGGGGAAATGGAATGCTGTTTTGACTGAATGTCACCTAAGGCCCAAGTCCTCTACTTACATGCTTGGATACTTGACTTTGTCTTAGTTATTTGACTTCTCAGTACTGAACTTTACACCTCCTATTTTGTGTATGGAGAACCAAAACCTGCTGGTTTTAGCTTTGTTGATATAGCTGTTGTTACAAGTCAAGAATGATTTTTTTGGGGGGGTGATATTAATACATATTAAAAGGCAACCTTGTGCTGGATATTAGATGACTGAACTCTAGCAAGATTTAACTGCAATTTCTTCCATTCCGTTCTTTTCTATTACACCTGTGTTTTAAGAAAAGAGTTGCCAGAGGTTTTTTTTCTAATAAATCTACCAATATGACAGTACAGTAAGTACTACAAAATGAAAAGTATGGTCTGGAATCATTAAGTTTCTACTTTAACTATCAAGACAGTTGATCTACCATTTCACACGCTTGTCTCATTGCACAGAGGGCAGACTTACAGGTTTCTAGGCAGGAGCAAAACAGGCACAATCTTTCTACAGAGCAAACACTGTGGCAATATTCTGGGCTTATCTTACAGTGCTCCAGCAGGTAACGTAGATACCGTTAATGGTGGCAGCTTTTTTTCTTGACTTAGCATTCAGCCACCACCTCCATGAATGGAAAAAGTGGAGCATGGCCAAGACACAGCAGCCTCTTGATATACCAAAGTCTGGACATACATCACAGTAATCTAGGGCTGATGTTTGCCAAGAATGTACCCTGGAATGGTGGTGGCAGGAGGGAGGAAGAGAAGCAAAAAGCCACTTCTAGGAGTCTGGGTCTTCTACTTTGATTAGGTCACAGCTACTAACAGCTTTAGGACTTAGCCATGCCCAGTATTTCACTCCAGCTTGTACATGATGCTTTTAGAAATAACAAATAACAAAATTAAGAAGACTGATTTAAATGACAGCAGAAACAAAAAAAAATTACACATCTTTGAGTCCAATAGAATCTTAAATATGACAAGGCAAGAAAAATCCTCAGTCTGACTTTCACTGTTTTAGTGCTTTTGGCTTTGTGTGGCAAACACATAGGCAGCTATTGGTTTCGTGGGCATGAAGTATTTTACTGTGCATGTTCTGCTGGCAGTTATCTTGCTCATCCTTGAAAAGAGAAAAAAAAAACCCACAGAAGTTAATTGGTTTCAATTTCTTTATTGGGCATAGCAGTGAGGCCCTAGGTATCGGAATGTAAGCAGAAGAGCTCTCTGCTCCAGAAGCCAGCTCCTCAGAAAAGAAAAGGATAATAGAGTGACAAAAGAGCATCAAAGTATAAACATAACCAAAGTTACCAGCCAGGGCCTCTCGCTAGAGAGAGGGATTATGCAGTTTTGCACTGAAATACTTACAGTACATTATGCACAACTTTCTGTCTGTGCAAATATGTGATGTATGTGATGCAGATTTGTGGTTTTGTTTTACAGCTAGTTAATAAACGTGTTTGAATGCACAAAAAGCCAAAATAGGAAGAAAAAACCCCAACAAACCAAAACCCACCTAAAAAAATAGCATACTTTGGAAAACCAAAGAAAGACAGGACAGATAAGATGTTTCTCAGCATCAGTAGAAATGATTTATCACAGATTAGGACTTAAAATTTTGGATCACGGGACACGTACCTCTTCGTGTTCATTGATGCCTTCATCATCCACTTGTTTGTGAGAGGATCAAACACTTCCATGCTTCCTAAGTGTTCATTTCCATCATGTCCACCTACTGCGTAGACTCTACCTGAAACACACAGGCATCTTTCAGTACAGAGATTGCTTGGCAACATTTCAGTTTTTCATTTATGCAATATCCCTGCCCATGTGGTGACAGTCAAAATAGTCAAATAGTTCAAATAAAGATTAAAGTTCTCAAATGTTTTTGATATCGAGATTTTAATCAGTATACACTTTATATTTTTACATGCTGTTCTCAATCAAAGATCTGTTCTAGCATGAACTTTTATAAAAAGCTTGAGATATGTAGACAAAAAAAATCTTCCCATCACTTCAGTACTTCAGGTCAGATCAGTTTTGGACAGTTATATCAGTCTTTCTAGATTTTCTATGGGGAAAAAAGATCTCTGTTCGACTGCAGCAACACAGGGGCATATGCAAGGAGAAATTGCATCATGGGTGCTAAGCTGCTCTGGGCTGCATGGACCTGGTTTCAGAAGACAGAGACCCCAAAATACAGGTAGGTCTGCTTTTGGAAGAGTTATGGTCTTAGTGACTTGCCTGTACAGAGCTAAGTATGAAGGGAGCTAGTATGAGTATTGGCAAATTCTGGGTGCCTACGGCCATTTCTTTATAAATTAATTAAGAAAAATTAAATCACCTAGTTTGGGTTGGAAGGGACCTTCAAAGGTCATCTAGTCCAGTCCCCTTGCAGTGAACAGGGACATCTTCAACTAGATCAGGTTGCTCACAGCCCTGTCCAACCTGACCTTGAATGTTTCCAGGGATGGGACACCAATACCTCTCTGGGCAATCTGTTCCAGTGTTTGGCCACCCTCATTGTAAAAACTCTTTTCCTTTCATCTAGTCTAAATCTTCCCTAAATAAAGACGTTACCCCTTGTCCTATTGCAACAGACCCTGCTAAAATACCTGTCCCCATCTTTCTTGTAAGTCCCCTTTAACTATTGAAAGGCCACAGGAAAGCTTCCCCGGAGCCTGGGACAGGTCCCTCTGGACAACCCCAGCTCCCTCAGTTCACAGTAATGTCTTTTCAGTAAGCATGCTCTCAGACTGTTTCAGAATCAAAAAATGCTTCATGGGGAAGAAGCTTTACTAACCTGAAGAATATCCAACAGTTAAGCAGGACATATTTATTTAGTAGAAGTACCAATTCCAGCAAAAAGAGCAAACAAGTGCCTTTTGAATAGGGTTACTGACCTCCCACAGAGATCACACCCACGTGCCTTCTCCTGCTGTTCATTTCAGGGCCGAAGAACCAGTTGTTTTTACTGATAGAGAAACATTCAATGCTGCGAAATGGGTCGCCAGAGCCACCTCTACCACCGACACAGAACAGCACACCTGAAGGAGACAATTACAGGCTTCCAGAAAACTAGCAGGAAGATGGGCAATAAAGCTGTGTAGCAGAGTAAACTGAAAATTATGTCGTTTGGAAGAGGTAAAATTTTACCTCAAGGGGCACGGTCATTGCTCTGCCTAATTTGATGCTGGACTTTGGCCTTTTCTTGGCATGCTGCTATGGCAATTAACTATCTATGCTCTTGCAAAAACAATGTATATTTTAAATACGCTTTTTGTGATTTTTTGCTTAGGGAGATAAAGATTGTTTGTTAAATATAACAATGTAAAAACTAGGATTTGCAGTCTAATATTCAGCACTCGCTTTTGGTGTAGGACAGCCAAAGAATTTAAAAGTTCGCTCAACCTTCTTGTAACAAAAGATGTATCCACTGTTTTCAGTATAGCTTTGAGCATATATTGCCTAGTCATAACAGTTCCAGCTGTAACACAGATAGAGCTCATCAGGATAAAATAAATAATGCTTTAAAGAAAGAAAATGACCGTTAAAAGTTCTGCTAGGAAAACACAGCACACCTAATTTCCAGACGTACATTATGACTTTCCCAATTTTGCATTCAGTCATTAATAACCATTTATACCAAGCTATCTAACCCTGCATAGATGTGCCACCTTTTCTCCACGCCACTCCCTATGGGATAATCAGACACACATTTAATTACCAGCCGTCTGCTTCCTTGGTGTTGTGCGAATGGAGTACTCAAAGTCTGGCACTGCCCTGCTGCTCAGGTGAAGGTGGTAGTTTCTTGCTTCATCCAGCAAATCCCTACATTTTAGATTCTGCTTGACAATATCTTCCTTTGCCACAACACCCATAAGGAAACAAATGGGCAAGAGAGGCAGCCGTACCTGACAGAAATGAACACAGTTGGAGTAACTGGCTGAACTGACCAAGTCTCACCATTTACAGAGACACACGCAGAACAGAAGGCAGCTTCTGAGCCAGCTGCCAGCCCCACACTCTTCACTTTATGAAAGGGCAGCTTTCATCATTTATTTTTTCCAGAATAACAGCAATATGAACAGGTTTTTTTAGTGACAAACGTTTGGTTACAACCAATTGCATTTAAGCAGCAACGGAGAACTGTCCCTTGACCCAGGATGAGCAGAGGAGGAAGAGCCACTGCCTGTTCAGTGCCTGCACCTGCCCAGCATGACACAGGCAGCACCTGTGACTTTACCAGGACATAACGTGAGTCTGTGCAAGGTATGAACTCTCAGCGCATTGCTATGCCAACGTAAGAGACCTTTTGCTCGAATAGTTCATTTTCTTTGGGTGGCAAGTCAAAACGGAAACACTGCCAGCATGAACTCAATGTCTATTAATAAGGTGTTGCTAGTGCGGCAACACCTTTCTCTAGTGTGAATTAAAGAAAAAAAAAAAAGTGTTGAGAGATAATAATTTCCTTGCCCAAATCCTTCCTGAGGTTCTCTTAGAAGACAGCTGGTAAACAGGCTGAGCAACAGAAGGCTCTTTCTGGGTGAGACTACAGGCGGTCACTGTTCAGAGCAATCCCAACCCAGTGACAGGGCAGATCTATTTCAGATCTTAATTTCAGATCTTATTTCAAGATCAGCGTTTCAAGACTGCCTTGAAACATCCTCCTCACCATAGTCATTTATTTTGGCAAACCTTTCTGAGGAATACAAAGTACAAGGTGCAAAGATGGGACCGGTGTTAACAGGGGGAACTGAAGTAAATGACCATCTGATTTTCTAAGGTTTGGAGTCAATGCTGTCAAGCAGCTCCCAGTTAGCTCAGCAGCAATGATGAAGGCGAAGGCCAGTATCTCAGGTGCTTCTCAGAGCAGCATCATGGTGCTGTTATATACCTGACAAGTGTCCCTGTTTTCAAGTAAGCAAGCGTTTCTACCAGTTCTTTGTTACCCACTTGCTTTCAGTCCCACTTCTTCCTTTACTTTGGCCTGAATTCTTTTAGGCTGAGTAAAAGCAAAACTCAGAGTCATGAGGCAAGTGATGCTGTAAGAACCTCAAGGCTGACAAATTCTGAACCGCATTATAATAGTAAAACCTATAAAGCTGATCATGGTGTGCATAATAACTGCCAAGGAACCCAGTTGTGTTTTCTGCTAGCAATAATGTCTACCTGATGGCTCCATATACACTGGCAAATAATCAATACTTACAGGAAAGGTTTTACTTTTTCATCACTTCATTCTAGATTCTGGTTTCCGTGAACAGAATAAAGCTGGTAAGCTCATCTGCTAGCACACCTGGGGTACAAAAATCAATCTAATATTTTTAAAATGAAATCTCAAATTATAATGCCTGTAAATTTAGTTACAATGTACTGAAGAAGTTTTTTTTGTACAAAACCCTCATGCTAGTCTAGATGAAACTAAAGGTTTTTGGAAGATAGTTACTAAACAGTGTGATTTTCTATCAGGAAATGTGAAAAACTATGCATGAAGATAATGACAGCAGTATGTTAGTGGACCTCTTGTTACTTGCATGATGCCCATATCAGTGATTCCATCACATGCAAAATATTCAAGCTGGAGTTTAGTGACAACTGAAACAGCACAGTTGATCCCACCTGTTAAGGTACATAGGGTGTTTTGCAGTGCATGGCATATACCCCACTCCTCCCCAGCACAGGTTCCCCATGCCTGTCTCAACTACTGTATTTTAAACTCCCATAACCAGCAGGCATGTATGAAGCCTCAGTAACTGAACTATCTAATGCTTGACAGGAAAAGGTGTTTAAATAAGTCCAGCTCAGTCACCTTTTGAGACCTGTATGTGTTTCCTTCAGAAGCAGTGGGCTTGCATCAAGTCTAGACCATTAAACTGCCAACTCCTTTTGGATCCTACAGGTAGCAATACTAGTCTAGTGAGCATTAAAGGGTCTAGCATATGTTTCCTAGCCCTCTCATAGGGCTAACACACCTTGGACGCAGAAGATTCTAGAAGCAGCACGGGTTCATATGACCCATCTCTGTTATAGTTACAGTTTTATTTTCCTAGCCATGTAAAAAAACCTCCTCAACAGCTTTGCTCTCCATTCCTAAGTACCAATACTTATCAATGAGGGAAGTGTTTCAGGCTCTCGTAGTACCAAACCAAGTGAAGTAATGGCTTTATGTTCTTTCTCCACTGTGTGCAAATCTAAGAAGTTTCTGCTCTAACACAGATGCAGCTTTTTATTGGCTCGCCACCCACTGCCATGAGCATGAAGTGAGTACTCTTCTCACTAAACTGGAGAAATAAGACTTCTTCCTGATATTCAAGAGGTCTAACCTGCTTCCACTGTCAACTCACAACTGTGAATACCAGATGAGGCACAACCTCTTAGAACATTTTTCATCTTGAGATCTAATTACAAACAGCTGATTATACAACTAAACCAGTGACAAGACAGGCCTGCGGCGCCTCAGTCTGCCCTACCTGTGCAAGTATTTCATCCAGCCACATAGCATGGTGCTGTGGATTGGCTACAAGCCACTTGATAGCAGCATTGTAAACTTGCTTTTCATTTTCAATATTCAGGTCACTGGAGGACAGGAGTTTATGGAGGTGCTGTGGTGAAACGCTGACAAAGTCTTCACACTCCACCACTTCCGTAAAATGTTCACAAGCGTATTGATCGGCCATGTCCATCAAGTCAATGCGGTTGTGACTCTCTGCAAATGCCCTGACTGCCAGGCAGTTGGAGGGATGGAAGTGCAACTTCATGTATTCACAGCATGCCTTTGCTACCAGTTCCACCTGAAGAATGCAAGCAGCATACAAGAGAGGCTGGACGTTATCCACTGTCAAAGTAAGCCGGGAGGAGTACACAAACTTCACTAGGTCTTCTATTGCATCGCCATCGAAGTCCCTGATCTCGATCAATGTCTGCTTGGTTTCAGCCATTTCCGAAAGAAACATTGCTCTGAAGTAAGGTATAACACAAGCTAGTACCAGCTTGTGGCAGGAGATAAGCTTTGAACCAACCTAAAAAAAAAAGAAAGAGAACCCCTAAATCTTTTACTAGAATGTCAGGTTTGGCTATGATGGACAGGTAAGCTGAAATAAGAACTCTGAACTTGATATGCACTAAGCTACTGTATTTTGTTCAAAAAAGGAGGTTGAAGGAGGATGGAGCCAGAGTCTTTTCAGTGGTTTCCAGTGATAGGATGCTGGAATAAACTGTAATACAGCACAAACTGGAAGACAGAAAGTTCCATTCAACTATGAGGAAAAACTTCTTTCCGGTGAGGGTGACAGAGCACTGGAACAAGCTGCCCAGGAAGGTTGTGTAGTCCCCTTCTCTGGAGATTTTCAAAACCAACCTGGATGCAGACCTGAGTAATGTGCTCTAGGCAATCATACTTTAGCAGGGGAGTTGGACTAGATGATCTCTAGGAGGTCCCTTCCAACTCTGAAAAGTCCATGATTCCATGCAAAGTGTGTATTATCAACACAAGTGTAACCTGCCTGGTGAGCAGTAAGTTGAGTACAGAAAGAAAACACACATGAATGAGTATGCCAATTAAAAGAGAAGATGGATGGTTCACTGTAAGATAATTAGATTGCTCCAGAAAGAACAAGCAGTTACACTATTTTACCCAAATCTGCATATTTTTAAACATCTAGCATGTTCTTGGTATTTTGAAATTAGTTTCCCTCCACTGATTATTTTAAGAGCCAGCAGTTAAGTCAATAATTGGTCTGACAACAGCAACATCAGAATTGCTCATTATCAGAAATTACACACAAAAGCAGAAAGTTCAATAGAGAAGTAGTTATTCTGAATGCATAAGAAATGTCTAAGCGCTACAGAAAGAAAAATCAAATTCTCCAGAAAATTCTAGTTCAAGATATAACACCTGTTACTGAAAAATCACTAGTTTAGGAAGCCTTATGGCATGATGTACTTAGGTTGCTCTAGCCTCCATAGATTATATTCTCTACTTAAGGACTGGAAGCCAAGCCATGCAATCTAATATTCTTAAATTACCAAAGTAGCTCCACCTAAATAATACAAATTAATATTGACATAAGCCTAACTTAGTGAAAGTTAAACTGCAGGCACAGTGAAGTGCATTTTCCAAGCCAAGTTCCCCTAGCAGAAGTATGTGCATGTTTAACTATATTTATAAAATATAAATATAAAATATATTTATATATAAATATAAAGCCTTTTTTTGCAAGCATTGGTGGAAAGGGAGGAAGGTGCAGATGAGGTCAAGAAATGGGAAGAGAAAGGCTGTTACAAGTTCTGACATGAACACTCTTCCTCAAAATGCCTTCTGAAACGACAGAGGTAAAAAGACCTTATGATGAGCTCTCAGGCAAGTTCTGTTTCATGGCTCTTGTGCTGCCCAGAGCAGCTTCAGTATTGTCATTCAATTTCCCATGAGCATTAATTCAACTTATGAGCCACTGGACCTATTCACTGCTGCATCTAGTCCCTGCTCAGTGCCTCAAGGTAATTTATTATCTGCCGTAAAGAAGGTATTAAATTTTCCTGCTTATTCTACTCCTGTTGTCCATTGAGGTGGCAGGGGGAAAACCCTCTTCCTCTGAGAGACTTCTTTTGTCTCCCAAGCATTTAGAAAGACGACATGCCTACCTGAGGGGCACCAGGGACACATATCTTTCAAAGATTTTCTCTACTAATATCCAATAGTAAAAGTGGCAGTCAAACAATTTCTCCTAATGGCATCTTTCATTTTTCTTCATATAGGAGATATGCTTAATTTCTTTTTCTTTAATAACTATCTTGCACTATTAAAATGTTTGCCTAAGGAATACTTACTCTTTGTACTTGCTGCCAACTACTGGAAAGGATGCTAGTTAGAAATTTGCTGTTATCTGGATATAAGTAATACAGATGACTTACAAAGAATGCAATGTTATGCAAGAATCATAAAACTGGTTTCCTTCTCCTCCTCCACAATTACCTGGGTTTCTTTTTTTATTTTTTCCCTATGTTTGTGAATGCTGGAGGTTAGATTTATTCCAGAATTTGTTTCCTTTTTGCCAGGAAAAATCAGGCAGAGCAACACAGAATGCAAAAATACAGATAAAACTGGGGATGAAATTGTGTGAGAATAAAGAGGCTACAAGGAGCTGAAATTGCAAAGTAATATCAATCGGGAGAACATGCTTAAAAGGCAAGTTGGGTGAGGTCAAAGACATGTACCTCCTCTACTGGATTGTCAATATCTTAAGTGTTTACATTTCAGTTGTAAACTTCCTAAAGAAAAAAAAAAACATTAGCATGTCTAGAGATGCCTCAGATCCAACAGGTATTCTATAGCTTCCATACACTTGTCCAAATTCAAAGCCACCCCCAGCACACTTATTCTTAGCTTTATCTTCAGACTGTTAAATGCAATAGATCACCTTCAGGGTAACATCACAGAGCTCTCCAGCTTCAAAGAAGTGAAGGAGAGAGCTATGAAAATCCTTCCAAGCC
>VZTM01025163.1:0-12528 GCA_013400555.1 Jacana jacana
ACCATAAGAAAGGCTTTTATAACCTTACTGAGAATGAAGTGTTTTTCCTTTGCAGTGCCCATTACTGCTTTTCCAAAGGCACATACGCCCAGCACAGTCAAGCTGCTACATAGGAAGTTGTAATTTGTTTAAGTTTGTTCATTACATTCCCTGCTGAATTCCATTTTCTTTTTTTAGTGTCTTTGTGGCTCTTTAGCCACGGGTAACAGGAAAGACATGCAAAAAGAGTCATCGTGAAGCATTAGCTGCCACATCCATGTTCGGGGTGTCTAATACTACTACTGTAGATCAATGCTGAGACCTCTATTAAGAGCTCCATGCCATCCAGAAGCAGCGCTGTATGCTTGCCCAGTATTCCACCACAGCAAACGCTGGTACCTGATGGACAGAACGCCAATTTCAAAGAGCAGGACTCTGCCAGTTCCTGTTCTATATTGGCTGGTACCTCACTCACTCCCCTATTAGCAGCACTGAGACAGCTTGTAGGAAAAGTAAGGCAAAAATGGCAGTCTTCCACTTCAGTATTTAATGTTCAGCCCACCAAGAGCCCAGCTTGAAGCCCTGTGAACCTGGCAGAAACATTCCCACTGGGATTTTGAATAAGGCCTTGAAAAATTTGGGGCTTGAACTTGATAGAGAAAGGAATAGAAGCTATTTAAGAGCAGGGTGCCCAGGTTTCATGTCCTCGCACTGTTCAGCCTAGTTTAGCAGGCTTGGTTACTAGTGGGAATTTGCACTGGCTTACCCACAGTCAACTCAGATGAGACTTATGGTCAGCAAAAAACACATGGAAGTTGGCTGCCAGGTCAACATTTGACAGGAATATCTAACTGAAAATATTACAGGATATCATCTAACAATTTCCTTGGCTAAAAGCAGAGACTGTTCGAAAACAAACTTGAGATAACCCAAACAAACAATTAGAGAACAATTTTTCACTACAAAGATTAAAGTTGGCATTACAAACAGCTCCTGAAAATGCTTCTCACTCAACAATGTTATCTCTGGTCTGCTAGAATACCAGCATTCAATCCACTAAAACTTCACCAGAAATTCCATTTTACTCTGAGTAATCAAAGATACTAAGTCCTAAAAATGACAGCTATACCTGACTCACAACAGACCAAATAGAATGAGTTCTTGGTGATCAAAAAAAGTTGTATCACAAACTCAGATGTGCGTGGTGAATACAGGTAAAGGAAAAGACATAGAAACACAAGGGAACCTGGATTTCTTGCTATCTGTGATGACTGACTCAGTTCCTGCCATGTTAGATACATTTCACCTTCATAAATTACCATCTCATGGCAGGTACAGTGGGATCTCTCTCCACTCTGCTAAAGGTTTCTTTTTGGTTAGTCCAAAAACTGTTGTTATCCACTATTATAACATCCTATTCTAACACTTTCAAGTCAAATATGATAAAGTACTGAAAATACCACATCAATTAAAAACCAATGTAACCTGACAATCAATGATATGCCAGAACTGCAGTGATTTTTTTCAAAATTGTGCCATGTTGCTGCTTCCAGTGGATCGCAACACAAAACTACAGCTTTTCTTTTTCCAGACATTTAACAAACAACCACCAATAAATATGCCAGTATTGCTCAAATGACAAATTACTGAGATTCAAAGTACAATGTTAAAAAAAAAAAAAAAAAAAAAAACTAAAAAAGGAAAGTACACACTATCAGTTTTCAAACATTTCAGCACTCTCTTTCTTCTGTATTTTGTAAGCTCTTTGTAAGGCAGGAATGGTTTCTCGCTTTGGGAATTTCTGACACCCCAGCTATGTTGGTTGATGGTGTGAAGAGTGACTGCTGATTGACGTAACTTGGCTAACAGAAGCTGCCACAGTAGTCACAGTTATGTTGGCAAAAACAGTGCTTTTATCTGAATTGCTTCATCATTTGTGGAAATGTTTTTTGTATGAAAAAAAAAAAAAAACCACGAGGAGAATAAACAAGATCCGTGTGCATCACGATCTTGTTGGGATGACAGAGACATAGCAGGATGGCTTGCAATGTGCTTGGGAGTGATGCAGTGGAGGGATACAGACTCTTTAGGAAGGACACGTCAGAAAGACAAAGAGGTGGAGTCCCCCTTTATGTGAGATAGCAGCTGGAATACATGGAGCTTTGCCTGGGCACGGATGATGAGCTGAAAGCTTACAGGTAAGGGTTAAAGAGCAGACCAGTATGGGTGACACAAGTGGGCATCTGCTACAGGCCACCTGACCGGGACCTGGTCTTCATGGGGGACTTAAACATCTGATATCTGCAACAAGGACAACACACCCAAGCATAAGCAATCCAGGACCGTTGATGACAAATTCCTGACCCAAGTGATAGAGGAGCAAACAAATAAGAAGTGCTCTTCTGGACCCTATAATTACAAACAAGGAAAGAAAGGCTCCTTGGGGACATGAAGGTTTAATGCAGTCTCAAGTTACAGTGACCATGGCAGTACTCAAGATCCTGAGAGGAAGAAGCAGGGCAAAAATCAAGATCACAACCCTGGATTTCAAGAGAGGGGAATTTAGTCTCTTCATGGTTCTGCTTGCAAGAGTCCCATGGGGTAAGGCCCTGGATGAAAGAGGGGTCCAAGGCAGTTTGTTGATACTCAAGGATAGGACTTCCTCCAAGGTCAAGAACAGTTTATCTCAAGAGGCAGGAAGTCAGGCAAAACTTCTAGGAGGCCTACACAAGGATTAACAAGGAGATCCTGGAAAAACTCGAACACAAAATGAAAACATACAAAAGGTGGATGGAGGGAGAGGAAACTTGTGAGGAACACAGAGACCCTGCCTGAGCATGCACAGGTGCAGCCAGAAAAGCCAGAGCCTACCTGGATCTGAAACCGGTGAGGAATGTAAAAAAAATAAGTACCTGAAGGGAAGGTATAAAGAAGATGGAGCCAAATCCTTCTCGGTGGTGTTCAGTGACAGGAAAAGAGGCAATGAAACACAAGAGGTTCCTTCTGAAGATCAGGAAACTTTTTTTACTGTGACATTGACTGAGCAATGAATGGCACAGGTTGTCCAGGGAGGTTATGGAGTCTCTCTCTTTGAAAATATTCAAAATCCATCTGGACATAGTAGCGAGGAACCTGCTCTAGGGGGCCCGGCTTAAGCAAGGGAGGTGAATCAGGTAACTTCCAGAGATCCCTTCCAACCCCAGCCATTCTGTAATTCTCTATAGACTATGCTCTGCCAGAATACCTCCAGCCACACACCAGTGTTTATATCGCTGTTTTATACCAGCAATATTCCATAAAGTACCCTTAAGGTACACAGTCTATATATTTGTGCTTCACCCAGCATGAAGGGAGCCCTCTCTTAACCAAGGCCTCTAGGCATTTTAGTAACATGAATAAATAACGGTTTTCTATACTACAATCGCAATTCCACTATTTCAACCAGAAAAGTCAAGATGTTTTCCCAAATCATATTGTCTTCATACATAGCAACTTAAAACATGAAAGCCTAGGACAAAAAGAAAAACAAGAAAAAGAAAGAAGAAAAAACAACATTAAAACATCAAACGTGGGCATGTCTCAACATACCAATGTCCAATGCAATACAAACTGAGGAAGAAAAGCCAAACATAGAAAATATGCTGCTAACTATTGCAGAAAATTTTTATACTAACTGCAGGTTCAGAAATCTTTATTACTGATGTAGAAAAGAATATTTTTGAGTCCGAGAGCAGAAAGGAAAGAACAGCACCTATTAGAAACTTGAAGAGCCTTGGGACAAAAAAGGGCAGTCAAAAATTTTGTTCTGTATCACACTACACCACCTTCAGACATTTCTTGAATATGAATTTACCTCACTGCTGTTTCTCTCTTCTCCATCTCTCTTTGCACCCTTCACCCTTTAAAAATTTGTTCAGCAGCACAACAGGATACATGGCGTACAAACATGGCAGTAGCCTCCTATTCAGGTAGTTCCTGTGCCCGTCTCCACTTATCATTTTATATCAGTTTTAACCAGCAATATCAATGGAAGTGCAAGACTTTTAACCCTGCTAGTGTGTGCCAATAATTCAGTGGAGGCTCTGGTCTCCTTAATGTTCATTTATGGCGACTTCTGCTAAATGGCAGTGGCCTGTGTCAGTTTCCCTCCTTGGGTTTCTAACACCACCTGGTCATAGATAAAACATCATGTATTTAGAGAAGATTAACCCACAACCTTTGAAGACCAAGATACATTTGTTTACTCCTTCAAGCATTTTCCTATTTCCTTCTCCTTTAAATGTTGTACAATTTCCTATTTTTGAGAAGTAAAATACCTTTCTCTTTTTGGTCATAGCACTGCCTCTAAAGCAACAAAGGGTATCTGAGTTTATGAGTTTATATTGTCATTTATTCACTTGACATTTCACTGGGTCCTTTTGTTTGTTTGTTTGTTTGGGGTTTTTTTTTGTTTTTTTTTTTTAAGATGCATATATGTATTCTGCATATTGACATAAAAATAATTGTTATGTGCTGAGTATCATCACAGACTTGGTTTTATCATTTAAGGCACAGCTATACTAAGCAATATTTCTTCCTAAAGACAATCGTGTTTTCACATGCTTAAAGGACAGGACAGTGATTCTTTTAGGAAACCAGAGTTCTGCGCTTTGCTTTTTGACTATCCACTTAGGTAACCTTGCTCAAATCACTTCACCTGCAATGCATCACTTTGTCTTTCTACAGCGTAATTTTCCTCACTCAAACCTGCGCTTAAAGTATTCAAGAACCTACAGATTTATTTCTACAACACACCTAAGACTAGAGAACTGGTAAAGTTACTCTGCATATGAAAAGTAACCAGCAACATTTTCTGTTCCTTACCTACTAGTGGTAGGTATTACTATTTTTTGCTTATCCTAATTAAGAAAAAGTATTAGGAGCATCTTTCTTAGCCCATTCACCACCTATGCACAGTTACTGACACTGTGATTGTAACACCAATCAAGATCTGAGCTTACTGAACAGCGCTTTCAGAAGTTTATAATACATGATGCAGCTTGATATACCTCAGGTGCCAGGCATGAGCACTGGTGTGAGCAGAGTGGACACTGGCAGTATGAAGAGGTTGAGAATTTACCTTCAGCTGTCCCAGCAGGACATGCAAAGGCAGGAGGCAAGGCTCCGAGTACCAGCAGAAGAGATGTAAATTCCAAGTTTGATAACCACTTTGCCGGGCAGTACCTGTGCATGGTTCTCCACTGTCCAAAACAGCTGGGAAGTGACCTGATTTTGGCCACAAAGGAATACCTTTATATAGGAAGGAGGTCTCCCAGTAATGAAGGGCCTGCATCACTAATCTATACAACATGAGTCTGAATGACCTCAGAAATTTGGTAGAAGCTATACTATTTTAATCTAGCAGTCTTTAAGCTGCACTAGGACTATAATGAGAAACAAGAGAAAGGGAGGCAGACCTTCCTAAAACCATTTGGAAGGAAACATAGTACACACCTGAGGTCTCAGAGTAACTATGGAAGAATGTGAATTTCTTCACACAACATCTCTTTTTCATTAAAGCCATCTAAACTGCAAGATGATTGCTGGACAACGAGTTTAAGGCAGCTGCATCTGAAACATTCTCAGTTTGTACATTTTATTGTTATTCTCTGCAGTAATAGTGCAGATCAAATTATTGGTCTAGTTTCATTCGAGATAGTAGTCTGAAAAACCCGATATAAAATCGACAACATCAAGTACAAACCTCTCCCTTTACTGACCATTACCAATAGCTTGTTTTAGCCACTAATGGGTCTTATGTTCCAGTGGACTCCATACCTGTACTGACTTTTTGCCCATTTGTAGCACCCTGCTACAAACGTCCTGCATTTTGTGAACATAAATCTCAATAGAGGAAGTCATCCCAAACTAAAAGCTTTTACCATTCTTTTAAACTGATCATTTTCCACTCTGTGCGAGTTAATGCCAACATGCAACTTCCCTACTACTGAAAATTGTTTATGACGTGATCACCTACTGATTTCAACTGCTTGGAAGAGTCATTGAAGAGTAACAGATTTCTCATAGATATAGTTGATATTAAAAAGCTCTGGACGACCAAGATCAAGGGCATCAGTTATAAAGCATTCCAATAATAACAACAGAAAATTGCCACCTTTACAGGAACCTCATTTCGTCAACGCTCCATTTCTCTACTTTGATGAAACAGCACCTAGTTGTACGGTACACTCAACACTAAAGTATCCAAAAATGCAGACAATTGTACCCCGTTAAAGCAGTAGGAACCATCTTTATCTTATTTAAGGATTCTCAAGCAAGCCAGCCGGTATTTTATCTTAGAAGACTTGCCAAACATGAATGATAACCTCCTTGTGTTTAAATCTGACTCCCACTCTAGAACCAGTCTTAGGATTGAAAAAAGATGAGACTAGAGAAACACAGGATTTAACTGCTGCTTGCATAGCCTCAGAGTTAGCTCATTTTCATTAAAACCAGAAAGCCTAAAAGCTTTCTGTTAGAAAACAAATGAAAGCTAATGATCTAAAGAATATATATTTGGAGATTTCATAATGCTAGAATGGTTGGGTTTCTTTTCTTATTTCTATCCAGTAGCATACACCTTTTCCAGTACCTTCATCCTAAAAAATCCTAAATTAAGCAGAGTCATACACTTGAAGTCCAGAAATTTCTGACCATGAAATTCCATCTGCAATATTGATTAGCAGCAACATTAACTGAATGCAGAATGGAAAACAATCACATGGGAATTTAGTACTGAAGCAACTGAAGTTCAGGGGTGCAGCAGAGGAGTCAGAGAGAGGAAGAAAGTAAAACCTAGCCAGAAGTAGCTGGGTTGAGAAGCCTGAATATCAGCTGGAAAGTTCATCCCATCTGAAGAGTTCACAATTCCTCTTGCTCCCCCCATTTCACCAATGATACTTTTTCTTCCAACACGTGAAGCTTCTTTTCTCCAAACAGACAAATTCATTCCCAAGCCTCTAAACAGGTTAAAAAGTCCATCTGGAAATTTTAAGTAAAAGTCTCCTATTATTATTAATTTTTTAACTTAAATAAAATTCTCCAATTCCTTTCCTTCACTTCTCTTTTTTCCTCCTCTTCCTCCCCACCAAAACTCAAATCCTTCATTCTTCTTCTCTGCATTTAAATGAAGATCGCTCAATAACATAGTTTTCTAGTTTTCTCCTAGTCGTAAGTCTCAGCTGTCAAATGCCTAACAGGAGATAAAATCAAAAAGATAATGATACAACTGAAATGATGGCATTTTGCATGTAAATATCATACTCTGGGATAAGCTTTAGAGGAACTATTGAAAGCTGCAACTGAAAGTGTCAACTCAACTTCCCTTGAAGTTTTAAGTAGCAGAAAATTTCTAGTGAAGGAAGGGGGAGATGCTTAAAAGGATCTCTTTTTTTCACTGAACATAAGTTTTCTTGTAAAAGCGTACCAGTGCCTGAATGTGAACACAGGTTTAGAGTGATATGCGTGTCGTCCTTCTGATTTAAGAAAGCTATGGCTCTGGTGTTACCTCTGCTACTTGTAGCTTTGCCAAACAGCAGCAGGTCAAAACTTATCATGACTTCTGCCATTTTCAGAGATGTCTGGGAAAGCAGTACAGGTAGCCACTGTTAATTGATGTAACCCTTGACTACCTGCCCCTCAGGTGGCATGCACAGGGTCTGGGTCAACACGTGCAGCTACTCCCCGAAGACAGAAAATTGGTATAGACATGAAATAATAGAAATGACTCATCAATGCTTAGAAATTTCAATGCTCAAGAATTTCAATGCTCAAAATGCTCAAAAAATAGGAGAAATCATGTCCAGCTTCCTCCACCATGCTGTTCACTTAATTAGACCTGGCTTTTTGCTATAGCATTGGATAGACATTGCTGGGGTTCTTCTTGCTGATTTTATGTGTAGTTTCTACCCAGTTAACTCCACTGTTATGGAAATAGTAGCTATATCCCAGAAAGAACAGTGATGGAGATACTCCTGTAAGAATTTTTAGATCAGACCCAGTCTGATCTGCATGTTTAACAGGTAATGAAACTATTTTACAGTTTGCTTCTAATTCTGACACAGATGGCACTTAAACAAGGATTCCAGTCTTGGCAGTTTTACTTCAAAGTCAGCACCAATGCCAGGGTAATCCTTTCTAGCAATTTTCTCCTTCCTTTTTGAGCCACGAAGTTCCGTATAAAATAGAATTTGTTATCTACTACTCCCTTTCTACAGCCACACATTGAACAAGCTTTGATAAGACATGGGACAGACCTTCAAATACCAAGTCAAGTGACACCCAAGGGAGTCATGAAACTCTACATGATACAAAACTAATTTCTTAACCCTTATATTCAGGTGGGTGTATTACAAGGAAGAGAAAATTACTGATCCAATGAAAAAGCAAAGTAAGTAAAATTACCTTCCTTGATGGTATTTCTAACTCTCCAGCGCTTAAATTATGCCAAGTGTGAGATAATGAACAATGATTGCTTTTTAAAGCTAGCATTCACTACAAAAAGGAAGATGAGCCAAACCCAGACAACTAACAGAGCAAAAATAGTGCATGTGCTCCTCGTGTGTGTGTATTTCCTTACACAAAACTACTTTTCAAAGAAAAGTTCTTTAGCCACAGAATTAGGCAAATAACCAATACCGCTACCTGGAGAGACTGGAGGCATACTCATGAAGAATGTAAACTTGCATTGGCTCTTACGTCCTCTTCTTATGTAAGTCTTTACCTTAATAATATCAGCACACATAGGTTATACAAAAATTAAACCCACCAGAAATGTCATACCCTTAAAATGGGTGTTTTTTAATTTATTCCAATGCACATGATGGAAGTCTTCAATTAAAGCTAGCAAGAGCTCATTAACATAGGCTCTCATACAAGCCAAAAAAAACCAAAAAAGAAAACATTAAAAATAGTCTGAATATAAATTAAGTTTTGCATATAGTGCAAATATTTTGTAGTCAAGGAATTAATTTTACCCATTATTAGCCTTCAGTTTATAAATGTTGGGCAAAATGGCTTGGGTTTTGTGTATGTGTGTTTGCTCTTATAAAAGGCACTCATACAAAAAAGAAATCAGGCAACAAAAAAGGTGAGTATTTCAGTAAAAGTCTACCAACAACTGATCATTTATTCCAGAAAAAAACCCAAGAAATAAGAATTTCAGCAAGAAACAGTCACACAAGTAATAGCTTGGAGGATTATTCCTCAAAAATAACTGTATTTAAACACACTACAGCAATGTAAGCACATGGGAGATACCAAGTTTTTACTGTTTTCTACAGTAATTTATTCAGACTGAATATTCCTTTTCTAATTTCAAGTCCTACACACTGAAATTTCAGCAGATCAAGCCTTTGACAGAGTTAATGCTACCAACTGGCATGCAGTCATTCACCAGTGCTCTGCACTTTGACTTTGAGAACTGTATTTTGGAATTCCTGTAGACTGAAGAGCTGGCAAACGGAATTCAATGTATCAGTAACACTATTTTCAGTGCTCCTTCAAAGAAAACCAGTGCATATTGCTCCAGGCATGAGAAAACTTGTAAGGTTTATATGTCATCTGAACAGAGAAGAAAAAAGTTGTGATGCATATTTCACAAAATAAAAAACAAACAAACAAACAAAACAAAAAACCACCAAAAAAAACAATCAATAAAACAAAAAACCCCTAGCACAATCTTGGTACATACTGCCATCCACATATTCCAAGCTATGCTTTGCTTACCAGCAACTCAGAAGGGCGTATGTACTTTGAACAGGGAAGATGCAACACACAACATAAATCAAAAATTGTGATAATTAAATATCCAGAGGATGGAGAAAAAGAATCTGCTATTGCAGCAGGCAATTAAAAGAAAAAAAAAAACAAAACAGAAACAACGTACCAATCCAATTATCCATCAGAGACTCTGCAGTTACTGCGACTTTTACATGACTTGCAGCTTTGCTGATCAACGGTTGTCACAGGACACCTAAGTAATAAGAATTTCACATTTCAAACTTGAAGTACTTATCAGCAATTTGCAGTTTTCAAGAAGGCTAGGGATACCTGTTCCACAGCGGTCATTTCTCCATTTAAAAAAAATTGCAACACAGTGAGGACTTTCAGCATTGGGCTGTGAGGTTTTTTGCTAACTTGTTCTGTTCTTGTAAGTAAACTAGCTTTGATAACCTATCTCCATCTGCAGCAGGGAGCGGAATGACTTTGTTAAAAGATTCCTCCTGTCCTGAACTCATCACCTTAGTTTATAGATGCAATCTTTCCTCTAAGCTTACAGTATAATAATGGAGCTCTATAAAGTGAGGAAAAAAGCCTTCATTTCACAGGTCTTAAGACAACAGTCCATAAATTATCACCGCTGAATGGGGAAAAAACCCAATCCAAACTAGTCCCCCTAGCGTACCTTTGCAGCAGGAGTCTAAAGAGTATCTGGCAAATCACTACCCTGTCTTTTTCTGTGAAAAGAGGTGGGTTTTTTTCAGTAGAAGACAGTTAGAGAAACTGCAGGGAAACTAGGCAACCTTTCAATCCATTTATCTAAATTCCTGCTGTTTCTATTTCTGAACAAGTAAAAAAAAAAAAATGTTGCACAAAGAAAATTAATCTGTATCCAGAAGATTTCATTGAATAAAATCTGCTGACCTGTTGGCAATTGGTAGGTCTGGTTTTAACATAGCACTTTTGTTTAGCCTGATGCTTTCTCTTGCTTCTAGCACTGAAACTGTTTACAAGAAAAAAAAAAAAAAAAAAGCTAACACTCTTTTAAAGACATTTGATTAACTGTCATTTCCAGACTGGCATCTATACCTTCCATAATACATAAGTGACAATCAGTGCTGTGAAAATGTTTCCTGTAGTAATTTTAAGAGTGCTATAAAAGCCAAGTATGATACATATACAAAACGTAAGACCTTGTAACAACTGTTGAGATGCCTCCTCAGGCTAACTTCCAGCTTAACAAATAGGTATGTTGGAAAAAACTAGGATCTGCTGCCTAGCAGTACCCCTGTTTCAAGTTGCACAAAGCAGAAAACATTGTACTCAGGTGATCACACAACTAGAGATAGCTTGTCTCGTGCTCTACAAGGAAGAGAATTCACTTGCTTTCCAAAAAAAAAAACCAAACTGGACCCAGTGGAAAAGCCAGGAATCTCTCCCCAAACTGTTATGTAAGACATTGTCAAACTTCATGTCACCTCCAGAGAGGCCACAAGTTGCTATTTCCTTCCCTCCCGCCCACCTCGGCCCCGGTGAGCAAGGATTAATAAACTAAACGATACAATTCGCGGACAGGGGATGATAGCAGAAGCCTTCCCAAAGGAAAGCTTCCTGGGCTGAAGGGGGATGGGGAAAACCACACTCCCCGCCTCAGCGCTCCCAGCCAAACTCCGGCTTCGCCTCGAAACGGCGGGGCAAGGTCCCGTTCGGGCAGGCTGCCTCCTGGAGCAGGCACGCCGAAGGACAAGGCGGTCCACCCCCACGGCATGACACCCTTCCACCCGCACGGCAGCAGAGCGGCCACCGGCTCCCCCGGACTCCCCCGCGCAGCCAGCGCTACTCGGCGGCACGACGGTCCCCGTCCCCGCTCCGCCCCACGGCTGGAGCCGCCCGCCGAGCGGGAAGGTGTCCCGGCCAAAGAGGGGCGTGGGGTGCGATGTAAACAAGCACCCGTGCGGACCGACGAGGGAAACTAAGCTAAATGGGAAGCAGGCTCAGTAACCTCCTTCGACTCGGGGGGACGAGGGGGCACGTCCCCTTTTTGTGCTAGGAGAACGATACGTGTGCCTCCGCCCGAGCAGCTCTTCAACTCCAGACCTCACGGGGATTAAAATCCACCACCCCAGCCCCACCAGACTCGGCTGCCCCCTCCACCGGGATGCTCGAAGGGAGACACTCTCCGATTGTTTCTTGCCCTCCCCCGCCTCTCGCCTCTAAAAGCACCAGCGACCCGACGAGGCGCTTACCTTCCCCTGGCTGGCTCCCGGGCCGCCGGGACGGGCGCTCAGCCCGGTCCTTCCCTCTTCTTTGCTCCAGACGGGCAGCTCCAGCTCCGTCCCCTTAGCCCAGTGCTCCGGAGGTGTCAGACAGCGGGTCCCAACCGGAGCGGCACCGGCGGCTCCACTCTCCGCGGGACGAGGAGCTGCTGACGGTAGGGAGGAGGAGGAGGAGTAGGGCGGCAGGGAGGTCCCCACTCTTCCCGGGATGCGCCGCCGAGGTGGCTACCTCCTCCTCCGCCCAGCTGTCTCTCCAGGCCCTGCCCGCTCCCTCCTGAGGGGCAGTTCGGCCCCGTCCGTCCGTCCGTCCGTCCCGCTCTTCTTCCCCCGCCCCTCTCCCCAGCGGCGGCGAGCCGCGCGGCGCACAGGCCCCGCCGGCGGCCAGAAAGAGCCGAGGGCGACGGGGGATTCCGGCCCGGCCTCCTGTCCTCTCCCCGGGGCCTGGTGCACACTCTCCGCAGGGAAAGGAGGCCTTGCCCCGGCCTGTCGGGCGGCGAGCAGCCCCGGGAAGGTC
>VZTM01025163.1:18616-81164 GCA_013400555.1 Jacana jacana
CAGAACTGAAGAGAAAGTATAAATATAAACAAATGTAAACAAAATTAATGAGTGATAAAACCATAGATTGTATTACAAATTAATGCATAGTATCAAGATTTGTTAAAATAATTTTAAGTTTTGCATCAATGGTCAGGCTTTTAGAATCTATTTTAAAAAAATACCAGAATTAAAAACAGGCACTATGGGCAAGGAAATTACCCCAAACTTACTTCTAAGAGTCACTAATGAGTCAAATGGTAATATTTTTGACCAAAAATAAATTACTATAATGATCATTCAGATCCTAGAACTTCCATAGTTGGTCTCAGTGAGGGCTGTTCTTTCAAATATTTCTAGAGGATTTCTCTAGAAGCCAGCAAAGCATTGCAGCTGCTACTGTCCAACGAAGGGAAGGTAAAGTAAAAACCCGATCCTGTCTAATGACTCAAGCTTATTAGTTTTTTGGCCACTGCAACAGGAAGAATCTTCTCTGGCAGTTTAATAAAACTGACAGAAGGAAGTCCACATTCGTGTCCTTGTCAGACAAAAGCACAATGGGAATATGTGTACGTGCTTCTGAATATATGCAGAGAGCACTGTCCAAACAGCCAGTCATACAAACATGAACTCATTTAGTGGTCACAAGCAGCCTGTATCTCAGAAACGTACTGTGAATAAACTGAAACGTTCCTTTGCCGGAGCCGAGATGCGACTGTGAGCTGCATCCAGCTCTCTGGCCAAGACTGTCACTGCTAAAGAAAGTTTCTATGTTCTTGCTGGCATTTGAGAAGTTGTGAGCTATGATCTGGACTTGCTATGTTGGCAAAAGAATAGGAAAGGTCACTCCATCTCAGCAGTGAAACTGTCAGTAACAAAAGGATAATCCTCCCTCAGTCTCAACAGCAGTTACAGGGAAGTTGATGCTAAGGTCAAGCAACAAGGCAAGACCAACACCAGTGCCAATGAACCTGTCAACATTAAACGCCTCTTTTCCAGAGAAGTACTTTAACCCTTCAATATGCTGTGATTCAGACTGTATCTTGACACGGTAGGGTTTTTTTCTCCGTTGATGTTTAGGTAAAACTAAAGTTGTCAGACATACTAGAGGCCAACCAGACAAGGATGAATCCAGAAAAAGGACAGTCCTACATAGTTTGAAGGTGACACTGCAGGAACCCAGCAACAGGTACAAAAAGGCCCAACCAATTCAATAGATATTTTACACTGTGTGTGTACTTGCATTTCTGTGCTTGGCAACCACGCAGGTGCTGGCATTGCTACTTAATCTAGAATTGCAGTCTGTATCATATTGTGTTCTGAGGAAAGGAATAAGCTTTTACTACCATGCATGGCATCAGAATTCACGGTTTCTGCAACACCTAAAAGAAATGACCAGACCAAGCAAAGTTTCCAATGAAATCGGCACGTGTTTCAGTCAGTTGAAAGAAGAATTCCATCTACAGAGAGGGAAAATAATTTTAAACATCACTTCTCCAAGCAACACACAAGATCTCAGTGCTAGAATTGGAAATTTTACTGGCATGGTGCCCTTTTCCCATATTGACAATATTCCCAAGTGTGCTGCCTTATTTTTTCTATGCCAGCATGACATTACAGCAATTCCAGTGAGGAGGAGTAACTTGAGGGATTTCTCCAGTACCAGACATAATGCCAGTGGCTTTTTGATACTCTCACCTTCTTCCACCAAATGCAAAATAGATGCACCCAAGGTAAGTGATCATCAGCAGGAGGTACGGCCTTTCCTTACCTTCTCCCAAATCAAGCTGAAAAAGGTACCACTTCTTGAGAATGGGCTTTATGCCAAATAATACAGTGGTAGCTTTGCTATGGCAATTACTTGGCTGTAATATAGGACTCTTACCCCATTTTTGTCAATGAGCTCATTGATCAGAATCACAGAATCACAGAATGTCAGGGATTGGAAGGGACCTTGAAAGATCATCTAATCCAATCCCCCTGCCGGAGCAGGAACACCTAGAGGACATCACAGAGGAAGATGTCCAGGCGAGTTTTNTATGTAAGCCTTTAAAAATCTGTGTGTACTTAGTAGAGAGCTGATAAAAGGGAAGAGCTGCTTCCTTAAAGAATCGATACCTATAAAGTAAGCTCAGACCTACTCTTCTCTCTTGACTAGTTTAACACTGCAGCTAAGAAAGCTCGCTCTTCTTTGAATCATTACCAGCCTTTGCATCTGCTGATTCATGACAGCAAATGTTTTTGGTTTTTTTGTAGTTATTTTCTTTTTCTTCTTTTCTATCTATCACTGCAGGAACAAAACTGTGCTTTTCTAAACTGGTTACAGCTTCCATCCCCTACCTGCCCTGGTAGGAATGGATACTGGAATTAACGATGGTAAGTTTATTTCTTCCATAAGAGACAAGAAGAGAGCAAAAGAGATGTAATAGGTAGTTGGGATAAAAGATGAAAACCAGGATTGTCTGGATGAAGAAATCAAATATTGCTAAGAGAGATAAGGATACTAAAGACTGCTGTGAAGTTTGCATCTTACCTTTTTGCACATCAAAACAAAGTAAGGGTTGGGTAGAAATCATTCTGTGATCAGGTAATTAAGAACCGTATTATAATCTGAAAAAGGGGGTATCACATTTTGTTTACATATGAGAATTTAGTTGTAATTCCCTAGCTTTGTGAACTTGAGTTTGCAACCACAGCAATGTTCTATTAATGTAGTTTTTTGTCTGTAAGGGTGGATATTGCAGAAGAGGAACGGAGAAGATGGAGTCTTAATGAAAGTTGTTGTTGCTTCAAGCTTGTACTGACTGTTCACAAGTCAGTATTTTCCTAGTTTCTTTCTGGTGATGACATAAGAAAAAAAACATAATAGACACAAATAGGTCTTTTGTGCTATTGAAGATCTCAATATGTCATGATACCCCAAACCATTTGTATTTGTTGCAGGCTACAATTCGAATGTGGTTCTGACATCAGATTTGGGGTTTGCTCCCTGAAATAATACTCACAATAGGTATTCTCCCTTCAGAGAATTTTGATGAAACTGGGACACTAATGTATTACATTTTTTGAAGAATATTTTGACAGCATCAGTATAACAAGGCATGAACAGGAAGACAATCCTTTCTACCAGCCTACACACGATACAGGCTTAGATGCAAGTGATACCTGGATGATAAATTGGGTGCTATAAGATACAGCTGTCATTGCTTGATTTCCATCTATCTGCCCCATTACCTCAGTAGATCAATTGTTTTATCAACCAGTATTCAGGTGCACACAATGATTCTTTTGATAATCTTTCACTGCTGTTGAGCAGACTTAGACTCGGAATAAAGACAGTTGTGGCCTACCCTCCCAGCAGTAACTTCTAGCAGAGTGTCCATCTAACTAACTTCAGGTGACAAAATGTCAAATCCAGCAGAGGTGCAAGCAGATTATACTGTCTTAAGACATTAGAGAACTGATTTGAAAGAGGAATTACACCAACTGAATTAATATTATGCTCCAGGACCTATGTTCCTTCTGCTAGCAAAGAAGGTAGCCTTTGGGAAAATACTAATTTTCAGTTTCCTCTGGTGCACAGAATAGCCGCAGAAGAAGGACGTGATTGAAATCAATTGTCACAAAATGTTCAAGTTTACCAGAGAGCTTGAGACATCAGAAATATACCTCAGATATGCGGTACAGTGTACATGTCTGATATAGTTGATGCCTAACATGCTACTTCAGAGGCATCCTTTGAAGGAAATGGCAGCAGATCCAGGCTCTAGCCTGTCCACAGGGTAGTTGTGCAGTTTCACAACCAAGTAATTCCGTACCAAGTCTAGACATATTGCACTGATTAACGTCCCATGAATGACAGGATCACACAACGAGGTCAGTAGCCCCACAATTCTGTGTTTGCCAATTCATTTTCATGCAAACATATGGATACCTGTTATTTTTTGATATCTTCTTCCCTTACTCTTGTAAACAAAAGTTTAAAACTCAGAAGACAACATTTACAGGCCCTGGAGCATCTGCCTTTCTCTGGAGACTGAAGATGGTTCTCTCAAAAGGATGTGTCAACTTCTTAGCAGGCTGCTAATCTCTAGGAGTCTGAAGGCAATATGCATGCTTCAATTAGGTGTGTGTCATTTCACCAGGGACAGAAAGATACGGACTTATTTCCTAAAATGGGATGAAGTGGGAAGAGTAAATGCAGGAGGACAAGTAGTTAATAGAAATTACTAAAACACTAAAAATATCTTGTCCCCACCAGTTTAAATTCACACCTACTCCTTTTTGAGCAGGATAGAGAAAAAGAGAAATTTCCATCTTCAGCTTTCTAAACTTCATCTGGCTGCTGGGTACTGAGCACCAAATCTTCAGCTGGCAGATGTCAGCAGACAGCACTGAAACCTTACCATATTTCTGAAGGATCCATTATTCAACAGCAGGCTGCCAACCTGAGTGTGAAAATCCCAAATGACTCTCAGCAGTACTTGAGGGCAAACAATCACAGCAACTGTCTGGGGACCTTACGCAATGTTGTTAGCCTGACAAGGCTAAACTGGGTAGTAGAACAAACCATACTGCAGATGGATAGAGCATACACTTCATTCCTTAGCGTCTTCCTGTAGCCTCTATGGCTGTTACCAGCTCTGCCTCCAGTATGGCTTTTCCAAGACCTAGACCTTAGTTCCTGATGAACCACATCAGCAATACACTGCCTATTTAATCCTGAGGGATGACAGTGACAAAGCAACCCAGACACCATAAATAACTACTTGTAAGGGGCAGTGAGCAGAGAGGAAGGAACCAAAGAGTTGCATCATGTACCTATAAAGTTTAGCTGAAATGAACACACCAGGCTGGAATGTAACTGGTAGAAAAGTGAGCACAAATGTCTTTTTGGCTGGTGAAGGCTGTTAATGAGAAAAATTGCATATCTTCTAATTGGCATGCACATTAAAAACCATGCCCCAAACAAATGGAAATTAGGTAGGATTCTGACCATGCTGTGCAACATGAGTCTGAATGAACAGGACTCGGAGAGGAAATGAGTGAATTTCAGTAGTCACTGCAAATTGTCTCAGATAGGTTCTTTATATTTACATACTTTTGTGATGCCCAGCTGCATAAGCTCGGGAATTTTCCAGAGCTTGCTTTAAGTTCTGTGGCTTACAGCAGAGGTCTGAGATTCTTTGGGTCAAGATTGAAGATCCCATCTTTAGCCTCAGTGAGTCACCAAAGCCTATAGGTGCTGAGACCACAACTCAGAAAAAGCTGTACACACATGCTGAACACTGCATGCTGCCAGTTTTCCCAGAGAAATCAATAAGGCTTTTATAGGAATATGTAAACCTTTGCAGCAGATGAGCTCCAGGTATGGACCAAGTAAGCTATGGTCCTGCAGGCTGCTTTGTCTAATTCAGGGCCATGGAAAACCGGTTTGGCTGCTGTGTCTGCAGCTGTCACCACCCACAGAACAGGCAGGAAATCCAGCGGGATGTCCACTGCTGAGTCTGTGAGGCCTCCCCAGCAGTACTGTGTCCAGCAACATGCTATCCACCCTCTCAGAGTTACTGGTGCTAGAGACAATTCACATGGTCTGCAGTCTCTCCCTCCAGTTCCTTTCCTAAAGCCATGGCAGCCCCATCTTTGCTCCCTCTGATGTGAGGCAGAAACATTACATATTGCATGTCTTGAGAGAAGTGTTGAGCTGCCCTTGCTTTACAGGACTGGGGCTTGCATGCATACCAGAAATCCCCTCTGCTTTCCTTAAGAGAAAGTGGTCTGGCCTGTTCAGCTCCGCGGTAGGTTTTATCAAACACAAACACACAAAGACAGCTCCTTAAGGGATTTGGAATGGTGGAAGGTAACACCATCTGGGACAATACAGGAAGAGAAGGCAAAAAACCCCAAGAAATCAAGCTGACTTTTGTAGCAATAAAAATTTCCTTTCTAAATTTGTGATCTATTCACTTCATATGCTTCCAGATTCCCTTGATTTGTTAAAGCAGTAATTCGTGGGTACAAGTGGAAACATCTGGGCAGTGGGAAAGGAGTAAAAAAAGAAAATAGCCAGAATGAAGAACAGTTGTGTGGAGAACAGATGAGACACTGAAGAACTCTGCTACTTATTTCTTGATTCCTTCCCTCCCCACCCCCCCCCTCACCTATGTCTTGCTTTGGTGGGAGCTGCAGTCTAAGAGTTTTGCTGTTAATGCTGGTTCTCAACTGGGAATATATACGTTTACATACTTGTACTGTTGTAGGCACTGAAAATTAGCAACCTCGTTTTACACTGCTATTCTATGAAAAGCATAGGGAATGCCTGCAAGAGGATGTTTTCCTCTTGCAGGCAAGACCCGATTAGAACATTATATAATCTTAATACACATTTGATATCTTTGGAATCTAACTCAGAACTCAACTCCTACAATGCTGATGAAAATGGCATGCTGGAAAACATAAAATTGCCAGTCTGGTGACTTCTTCTTGGGTCACCCAGAACTGATGGGAATTGCTAGATGAGAAGAAGCACGTGGGAGGGAAAGAAGGATGACTGCCAACAGTACAAGTTAGTCACTGTTACTCCTTCCTCTGCAGCTTTGACAAGAAGTCAATGTTCCAGCCATAAGCAAGGACAGGTTGTTGGTGGAATGGATATACTGAGAGATACCTGGCCTCCAGAGAAGGTTGGGAGTGTTTGAGCAAGATGGACTTTGAATGCAAATCCCCAAAAGCGAAAGCAAGTCAATAAAGATAAGCATTAAGAACATGGGCAGTGGGGGGGGATGGGTGGAGGTGGGGAGAGGGGTAAGGCTGGGAGAATAGGTTGCAGCATGATGAAAGAAAAGGTAGAGTGGACAAAGGAGACAGAGCTTTATGCAAAAATAAACACAAAAGATGAAGGAAAAAAGGGACTTTGCTGTTTCATAGAAGTCTGGGAGATGTTCCAAATTGCATCTTTCTTTGCATCTTTCAAGGACCCCACCCTATTACTATTGATCACATTGGAAGTAAATTCATCCAGCAGACATCAACATCTCCAATAAATGCATTAACATCTTATTCCAGCAGATTGTTCCGAGAGATTTTTAAATGTTTGGTATGTTTTATATGCAGCCAAGCTCTTTAGAGACACCTGTTTATCTTGGGTTTTCTGTTAATTTGACAAAGACTGAAGCACCAGGCTTCATCACAGACTAAGACAGGAGGAACTTCTGATGGAGATTGACCACTGAGGCTAATAATACCAAATTATGGCATACTTCTAACACATGGGCATTCCCAATTCTTCACACAACTGTAATTGAGAATGCTTGCAGCTACTTTTGTCCCTACCTGTAAACTGATGAAGTCCCTACCAAAATGCAAATGAAAATGCTGCCTTCATTATCACCAGGGTCTCATCCTTTCTGCTTCCAGCTTTATTAACAACTTTTTCAAACAAACCCCAACCCAACCACACCAACAACCAACAAAGCATGAAAGCAAAGTAACTCAGGGCAAGAACTTAGGCTTAGCTGCTGCTGGCTTTCCTTCTCTCAGAACTTTCCTCCCCAAATATTCAAAGTCCACATCCGTCTCTAGCAGACAGCAGGAGATTCTGGCAGGTTCCAGTCTTTGCATCGAGTCTGGGACAACAAAAGGTTCCTTCTCATTTGTCAGGTCAAATTTAAAGTTCAGCTAAAGATTTTTGTGTTATAAAAGTCCCATAGCATCTTTCTGCAGAATGCAATGCAGATAAAAACTTGAATTAGCAAAATGATACTGCAGAGCTTGCAATGCAAAATTAGACCAGATAAAATTGCAGAGGAAGCATTTTTAAGAGAAAGATAAACAAATATCACATTAGGGTTAGAGACCTCAAAGTCAGAAGGGGAACTCTGTGACTTCAAGGGTCTTTGGAAAAGGGAAACTTACTCCTTGGAGAATGCAGCAACGAACCAGACAGTAAAGTGGGGTGAGCCAGATGCTGCAACATCTGCATTGAAGTAGGCAACTAAAAAAATATTACTTCAGGAAGTAGAAACATAAGAAAAAAATACCGTAGTCCAGCATACTCGAATCTGGAGATTAGTGTAGAGCTCCATTGTATCCCAAGGACAGAGACAATTTACTCCTAGTGAGAATTTTATTATTGTTCCCCATCTCCATGACACAGGAGAATCGTGGCTGTAGGATCTTCCAGAGAAAGTCATAGGCAGACAAGCATTGCCCCAGCAAGTGACAGAGGAGAAAGGTTTATCATGCTGGTGACAGGGTTCCCACAGAGAATGCAGAGAGGAGAGAGGAAAAAAATGCTTTGAAGATGCTGTACAGAAGCATTTAAGTTTCAAGCAGGGACTGACGTAGATCTCACAACGGGAATGAAAGATGACAGGGTTGCTGTGGGACTAGCAGCCAGCAAAAGACCACCCCATGAAGACAGTTTTTCACTTACACATTAACTTCACAATATGCACTTTTCAGTCTTGTTGATGTTGATGCACCCTTATGTCTCCAGCAGCTGCCTATGCACAGTATGTGTTATGGTAAAGGAGTAACGAATCAGAGAATGCTTTCTCATGAGACTAAACTAAGCAAGATGCCTGTCTGGTGGTAACCAGTCTCTTTACTAATAAAAAATTCAAACTATTACATATGACTGGCTTCAACGCTCAGTCAGCCTCTGCCTTCCAGAAGAGCTGACAGTTAGACCAATTTTAGAGCATATGAATCTCCTAGTCTGGACTGCATCTTTCCCAAGAGAAGCAGAACTAAGCTTAAAAAACAAAACAATATAACTTGAAACCCCTGGTTTTAAGAGAAGCTTGTCACTAGACAGGTACCCAATAAAGGAGTGTTTTAAACCACTTTTCCCTAGCATCCCTTTCACCTACAATTCCTGAATTGAAAATCAGCTCACAAGGAGCACTGTAATTACAGAAGCAACACTATCAAGCCCTGACCCCTCTTTCTGCCAAACACAACTGAAGGGACAGCTGAGAATAGGCTTTGTTGGGGTAGAAGCAGCAGTACAGAAAGCATTCATTTCCTTAGCAACTAGGACAACCTCTTCTTTAATTAGCACATCATGGTCTGAACTTTGCTAATAAAACTTGCCTACACTGTTTGCCAACCATGGCATAGGTAATCTTGCACTTGCCAGCATACAGCAGCCTACCACGCTTCTGCATCCTGACATTCTCCACACTAGCACTCTGTTCGCAGGTCCCACATCTGTAGGCATGCTGTGGGTGGTGGTAATGAATGATACATCCTTATGGATTTCTCACTCTGGACTCACAATCCCATATCCCATCATCCATTTGTCCAGGTTGGCAGGCATAGGGTGCTGTGGAATTGCTTCTGTGTGCTCTCTTGGGATCTGGCAGATTGCTGCCTGTGCCAAAGGAATTCGTTTCCTGACATCAGTTTAGCAGATCAGGTAGAGGAATAAGAGAACTGCCTCACTGACCAAGCAGTCCCGCTTGGCCTGTCCTCCCTGATTACTACTCTGTGCCAACGTCTCCTGGAGCTTATTCCCCAGCAGCATCACTGACAGCTAATAGACTTGTGTAGGAAATCCCCAAGATGCAGTGGCACTATGTCATTGTTTAGGTCAAACTGGCCAATGACAAGTCGACAGCTGCTCTCCCCCACCTCTTGCTGCAAGGAGATGCAGGAGAGAGAGAAAGATATTTACAAAGTTCAGAAAGAACTAAACTACTCTTAATGAAATACTAATATAAAACAGAAATAATGAAATAGATACAATATATACATAAAACCATATTACACTCCCAGGGAGACGTCACCAGCAGGCACAGGGGAAGTTCCAGACTGGGCTCAGCAATGGGAACTGGATTCAGGAACACACAGTGAGCACACCCAGGCATACAATGGCCTCCTCAGGCATCAGTCATTGAAGAAGTGAGCCACTGAAGAACAGAGTGCTGTTGAAGAAGAACTGAACTTTTGATTCCTCAGGTTTTTCTGCTGAGCATGGCAGATGGAGATGGAATGCCCTATTGGTCAGTTTTGTGTCACCTGACTTGTCTGCTCCTTCCCACAGGTGTGACCCCTCCATGGGGTAAACAACCAAGTCAGCTGACCCTGGTTGCCCCAACAAGTGTAAGCAAGAGCCTTTCTCACCCAACTGAAAGTTGGCTGTTCTCCACTCCAAACCAGAATGGGCCAGCAATGGCTGAATACAATCTGTAAGAAGATAGATCATATGGGTTTTTAGTGTGGTTGCCCTCTGCTTCTGCCCCAGTATTGTAGGGAAAAAAGAAATAAATAAAAACCTGATCAAGGGGAAAACTAAATATCAGGATTAAAACAAATTTTGAGAAAAAATGAAAGATGAGGGTTTCCAAGACCATTGTTCTAGTTCATATAGAGCCACTGTAGGTCCTTTCCAACCTTGTGTTTCTATGATTCTGTGATTGAAACTTCATTCAGTATAGCAACAGTAGCACCAAGTTTAGAGCAGACAGTAAAACTGGTCAACAACACGCTCAACTATTTATTCTGTGCTGAGTTCTGTTCTGCCATGGGGTATTGGAGAGGCAGACCCCAAAGCTAGTGTAGGTACGCTTGTCTGAAACCCTACCACTCCAGTGGAACAAATCGTGCTCTGAGACAACAGGTCTCACCAAGTGGGAGAAATAGTGTGTTCAAAGGAGGAGAAAATGCATTATTGAAAAACAATAGAAATTAAGGCAGAAAACTCTTCCTTTTTTTTTTTTTTTCTTCTTTTCTGTTGTAATGAATTAACCCTGGGATTTACAGAAAGGGCACAAGATCACATGGTGTTTACAGAGCCTGCTCATCAGAACAGTGGATGAGGCTGTGACTGCTTGCAGGATCACTTTCAGTATGCTTTTACCTACAGTTTACAGAAAGGTGTATGTCAGGGGATTTCTTGATTACAAGATTTACATGTCAGAAATGTCAAAGGAGACTTTCACAATAGAGCAGAGATGATTTCTGTAGGTATTTGTTTTGAGATTTGAGATTGGTTTGGTTTTTTTTTATATTGAACAACATGAACTGAAAGAGAAAGCCGCTGCTGCCCTGTACAAGAGAGATACCTATTTGAGATACCAGATGCTCCTTATAAACGTGCACTCTGAAAACCAGGACATTGCACCTCGGGATTGCTAAATTTCCTGGGTGCATATGCATACCATGCTATTCCATGCACACATAGAATATCGAGCTCACGTTCTCAAATGTGGGTAATACTGGAAATACTAGCAACAAAGTGCTTGCTTTGCTTCTGTGCTTGAAAATGTCAGACTTTTAACTGATCAGTGCCCCAACAGAATCAGAGATTCAGAGGAGTGAAGTGCCACGATCAAAGATGCACACCAAGCTTCTGAAGTGGAATTCAGGAAATGCAGCTTCAGCTGGTATAAAGAACTGTCACCTCTTTGCTCTGCTTATGTGCATCCCTAAATTAGCCATTAGATAATTCTGCCACTTCACTGAACTTTTGCACATTCTGCATTGGAGGTACTTATTCTTCCTTGTCCTGGAGGAAAGGCTTTAGTGGTAGTTATGGAAATAAAAGAGAGAATAAAGCTCCCATGCAAATCTTATGTTTTCTGTATTTTCTTATTTGACTATAAAAGTGATATTCCCAAAGGTGTAGAGTCAGGGATATTTTAAAACTGCTGATGAGCATCATCTCATTGCTAGCTTAATTAAATACTAGTGATTTACCCATTACAAAAGACAGTTTGTTCAATTACAAAATATTTTCTTAGCGTATGGAGGCATAAAAAGGAAGTGTAATATCAACTGCATAACTATTTCTATAAAATATATAAAATAGAAAGAGTGAAGTTTAGTTCCCCTTGTAAAGTGCATCTACTGATGAAAAAAGTGCAGTAGGGGCAGGTAATTTCATTATTACTCTTTTCATTATTACCTGTTGCTCCTCTGCACTGACAGATACTACTCTCAGCCAATTAAGATATGGGATTAAAAGAATGCTATCAATTTAGAGTATTTATTCCTTTATCTGAAATAACAGTAGCACCTTGGAAACCACACAATAAAATTGCTTTCCAAATGAAATCTGACATTCTTGAGTGCTAGCATTTGTTTTCGTGCACTGATCCCACTACCTGTGGAGAGATCTTGCTGACAGTTCCTGTTGTGGTCCTGCTTCAGGATACTGATGTTGATTCTACATTCAACATCTCCTTGGAAGCGAGAAAGCCTTTGTTGCTTCTGTAAGCATCTCTGGCAAGCAGAGCTGCCTCTTCTGTTCCTGTGTAAAGGAAACGCAGAGGTTTATGTCTTGCTTATTGCATCTTTTGTTTCAAAACTGACGACTTAGCCATCAACAGACAGTGCTTCCCCAGGTTCAGTTTAAGCCTCTTTCTTTCACATCCTGAATGTAACAGTCACCTCCAGTAGAGCCTCCATGGAAAGTCTGTAAACCCACACACTCCAGAGCATAGGCAGGATTAGCACACACAGAGAAGCATAACTGGGATCCTGGCTGCTCTGATATAGAGCTCTGGAGATCTCCTGTAACCTTTAATGGGACTGTAAAACAGCATTACTGACTAAGACATGGGAATCAGGGGTCTTGTTCATTAAAATCTGGAATTTCTGCAATATTTTGCCTTCCAGAGATATTTGCCTCTGGAACAGAGGGCCTTCCTCTATGGTGATAACTGGTAGGAGGGAGAGTAGAAGAAAAGCAGTAAATACTTGCTGTGAAATATTTCTTCCCACTGGTTCTGATGTGGAGGGATAGCCAGGAGAGGGTTTTCGGAGCTCTCCTTAGTCTCCGAGTCTCTCTTCTCCTTTGTCTCCGAGTCTCTCTTCTCCTTTCAGAAAAACTTCAAAGATGTCAGCACCCCAGGCCTGAAGAATTTTGGATCACAAATGCCTAGTTAGAGTTCTCAGGAAGATTCAGGAGAGAATTTTACGTTGTTTGTTCATCAGAGGACACATCTTTGAATGAAAAAAAAAAAAAGCCAAAAGCAAATAGGTGGTTTGGATTAACAATACTCCTGAAACTGTAAACTTAGGCATGAGGGCTCCTGTCAGCAACTTGCTTTTGAACGTAAATAGTGAATGAGCTGAAACAGGTGACTTTCTGTAAGTTTTGTGGACGTTTGGCAGATCACTTGTGTTGAACTTCTCTCTCACTGGTAGTTTACACAGGTCCTCCTTTAGCTCAAATAATCGGAGTGTTACTTGTTGGAGAAAGGATGCTGTTATTAATTTCTGATTTGCCATTATTATAAAATGTTCTTACTGACAATGTATAGCATGTGAAAAACTGGGGAGCCGTCTAAAAAAACCTACGTTGAGGCTATAATTTGATGCATTTAAAACTCATTACTGAAATGGATTCCTTTGAGTGAGGGATTAATTGTACAATGGCCACAACTCTTGCCAGAAGCCTCTTATTTGACGGAGTGGAAGCTGCAGTTCCCAAAATCTTGTTTTACGTTCACCCACAGCACAGAATGAGCAGGAGCCCCTCTGCTTCACACAGTCAGGGCACACCATTTGGCCAGTCAAAGGGACTGTCAGGTTCAGTGTTCTTAATTGCTTTATAATTCGATTCTTTGTTGAGCCACTTTTTGTGTGCATTTATCAGCAAAGTCCAGATCAAGAGAGGTGAAGCAAAGCCTCCTCAAACTTGCCACTGCCCTTTCCACAATTGAGATCACGTCTTTAAACTTTATAAGACCAACATTTTTCTTTATGGCGTCTGTGGACTAGGGTAACATTTACTTCAGATGATATGTATTTCCATAAGACTGACAGAGGCCCCTATAGTATTGCTTGCCAGTGGGAGCAGGGCAAGAGGAAATGCCAAGGGCAAGTCTCTCTTAGACCCGCAGTCTTGTTTCTTTTTGATCAAGAATGTGTTTCTGTTTTATTCTTCCCTTAAGCAATGAATTGAGCTCCTGCAGCAGAGGAAGGATTGTTGACTTATAGAGTACACACATAGTGGAAAGGTTACTTCAATCAGAAGGAAAAAAAAAAAAAGAAAGAAAGAGAAAATGCTCCCCAAATTGTGTGTGTGCATCTAGAAAAGGAAACTCTTCTACTCATAAACAGAAATGTCAAAAGAGAACTCCTTTAAGGTACCTCCAGCAATCCTTCTGGATGGCTTTTCTTATTGTTTTTAGCGGTAATGTGAGCACGGTAATGTGAGCACCCTTGAGAACCCCACTCCTAGATCAGAACCCCATTTTGTGAGCAATCGTACAAATGATTGCATGCTACCCCCTAGTAGGAGATCTTACAGCTCTTCAGGAGAATATACAGAGCAATTATCAAGTCAAAAACTTGATTTTAGTTTACACAAAGGATCAAACAATAAATATAGTCCTTGGCTGGACACAGAATAAGAAACTATTGACCCCTCACTAAAGATTTTTTTTTTTTAATTTATGAAGAAGATTCCTCCCTGTTGTCTCCAAAAGTGCTTGTGAAAATGCAATGTGAGGATGAAAGGTTTATCTTAATTCCTCAATATGAATATGGACTGTGCTTGTGTTTCTGGGGACAGCTCAAGTGGGCAGAGTCATAGTGAAAATTCACATATCTGGTAATTACTTCTGTGGATAAGAAAGAATACAACAAAAGCAGACCATTAATGGACTTCAGTAGTGTTTGTGGTCAAAGTACATGAGCCTTGTATCATCCAGAGCTTGGGAGGGCTAAAGCAATTTCACCAGCTGTCTGATCTTTCTATGACTGAAACAAGAAGTTTATGGGTGGGAGCTCAGTTCTGAGAACACGGCCCCTCTTGTAGAGTCTTCATATACACAAAAGTCTGATGTCCCTCCAAGAGCAAGGGCAGTGAAAGCCGTTAGTATGAGCCCTGCGATTCAAGCACATGTACTTTAGGACATGACAAAGGAAGAACCACATCCTGGATGAATTCAGTTCTCTTCAATGTTTCTGAAAGGTGCAGAGGAGCTGTGATGGGTTAACTGAAAGAGGAAACAATAAAATGAAGTTTTTCAGTTATTTCTTAAAGTAACTACGGCTAAAATGTTTCATAACAAACCCTGACAACTTATGTCTGACATGCTGTCCTTTGAGACAGCCAGCCACAGTATTAGTTTTATAATTCCAGCAAGAAATTCAAAACTGTCCAAAGAGTCTTCAAACCATAATGAAATACTCGTGGTCTGGATATAACTTTGTGCTCAAGCCTGTGTGTATTATTAATGCACACCCAATCACCTGTATTTATTGATATCTAGGTTTTCCAAGACAAATTAAGTTTCTTGCTCCCAAAATCCCTTCTTCTCAGAGACTGCATTCCTATTGCCTTTCTCATAATAGAGGTGATTTATTTCCCTGTTGCATCATTTTGAAAATGTGGCTGTTTCTGGAATGCTATTGAGCCAGATAGTTTAGATATCTGGCCAAGTGTAAGTCTGTGAAGTTGGAGCAAGTAAGAGTTCAATTCAGTGCCAGTTCCCCAAATAGCTGTATTGTGCAAGTTCCCCATGTGGTTTCTCTATACAGGTGTCGTGGTTTGGGCTGGAAACAAAACTGGGGCACTGAAACAAACCAGGACAGTAGGGCAATAGCTTCTCTTCAACTGTCCTTGGACTTTTTAGTTTTATATAATTTTGCTAGTGCTTTTTAACATGCTAAATGCATGTTGGTATATTTTATCTGTGATTTTGCACTGAGCCACAGAACAGCCCTTTACTCCAAGTCATCCTGCACAGAGGTAAGCAAAGCTTGCAATCTGACAACAAGAGCTGTTGCTTGAAATCTCCATCCACAGATAATAGTGAAAACTTGACTGGGCAAGGCTTTGAGAAATCTGATAGAAAATTAATGTCAGTTTATAGGAAGAGGATTGGACCAGATAACCTACTGAGATCCCTTCATTTCTAAACCGTTGTCTCATTTCTCCCAGGTCAGGCATGTCAATAAGCATGATGCAAAGTGGAATTAAAAGCAGACTGCCTTGATTCATAGAGCTGAGGTAGAGGTGGTCAGACCACCAAAGAATGTGGCTCCAGCTCGCTTACACAAATGTTTGATGAGAGGTGGAGTGCTATGGAGTGGGGACGTTCTCCTCTGTGAGTGCTGATCTCAGCTTTTGGGCAAACAGCAGTCACCTACATTCAACCAGATGAAAGCATCACCTTCCTGTAGCTTTCAAAGCTTTCTCAATCCCACCTCAGGTGCTGAAAGTAGTAGTAGTTCCCTGCTCATGATGGACTTTACATTTACACAAGAAAGGCTTGTCCTTGTGAAAGAAGTCTTTTGACTGTAGGGCTTTTCTTACTTTCCAAAATCAATATCTCTTTCCCACCAATTGCCTATATAACTGAATTTAGGACTGCTATCAGAAAAACCATCAACAGCAAGACTCCCTTTTTTAAGCAACTGTTGTGTGGTTTTGACTAATCAGAATGACAGATGATGGCCCCTTCCTCCCCCTCTAAGAAAATGAGCTAAACTATTTTAATGAAAATATAAATAATAATAAAATAATAAACAATAAAAATAAAATCTTAAAAAAAGGGAAAAGAAGTATACAGTACATACAAAACTGTATTGAGCTCCCAAGATGACAGTCACGTCTCCAGCAGGCATCGGGAAAAGTCCCAGACTGGACTTGGTGATCAACAGGGCCTGGATTCCAGATCTGGAGTCAGGAAGGCACGGATTAGGATCAAAGGGAGATGAACAGCCAAGATCCTCCGCGGATGTCAGCCATCCAAGGAAGAAAGGTGACCCTTTGATCCCTCAGCTTTTATACTGAGCATGATGAGAATGGGATGGAATATCCTGTTGGTCAGCTTGGGATCACCTGTTCTGTCCCCTCCTCCTTACAGGTGTGAGCCCGCTACACTTTTCTGCTTCCAACCCTCCAACGGGGCAAATAACAAAATGACCTGACCTTGGTTGTTATAGCAATAAGTATAAGCAAGGGCCTCTCTGCACCATCCCTTGGTCTAATCAGGTCTTATCACTGTGAGAGTGAACAGTTTCTGAACAATAGGCTGTTAATTTCAGAGTTTAGTTAGTTAGAAGAGGCCCAGCTAAAAAATAATAATTGTAAAACAGAAAAGTAGTTCATTTTACCTCAAACCAGGACAGCAACATAGCTATGCTGGCAAATTCCAAAGGTGGCTCTGATTTTTGCTTCTAGCTAGAGAACCAGACTGGGGGTGCTCTAACTTGAGGAAATTAGAGCAGCCCCCAGAAACTCTGCTGCAGTTTCAACAAGAGTCCAGAGCAGTACAGACAACAACTGGTGTGATTCACTTCTCCAGATTCATCTTGTCTTAGCGTAGGTGTCTAAAATAGGTCAAATGAATCACAGCCTAAAATTCCTGCTTAAAAGGGAATCTACTTGCCTTGCTCAAACATTCATGTCTATATTACAAATGACTCTCACCGTACATTTCTAATACTAGACCCACTCTAGGAACGGTACCTATATGTTGCTATATCAATATATCAAGTAATCAATATAATGAGACAAGATATTTCAATACTTTAAAAATAATTGTCAATTTTTCTTAATATTTACCAGATGGCAATTTCATCATTTCTGGGTTCCAGAATGAAGGCAGAGGTCGGGATTGCCATCAAATGGTATGTATTTCTCTAGAGAGCTCCAGACATCGTCACTTACAGATGAGCAAAGTCTTTTTCCATCTTCCAGATCTCAGGGGCTCTCTTCTACCTTTGGAGTCACCACGTGACAGGAGCTGCATTTTTGTATCCAGGAAAAGAGGTGTAAATATGAGGGGAGCAACTATTTGGCATTCTTATAAATCTGGTAAATTCTTTCACTAATATGGTAGCAGTCTCTTTTATCTTATCTGAGAAAGGATTCATTTATTTTCCTCAAGAGAAATAACAGATAACTTTCCACGATGTTCAAAGGTCTCATGGTTCATATCCATTTCGTTCATAGGTCTAGCCAAATAAATTGATTCACACTGCACTGGTCTCTCCTTTAGCCTCATTATTCTAGTTTATTTCATAAAGAAATAGTCTTTGCTAGCACTTTCTTTTAAAGCCAGGGGATAACAGTCAACAGACACACACGGAGTTCATCTCCCTTGAAAGCAAGTAACGTTATTATTTACAAGCAAGCTTTTACTTCTTGCATGGACAATACGTAGTCTACAAAAATGATGTCTTTAACTTTGATCACAACATACAACTGTGCTTGCCCGTCACAGCTGGACATTTTTATACAGTTGTCTCAGCATTCTATATCTCTATAGGAACTAGAAAATATTGGGAAATCTGCTGAACAGAGTCTATCAGAGCAGAATTCCCTACCTGAAATGCCATTCTGGATTGTTCGGTTTTCCCAGCTTTGAAACAATCTAGAGTAAAGTGTGTTAAACATGCGTATGCTCATATACTTGCATAATACATATATGGAAAGTTTCAGATGAGAGAAAAAAATTGCTATAAAATAGGAAGACAAATGATTGTGTCTTCACATTTTAATAATTTCTGTAGCAAAAGACAAAGACCAAGACTCTCAGAGATCACCAGTGTTTCAGTGTTTCCAAGCACTCATCACAGAAGTTCCCTAAGTTTTGAATAATTCACTCTCTGACAAGACCTCTTTAAGGTATTTCAAACTAAAGCAACCAGAAAAATCAGTGTATACTTTATGACTATTCATTTGTTCATTTATTTCTGCCACAAGCTTGTAATTTTCACTATTAAACACTTAGATAAGTACCAAGACATCACTATTCACTGGCCAAATATGTCCCCATTAAGCAGAGTTTATGCTAACACTGTCTCAGTTAAGTAACAGTTATTCATTATCCTCAGGCTAAATTGTTTCACTGGCAGATGTCTCATTAAAACAGCTGTTCTGAGCAACCACAACCATGCAAAGCAGGGGATTCTCTATTGTCATTATTGTTGTTGTTATTATTAACAATAAGAATTTACATAAACACTTCAGATGTAGGTAGCTCACAATTACTCTCTACCTATTCCTTTCCCTGGAAGTATGATGATTCAGAGACCACTTGTCACAGTGGAAGCAATTGCTAATTGGTGATAACACAACACAGCATATGTTTTTTGATATTACTGTTTTCCTGGAGCAAGTGTTTGACCTTACCTTATGCTATTTTGGAACTTTTCCTCCACAGCCGAAAGGAAAGCATAACGGGTTTAGAAAAGACAGGAGCATGCTTGGTAGCTAGAAGAGAGCCAGGGGAGTTTTTCTCCTTTCCCCTTTTGTTTTCTTTACTCCCCTCCTCTCTCTCTTTGGCTTTCAGACTCCTCTGTGTGTTCATTTCTACTACAGCCCCATAGTCTTCTCTCCCACCAGCACACTGGGCCACACTGCTCTCTCCTTCTCCTTGCTGGAGGAGCCTCCACACTGGGAAGGCAGGAAAACCTGGCATCCAGCCCTCTGCTTTCCTGCCCATCTGCCTGGAGCACCGCTCAGCCTCTCTTGCCCTGGAGGAAGCCCGCCCAGGTCTTTTCTCAGTTAGAGAGCCAGGCTGGTCCCTACAACCCTGTCAAACATCTAGCAGCCAAGCTCTACCAAGGCTGTAATGAGTCCAAATAAAATGTTTCAAGTGCTTAACCCTGCCAAGTGTCTTGGTTTCAGCTGGGCTAGAGTTCATTTCCTTACTAGCAGCTGGCATAGTGCTGTGTTTTGGATTTAGGATGAGAGCAATGTTGATAACACGTTGATGGTTTAGTTGTTACTAAACAGTATTTATACTAAGTCAAGAGCTTTTCAGCTTCTCATAGTGACCTGCCGGTGAGGAGGCTGGGGGTGCACAAGAATCTGGGAGGAGACTCAGCCAGGACATCTGACTCAAAATGGCCAAAGGGATATTCCATATCATATGGTGTCATGATGAACAATAAAAGTGGGACGAGCTGGCCAGGAGTGGTGGCTGCTGCTTGAAGACTGGCTGGGCATTGGTCAGCGGGTGGTGAGCAACTGCATTGCATATCCCTTCTTTCCATATATTCTTTTATCATTATTCGTTTTTCCCCTTCCTTTTCTGTCCTATTAAACTGTCTCTATCTCAACCTACAAATTTTACCTTTTTTCTGATTCTTTCCCCCACCCAACAGGGAGTCAGGGGAGAGGGGACAACGACACGGGGAGTGAGTAAACGGCTGTGCAGTGTTTAACTGCCTGCTGGGTTAAAACCGCAACACCAAGTAAAAGCAGTTTTCTGTAGCAACAATATAAGGGGGAAAGGCCACCTCTACCAAATATTATGTCCATCCTACAAAATATGGGAGCACTACAATTTCTAAAATAAAATTTTACCTACATGCTATCATGGCAAAATAGTGCTGTCTCTTCCCCTAGTCTCATTTCCGAGAATTTTTCAACCATTCTTATTAAAATTTAAAAAATACATATGCTTATTCTGAGATAAAAATCCCACATGAGAAACATCTGTGCAGTTGAAGTGAGTAAAAGTTGAAAATAAAGACTCATCAAGGGAAGTGGTAGGAAACCCTGGTAAGTGATGTTTTTAACGCTGCTTGCAAAATACCAGAAATTGTGAAAGAAACAGGAATGTGAGCCTGGCTTCCAGCCTCCCTAATGGATTAGAGAGTGCTTAAGCAGCTTAGATCCTCTGGGACAGGTCAGCAGTCAGAAGCATGAGAAGCACAACCACGCCAGTTTGCTCCAGATCAACATCTGTGCAATCATCCAGTTAGTCCTTCTGAAGTACCATGGGCCCAGGAGAATGTGGACAACCAGGGACTGGGTCTGAGTTAGAACAGAAACACAGGAGCAGGATAACCCAACACGGCCACATGGGCTGAGCAGGGAAGGAGCGGAGTGGCAGAAGGAGATGACCGGCAGGGAAGCTCAGTGGAACAGAGCTGCTCTGCTTCACGTTAATGGATGCTCAAGTCTGAAATGTCAGCATGTCTGCTTCATCAGTGAGGAGGCAGACGAGTGAGCAATCGCCTGCTCTCCGTGAAGGCTGTGGGCCGTGATTCAGCTGCGTGCGGCAGAAGCGTTGCCACCTCGCCTCTAATGAACTAACACTGTAATGAACACAGCTCCCTTCGCAGAGCGCTTGCTTTTATCAGTTGAATTAGGCTTGTTAGACAAACCCTAGAGAGGTTTTTATTTTCTTTCTTCCTTTTTTTTTTTTTTTTCTGTTTTCTTTTTTCATAATCTGTGAAAGTTAAAAGCTTGTTGTTCTTTTGCACAGTCACAGATTTGTCTTTTTACTGTTTCGTAAAGGCATTATTTTCTCTGCCTGAAATGTATGACTGGTAGTGTTAATGTGAATGCAAGGAGCTCTCAGAGGACAGTTCATCAAGACCATTAGCAGGGTCCCGTGTAGACTGTTAAATACCAGTCTGAGTAAATTTAACTGTGTTATAATAAATAGAACAGGTAAAATCACTGTGTTGGTGTTCTGGACAGTGCAAGCAGAGGTATCTGAAATTTATGTTTCATAAATTACATATGAGTACATCAGTTCTTCCTTTTGTCTTTAATGATGTGGGTAGGAAACACTTTGAATCCTATAATATTTTTTGAAATTTCATTTTTTTTCCTAACCGAAGCAAAAATAGAGAAATCAATCTCTTGAAAGTGTTCACGGTGAGAAACCCTCCCCATACACGACAATTAGTTCAAGTGAGAGAGATGTGTTTCACTTCAATAATTTTAAAATGTTTTGATTTGATTTTGATTGTCCTATCTCTTATGTAGCCCTTGTATTGTGTCCCTACTCTGAAAACTTTTCCCTTCACTGAAAACTTTTAAGATACCTTTTTTTACCTTCACCTTTTGCTACAAAAATTGCTACAAAAGATTTTAAAAAATCTGAGAATTTTCAGTTCAATATATTTAATTAAAAAAAACCAACTCCAACAGACAAAATTTAGAAAACCGTGACCAACTCTCTTTTCAGCCATTAACAATTTTCATTATTAAAATAGGACAGGGAACCCTGGAGTCAGATCCCAACTCTTTTATCAGGAACTGTGAATCTTACCTACATACATGGTGAGCTAGGTGCAGCTGACAGATCTAAAGAAGCTTTTAAGCTAATAATTCCTCAGGTAGCTTGGAATCTGGGTGAGAGCCAGCAGGAATGTGGCATGCAGTCTGATAAATACTGGTAGCAATATGGTAGCTTTTCAAGCTGTGATGATCCTTGCGCTGGAGTATCTCTAAGAGATAGCGTCTTCATCACAGATTTATACAATCTTTATACACAGATTTCCCCTGCAATATCAGTGCCCATAGCACAGTGAGGAGTTGCTTATGTCCAATACTAATTATTTCCCTTTTTACTGAGTTACTTCATTGTTTTTTTCCCAGAGGATACTCTGGTTATTTTGCAGCAGTACGATTTCGCTGGCAGATAGAGAGATTGGAGGGAAGGCAGTATGTGCCGTGACAAGCACAACACAAGGGATGTGTTCACCTGTGACTATCAGGAGCAGGAGGTGCCCATCAGGTTGCTCGCTGAAGCCTGCTGCAGGTCTGCCCACTTGAGTGCCTCCCAGACACCACCACAGAGGCCTCTAATGCTACTGGTTTGGGACTGGGGGGAGGGTGTGGGGTGGGTTTTGGTGGGGGGGCAGGGAGAAACCCAGGGATGGCAACGGCTGGTTCATGCTGATATATTTTGCTTCAGACTGGCTTCAGCCATGACCCAATTTGGAGCTGCACACTGACACTACTGGAGGCATGGGAGCTACACTGGGTGATTTTAAAGGAAGGGCATCCCATAACCCAAGTCTGCTGGGTGTTTCCTGTTTCTTTCCAAAACTGATCACGCACAGGGTCATATGTGATGGTGCAGGATGAGTGCTTGGGCCTGATTTTACAGCTGTGTGGGGGAACTGCTGCTTCAGAGTTGCTGTGGCCAGAGAGTGGTGGAGGGACAGATTTTCCCACTGGAACCAGCCATGGAGGTGGGATTCATCCCCCTTAATCCCAGAGAAACCTGGGCATCTCCAGTTATTGGAAGGATATGGATGTTCTTCTCACCTCTCATTTAATGGACTGAATTTTGCTTTGGAGGAAGCCCTCTGGTTCCATTGATGATGAAATGAACTGGAGGATGTGCTTAAATTAGGTGTCTAATTTTATGTGTCTGTGATATGAGTCCTGTGCCTAACTATATCAAGAAATTTTAAAATCCTGATAAGCATTTTCTTGAATTTTCTCATGTCTAAAAATATTTGCAAATCCAGTCCCAGCTATTTCCTTAAAGAAGTGAAAGATGAGTTTAACCTTTATGTTTAGGGTACTCCAAAATTAAGGCGTCATGACTCATGATGAATCATGAGTACTCTAGGAGATCTCAAAAGTTCCTTCATCATTTTCACCGTCTGTAAAGGAGAAAGCTTCATGGGAGGGGGTAGGCTTCAGCAGCTGTCTTGTGGTATGTAAAAACACAGCAAGAGGTCAGGAGGCAATATTCCAAGGTTTGGGAGTGTTTTGGAAGTCCTCAGAAATCAAGAGGGTTGCATACAAGCTAAATTCCTCAATAAACATTTCTTTGCTTTTCTTCGGCACTGAGGAGTAAAAATAGGCCAAATGAGAACTTCTGTGATTGCCAGAATGGGTCAGACAGATCTGGTTCAGTTCAGCACATAAGTATATACATACTTATTCATTACTTCAAACCAGCTCAGCAAATAGCCTGATTTGTGGCTACTTTTTTGCAACTATTTTCAGGAAAAAATCTTCCAGAGTCTTACAGTAAATAATTCATGAGAGTAGTTATCTAAAACTCCCAGCCCCCTGGCCCCGTAATGACTTTCTCTTTAAACAATTCCTGTGGTTTGTATACATGTAACTGACTGTGTCTCAATCGCCTATGACAATATAATACAGGTAATTTTCTTTGGCTGCATTACTCTATCATTACTTTGGCTCTCTGCTTAATATATCACAGTAATGAATGTATAACAATGCCTGGTAACTTTTCCCCTGCTCTTCTACTAGTTATTTTAAAGTGAAGGGAGGAGAGCAGAGACTGAAGTCTAATTAATAATATGTTCATCTCAGCTTTGTAATAGAAAGCTGAAGAAAGGGGAAGGAAAGATATGGAAGATGACTGTTTATTTCTTAAGCTAATATAGCTTCAATCCACAATTATGGCTGGCAATGTGACTCTATGTGGCTATTTCATTTTGGGCACATAAAAAATGGCAAAGAAAAATGTAGAAACCCCAGACAAGCAGCAGGAGGAAAACATTTCATCTTGTACACAACTAAACGGCAAAGGAGACAAGCAGGCAACAGATGACAGATGAATGGGCCTATGATGGACTGTATTTTTGTGTCAAAACAGAGCCAACTGTCTAACAGTCATTCAGACGGTAGGAGAGGCACCACACAGCATGATTTCCAGTTCAGCTGGCACTTAGGGGTTTAATTATGTACATGGTAAATATCCTGCAAGGACAATATCCTGGCTTCAGATACGGGCACCCAAAGCCAAGGCTTCTTTCTAGCTCTGCCCCTCCTACTGTTCATAGTTTTCACTTTAAACCAATATAAACCTGTGAATTCCCAGGGATGAGGGAAGCTGTCACAAATGCCATACCACCTTTTCCCATCCCTGCCACACAGAGAACATTAATTCCCCTGTTTGTTCCTTGCAGGGGTCCAGTGGTCTGACAGGAGTCCTGCTGTCTGACATGAAGTGGTTTGAAAAGACAAATAAGGCTGGCTTGGGGTTAGTTTTTACATTGGCAGGTGGATATAACCTATATAGTCCACTTGTTCCCTGCGCTTCTCTCTGATCATCCTGTAGGCTGAGCAATACAGCCTAGCAAAGGTGCTTTCTGTAAAACTGAAATGGCACCAGGAGTGTTAGATAGAGCCTCTTTATGAGAAATGAGGATTTCTGAGCAGTCAGCTTTCAATCTGGAAGGAAAAGCAAGAAGCTTTTTGCAAAGCACAGCAAGAAATAATTGCTTATTTATGAATACCTAGTATTACAGTATAACTTGTACTATATGATTAGTAGTAAATGGCTTTGTTAACTAGATCAGAGTCTGTCCAGTCTGCACTAGGTGAAACTGCTTGGCAGAGGGGTTGGACTTGAGGATCTCCAAAGGTCCTTTCCGACCCCTGCCATTCTGTGATTCAGTGATTCCTGTCATTGGTTGGTGGAAGCCCACTGAATGTCAGATTGAGCAACCCCTTCCCGTGATTGCTGATTTCTTTCACACCACCTCCAACTCTGCTTTTGCTGGTAAAACAGGCAGTAACTGGTTTGCTTTGTAAAACCAGCAGTAATGTCACTGAAGTCAACGAAGCTAAACAAGCTAAGTTCACCGCTGAGCCAGAATCCCTCCAGCTGACCTAGAGGGTTTGCCACCCAGAAGGTCTTCTTTGGGGACTTCACCTATTCATTTCTTTCCACAAAGAAGTGTTCAGACTAAGAAGAAGGGAGTTAGGTGCAGTACCTGGAAATACTCTGGATTAGCTGTTTCAAAGCTAAGAAGAGCTTTTCTCCTTGATGGCCATAATCACTGTGAGGCTTTAACCAATGGAAATACTTAACCTGCTGTTAAATCCAAGGTGCTGCTTGTAAGAAACAGCTACCTTTCTAATACATTTCTAGTCTTTGAACAAGTACCCTTGGAGTGGGAATGAAAGGATCAGCTCTCCAAGAGCAGAAAGGTGTCATGCCTTCTCCAAGCTGAATTTTCTTTCTGGCCTTTCTTTTCAAGTCTTCAGACATTAAGAGAGTGATGTAGCCTGCAGATGTTCACAGTATGTATATCCTAATATCATATGCATAGCCCTCAGCCCTTGGATTTTGGTTTGATTTCACGGACCAGAGGCAATGGTATGAAGTTGCAGCAGGGGAGGTTTAGACTGGATATTAGGAAGAATTACTTTACTGAAAGAGTGGTCAGGCACTGTAACGGCCTGCCCAGGGTGGTGGTCAAGTTGCCATCCCTGCAGGTATTTAAGAAACATTTAGATGTGGCACTTTAGGGCATGCTTTAGTGGCTGAGATTGAAGGGAGAGGGTTGTGTTTTTGTCTATGGTTGGACTTGGTGACCTCAGAGGTCCTTTTCAATTGTGATGATTCTGTGATTCTGGCTTTGTGGGAAAGATGAATGAAGAGATGGAAGAGAGGGACTGGGGTGCTCTCTGGGGCTCTGTAAATCACCCTTGGCAAAATAGCTTTCACTACTTAAGACCTCACTGGTTTGTTTGATTTAGTGCCTCTTAACAAAGGTGGCAGATAATTTTTCTATACTGATTTGTATGTTGCTGTTGTGTCCTGACTGATCCTGACAAGAATGGGCAGGGGCTGTCCTTGAGTAGCTCCTTTCCTTCTTTGCTAATAAGCACCAAAGAAAGGTTCAGGCAGTTGATCATTTGTGTCAATGACCTTCAGGGGTATTCCCCAGCTCTCCAGGCTTGTCCCACTTGTCTGCATATGTGATCAGAGAGAACATGCGACAGCCACGGTGATGGCTGTAAAAATATCTCTTGTTTTCTTTTCCAAGACAAGATTTCCAGAAAGGAAGATTTCCTTAGGAATTTACAAATAAATTTCTCTTCTTCGTCTTGGCAGTAATTTCCTTTCCATTTTAGTAATAGGAATTACAAAATTATCTCCCCCAGTTCACTGATTCCTTCCTTGCCAGCCTTTCAGTTTTCCTGGAGTTTTATTAACCAGTGAAATATGAAACTCAAGGAAAGCCTTCACTTTCTATCCACACTCTTTGTTTCTTTAAAATAAACTGAACAAACCCAAATTCTGATTTTCCAGTATAAAAGTATTTAAGTGGAAAAAAATTAATCTAGTCCTGCAAGAGCTGGTGTCTGCAGACAGAGTCTACAGCACGTGGAGAGCAATGACAGGGGCAGGAAGGATGGCTGTCTGCCACGTGGCCTGGTGCCACTTCCTTACATATTGAACTAAATCTGGCCCTGTGCTTATTACAGGTATTCTTCCTCTTCTGCCCTCGTGGCTGTCCTGCCAAGCTGTTTCTGCCTGGGATAGGGCAGGGCTGCCTGCTAACTCCACTGTGGTTGTGAGAGAAAATGGAAGATCCTTTCTGTGCTTGTGCAGTTTTCTCATAGCTTTAAGAAACAATTTGAGAAGTTCTCCCTGACTTACAAAGACCTTCCAGCTGTGGGGCTGCGGTTTCCCTTGCTAAGGCTGGTTTTATTCATTACAGCAATTGAAAAAAAAAAAAATCTTGGTCTTTTCAGCATATAGTCTGCAGATCAGAGATCTGGCTATTCTGGCGGCACGTTACTTTACTTTTCCTTGGTGCTCTTAAACCCTGAATTTTGCTTCTCTGCTAGTCTAATAGCGGCAAAATATGTTCACTCTCACAGCATGGGGCAATCCCTGAGGATCACAGGTAAATGCACTTTTAATCGCCCTTCTGGTTTTGTGTGTGGTTGGAGATGTAGGGACAGGAAAGGATATAAAGTACTTGCCAAAAAAGTGGTTAATTATTTAGCAATAGCAGAAATGAGCTGAACCAGGCAAAATTGATCTTGCAAGGTCTAACTGGAGATGATTTTCCTAAGGGGAGTGAGCAGCTGCTTGCGACCCTGGGTTATGCAGAGGTCTAGAGGTTTAACTGGGATAAGGTAGATATCTGTGCATGTCTTCCAGCGTTTGGGGAGGGAGTAAAGCAGGGAGACCCAGCTCTGCTGACATTTTGTCATTTACCCTGGGCTTCCTCATAGGACCCTTGACTGTTCTGTATCCAGAAACACTGCTGCCAGTTTCCCCTACGGCTAGGCAGCTGGGTAGGATTTCATGATGCATTCCCTTGGTTACAGATTCTTCCTTGTATGTACAATATGAGACAGAGAGAGAGCAAGCAAGAGGTCTGTATACCTTTAATGGACTCCGCTTTATTACTGAATTGCATTATCCAAGCTTCCCAGATGGAATATGCAATTTCAGTGAGTGCACAACCAATGATTTCTCTTTGTTGTTTTTTTTTTTTTTTCCTGCCATGTGATACTAAGAGGGTATGAGGTTGCTGAGATGTCAGCAGCCAAGGAAATAAATATGCTGATAAAATAACTTACTAGGTTACAGCAACAGAAACTGTCTAAATTCCTTGCTAACAAAACCTAATCATGATAAATTACATCCCTGCATTTGAAAACACCCCCGGTTCCCTAATGATAACCTCTCCAGATGAATCTGTGCAGCACTGGCTATGTTTCAGTTTATGGGGGACTCATGCTATGTCCATTTGAAGAATTGATGACTGACTGTAGCTGTTTCAAATCCAATTTGTCCCACACACCATGAGATAAAGATTTTCACTTGCATTGAGCGTTAACCCAGAGAGTGCTGAACTTCTGCAGCCCTCATAAAATGAGAGCTGAAGAGGGAAGGGGTGTAGAACTCTGTCTGACAGTAGAGTGGAGCTGCAGAAATATGAGTGCTGTAAAGCACTGAGTACACATTTTGATACTGTCCTTATAAATCCCATATTAAAAGGAAATTATAACTGTACATATTATCCTATAGGAAATACTAATGGTTTAGAAGTTCAGGAAATCCTAGACCAGAACACATTACAAAGACTACAGAGAACATTACATGTTGGGAGCAAGAAAGCTCCCAATGTACCATTACTGGAGTTTACCAAAGGATAAAGGGAATCTTCTAGTAAATGTAAACTTCTTTGGAGGGTTTTAACCCCCTCTTTGGTGGCTTAAACAGAAGACCCTAGACTAAGACATTCAATTGTTCTTGTGGCCATTGATTATCTGAGAATCACAGAATGGTTGAGATTGGAAGTGCCCTCTGGAGGTCATCTTGTTCAATGTCCCTGTTCAAGCAGAGCCACCTAGAGCAGGTTCCCCAGGACTGTGTCCAGACAGCTTTTGAGTCTCTTTAAGGATGGAGACTCCACAATCTCCCTGGGCAACTTGTGCCAGTGCTTGGTCACCCTTTACACCCAGAGTATAGAATTGTTTTCTGATGTTCAGAGGGACCTTCCTGCATTTCAATTAGTGCCCATTGCCCCATGTCATGTCACTCGGCACCTCTGAAAAGAGCCTGGCTCTGTCTACTTTGCACCCTCCCTTCAGGTATTTATAGACATCAATGAGATTCCCCTTAAGATTTCTCTTCTCCAGGCTGAACAGTCCCAGTTCTCTCAGCTGTTCCTCATATGTGAGCGGCTCTAATCATCTTAATGGACTTCACTGGACTCTCTCCAGTGTGTCTATGTCTCTCTTGTATGGAGGAACTCAGAACTGGACCCAGCACTCCAGGTGTGGCCTCACCAGTGCTGAGTAGAACAGAAGGACTGTCTACCTTGATCTTCTGGAAACACTCCTCTAATGTAGCCAAGGTTACCATTAGTCTTCTTTGCCACAAGGATGCATTTCTCTGTTATGTTCAACTTGGTGTCCACCAGGACCTCCTAGTCCTTTCTGCCATGCTGCTTTCCAGCCAGGCAGCCTCCAGCATTTACTGGTGCCTGGGGTCCTTTCTAGAACTTTATGATCCTGTCAGACCATTTCTCCAGCCTGTGGAGGTCACTGGGGATGGGAGCACAGCCCTCTGGTGTATCAACCATTCCTCCCAGTTTTGTGTCACCAGCAAACTTGCTGAGAGTATATTCTGCCCCATCATCCAGATCATTAATGAAGATGTTAAACAGGACCAGACCCAGTATTGACCCCTGGGGACACTGCTAGTTACTAGACTCCAGCTAGACTTTATGCCACTGACCAGCACCCTCTGGGCCCAGCCACTCAGCCAATTTTCAATCGACTTCACTGTCTGTTCATCCAGCCCATAGTTCAACAGATTGTCTATGAGGATGACATATGTCTATGGGAGACAGTGTGAGAAACCTTACTGAAGTCCAGGTAGACAAAACCCACTGACCTTTCCTCATCTACCAAACCAGTTGTTTCATCATAGAAGTTGATCAGGTTCGTCAGGCACCAGGTTGGGTACCTTCTGAACACTGAACTAGAAATGACTTAAGTAGAACAGATTTGCAGAGAGCATCTGCTTAACACTTCCTGCTAGTCAGTCTTTTATAGGTATCTAAGACTGTGCATTTAAACTAAGTAGTTAAAATTTTATCTTAAATTAAGCTGGAAGCAAATAGCGATTCAAGCTGTACATCTGACTACACCAGACAACATCTTTACTTTTATGTTTAATGATCAGGAGAAGAAAAGCGCTGTTTAAGAAAAATCCCTCAATTTATGGTTTCCCTTATTAGTGCAGATCCATAATATCTACCTATATGGACTGAAAATTATGCCTTTCTGTGTGCTATTAAGTGCTGATTCTTAAGTGTTAGAGATCTATTTTGCTTCTACATGAGGTCTGAATTAATTATTTAGTATTCTGTAAAGGCCTACTTCCAGCTCCTCCATAAGTCATTGGAAATGTTCCCTTGATCTCAGTGTGTAGGTCCCTATGAGTGCTGCTCAGGCTGAATGCTCAGTCTCTGGAAGGAAGAATTACTGCCCGCTGCACATTGCTGAAGCTCTCCCAGGCACCCCCCATCAGCTGCTGCAGCCCCTCTACAATTGGTCCAGCAAGGAAAACAGGGAAGACAAACTCTCAGGAGAGGAACTTCTCTCACCATTATGGTAATACTTTAAGTAGCCTTTTAGCTGATGATCATGATAGGCTACAAGAACCTGGGTTTTGGTAACATCTATCCTTCAGCCACATCAGTTGCTCTGGTCTCCTGTACCTCTCAAACCTTTTAACCACCTGCCAGCAATGTTTGAGAAGGTCTGTGAATAACACATAAGCTTTTCTGTTTATACTTCCACATGACCTTCTTCAGGTGAAACCTCTTTCCACATTGGAAATGTATCTACTATGTCCCAGTAGAGAGATCTGATCTGTAGAGAGATCAGATCAGCACTGCGTTTCCCCTGTATTCAGAGCCTTGCCAAGGACCCTGAAAGACTGTTGGATTGAGTGGTATCTCCTCTGAGAAGAAAGAAGGATAAAAAGGGATGGGCTTCAAAATTTAAAGGGAAACTTAAATCTCCAAAGAGACCTTCCACTTACCTGGGACTGCAAAATGAATGAGGAGGATAGAAATATGAGGGAGAAGACTATAGCAAATGGCAAAATCACTAGTGTGATTATGTCTATATGCATATTGGATTATCTGTGAAAGTGAACTGTAGAGTTATAGTCAAAATTCATGGGGTTTAGAGATGAAAGGTTTTTTTGAAAATTTGTTAGAACTGGCAGTATGCTGTTGTATGAAGTTTCTGCAAAGTCAGTTGATAATATATGAGAGGTGGTAAGTTTTATGCTTTTGCCTGTTGGATTTGGGCACTGAACATCAGCCCAGAACCAAAACTGACTTCAATACATCTAAAAGTTTAAGTAGCTTCTTAATATGTCTATTCTGGAAAACACTTAATAGTGCACTTACATTTATGCACATATTTAAGTCCTATTGATTTCAAAATGGAATTTAAGCACACACCTAAATGCTTTGCTGATTTGTGATATGGAGGAACAAAAGAGTTGCATAGTGGAACAGATTAAAGGACTATCTAACAAGGTATCCAATACCCATCAATGCTCAATAATGTATTTTACTTTTTAGTGCTATACGATGACGAAATTTCTTCCTGACCTCAGCACATAACCGTGCCCCGAAGCATGAGGATTGATAGCCCTTGTAAGTGTATTAAGCTAGTGTCCTTGCAGATGTTCTTTTTATTTATATAAATGCTGATTCACTTCTTGAACCTGAAGAGCTATCCTTCTCAATCTCTAGAGCAGTGAATATCATGGTTTAATTATACCTTTTGTAAACAGCATTACCTTTCACCCACTCACAATGTCTTCCTTTGTAATTTCATTCAATGGCCACCAAGTTATATTTTATTATCAAAAAGGCTGACTAGCAGTGCTTTCTTGTCCTTCCTTTTGCCATTCATAATCTTCTATACCTTTATTGTAGCTGCCTTTAATTCTCAAATTATTATTTTCCTTCTTCTGAGGTATCCTAAAGTGAACTACCTCACTCACAGGGAAAATAAATTTCTCAGAGCTCTCCTAAGTGTCCGGTCCCAGGACTTAGTCACAGCTTTGGCATGAACTCCAGTTGAGGAGGAATGCATGCAGGAGCAGACCAAGAGTGTGGCAACATCTCAGGGTATGCTATCAGCTAAGTTGCCACCCCTGCCCTCTTTCCAGACCAGCATTACCGATCACCCACATCTGCAGATTTACGTGAAGGGTCTGACACCAAGGTTTGCAGAGGAGGGGCGTACACTCAACACCTCAGTGTGTGCCCAGGGCACATCAGGGCATTTAAGTGCATGAAGTATGATCCAGGCCCATCAAGAGCTCTTCTGCTCCTAAACACAGAGTTGATCATTTGAGTTCATATGAAAGCTTAGCAAAAAGCTATTATCATAGGTAGAAAGCACATGGTTCAAAGGGATCAGTGTGTTCGTCACTGTGCTCCTTTGTCTTGCTTATACACCTCAGAAAGTCACAACCTGGTTGTTGCTTCTAGCAAGAGAGCAACCAGAGGAAGGCACCTCCTTGCAACTGGCTCAGAAAACTTGGATATTATGTGGCAGGAAACAATAAAATCTCTGTGTATACTTCCGTTTTCCTTGCATGGAGAGGGAACTAGAAGCCCTTTGTTGACAATTTTTCTTCACTGTGTTTCTGTGAGCAGGTGGCACAGAGTAATAAAAGGACACCATTTCATTCCTATCTCATTTCTTCATAAGTGGAGAATGACCACGTCTTCTTTGCCTGAGGCTGATTTCTGACATTCTCTCATACCTGTTATTACACGTGTTGGTTCACTGAAATCACTGGAGACCTCAGTTTGTGGAGACATCTAAAATTCTCTGCGAGAGGCAATCTGAATCTGGCCCCACATGGGATCATTGTGCAATGAAGGTGCAAAAAGGCAAGATGGCAGGAAAGGGGATCAGGTAATCAAATCCCACAGCAATTTTTGCAATGGTCAAAGGGCATCGTGTGGTATTTATGATTCTTTATTCACTTCCTTCAGTTTTTAAAACCATGGATAATCCGTAAAACGAGAATGTCCTGGTTGATCCTAGTACCATGATTCCTGTGGGTCTTAGTGGAAATACTGGAATATGGAAATACTGGCAGCCTGTAGAACTTGACTGGAACAGACCCCCATGATGGAAGGAACTGCTTGCATGCAAAAAGAAGAGATGAGATGACATCCACTTGGGGAGTGACAAAGTCAGAGCAGGGATCACTAATGATGTCTGGTCAAGGACACCGGATGCAAAGATAGCGTCTTGACACTGGAGGGGTGATATCTGTGGGGATGAAGGAGAGAAGCACAAGAGAGGAATGGTCTGAGACACTGGGAAACAGATCTGGGAAAATCAGCAAGATTCAGGTAAAAATATATGGGAAATGCAAAAAAAGTGAAGATGCCAATGGGGATACCAGGTTACAAATCAAGCCAACAGGGAAGGCACTGATTCAAAAAAGAGAAGGGAAAAGCTTTTAAAAGGGGAAATAAGTATCTTCTTTCTGCTATGTCCAATATGACAAAATTAAATAATCTTAGACATTTCTAATCTTCCTTTCAATGGAAACTCTCCAAGGCTTCCTTGGCCTCTGCAGGCAATCACTTTAGGCCCTGAAGCATGAGATATGATTACCATTATAATTATCTTAGCTTGTATAGATACAAATGTTACTAATGGTCATAAAATTATCCAGTGTGGGCTCTTTTTCCCCTTCCTTTTAGCCAGTCTCTGCATTACTGTCCTTAACTTCCTAGGGCTGTGAATTTCTGAAGGGAAGGACACGCTGCACAAGTCAGTCTGCTCCTCGGATTTGTTCTAAATATACAGCTTTTTACAATCCCCAGCCCACAGCTTCCCTTGGGTTTCTAAAGGATTTCAAATAATGAAAAGTGAATTGGGAAATGAACTATTGTTATGGGTGAATTTTATCAGATAGTTTTATGGAAATTGGTGGATTATTTATATATACTGTAATTGTAACATGATTCACTAAATACATTTGAACACTAAATGTACTGCTTATTAATTTACATTTTAAGAGTCCCCTTGTTCTTGCATTATGTGACAATATAAAAAGCACAGACTGATTAGTTTTCACTATTTCTTATATAATTATGAATACCTCAATCAAATCTCTTCTAGCTCCTTTTTTCTTTCAGGCAAAATACAATAGGGTCCTTAAAATTTTCAGGTTTTACTTTTGACAAGCAGATAAGATTGCCTCATTATCTGAAATATTGCTCTGTACTTCCGTAAATTGTTACTGGAACTATCAACATGCTATTTAACTGCACAGGCTTGCTTCACTACTCAAGGCATCCAAATAGGTTTAATGGCCACTTATGCCTGTGCGGGGTAATTACCACAATGCCACCTCACTCCTCGCTTCATTCTGCAAGTCTTTGATTCAAGAAGATATGCAACCTTGTGCCTGACTTGGGAAATAGCCCAGCTGAAGACAACAGGTTTCTTCAAATGATTTTGATCGGTGATAAGTTTAAAGTCTTTACTGAAAGAAGGCCCAAATGACTCAACGAAAATGGCAGTCGTGCTTTTGGTGATCAGTTATTTGGGGCAGCGGCTGTCTTTTAGGCTGTGCTTCTATGGTTGGGATGCAACTAGTGCTGCTGACACCACCACAAATATCATGCTCTGAGAGTAGCAGGATTAGTAAAGCCTTGTTTTGCCTGCATTTATAGCCCTGCTCTTATTCATCCCCCCCCCTCAACTCCCTATCTTCCCAATTCCTATCCAAGGTCATTGCTTGCAGGGCTTTCCGTAGCCTGCCCACCCCTTTGGCTGCATCGTGGGACTCACATCCCCTTCCTGTATTCCAAATTTGACAGCTAGGCAGAGGGGAAATAGTTCTGTAGCAGACCTGCATGGGTGGGCTGAGCAAAGCAAGTAGCATTCAAGCTCACTTTGAAACCTTTCCTTCTATGGTGACATTGATTTGGATCCCTTTCCTGTATCCAGCCCCAATTCTTACAAAGGCATAGGAGTTTTGCATCTCTGAAACCTTCTTAAAGGTTTGTTGAAATTAGGCAATGACTTAAAGCAATGCAGGGAAGGAGGTGGGGAAGCAGCAAGCAGGAGGACAATTTCATAAGGCTTGTTTCCTCAAGAAATGAGGATAATAAATAAATAATCATGAGCCAGGCTGCAGGACTCTGTGATTATATGAGCAAGATTAATTTACTTTCCCCCCCCATAATAACACTCATTGCAAGAACCTTGCTCTGGGCTTCTTAGATGGGTAGAAGTATTTCATAAACCTGTCTATCACAAAAATACAAAAGGTAGTTAACTTGGAAACCCTTGGATTTCTTTGCTATTTCCATGCTGTTTCTCTCCAAACTCTTCTAGCAGGGAAGTTCACTTCTGAGGAGGTGAAATAAGCAGGGTGTATGCTGCCCAGCAGGGAGGGGAGATCGATGGTCTGTCATATGCCTGTGATTCACACTGCAGGTCATGGATGCCACATACTGGATCAACAGACTCTTCTCCTTTCTCAGGAGAGGCTTATTCCCTTTGGAATGGAGACCCTCTGGGGTGATAATGAGAAAATATTATTCCTGGCATGATACAGCAGATTACTGCTGAGGGAACTCCACCATCAGGTTAGAGAAAATGTTCCAGGTGAGAATGGGCGCAGCTGGGGAACTGGCTGTGGTGTCTTGCAGAGCAGATGAGTACTTTAGGTCCCCCTCTGCTTTTGGCTCTGTCCGGATTTCAGTCACTCCTGCAAATGCCTGTGTGGGTAGAGGAGGCCAGTTTCCACCATGATCCTCTTTAAAAGTTGAAACTCCAACTGTAGCAGCTGGGCTGCCGAGGCCTAAAACTGTAGCACCAGCCACCTCTGCCTGTTAAATAGGTCTGCGCTGCTTTCTTCCTCCCTTTTGCTAACACTTTCAGTAGAGAGATTGTGTGCCTCTTTGTGTGTGTGTGTACAAGAGAGATGGACACTTTGAGCTGGTCTCTTCCCTGCTGCTGACACCACACTTCTACCTCAGCAAGATGCTGCCCTGGCAGGAGCTGCCAGCCTTCCAGAGAAGCATCATCCGTCAGGTGGAGCGTTAAGCTGCTCACTATGGAAGCCAAGCCTATTAAAATACAATCCATCTCACGGACATAGTGAGAGATGCATTGACCGGTCTCAACATTAAGAGCAGCAGCAGACTTCCTGCACTAAGCATTTCCACCTGAAAACAAGCTTGCTAAATGATTCCTTTGCACGCTCCTTAGCTTGCATCCATAGGCCTCCCAGCCTGGTGTGTTGACTGTATCTCCTGTCTGCATCCTTAGGCAATTTTTCCCCTTGTCATAAAAGAAATAAAAGTTTACCAAATAGATGAATAATTCTGATTAACTACAAATAGTTGTATCCCAGAGGTGTCCCTCTGGTGCAATTATCCACTCCCCCTTTGCTGTAGCAGAAGAGCATCTCTTTATATTTCTGTCAGATGATGATACTGCAGTAATTTAGTGCTCTGCAGGCTCTGCCTCACCCACCTTCACCGAGCCTACCCCAGTGTCTCATCTCAGAGCTGGGACCACAGGGCAAAGCATTAGAAGGAATTTCTCCATGTTATTTGGTGGACAAACCCACAATCCCTACCCTGGATTAACTCAGGAAACCCATCCCGGAAGCTGCTGAGTCTCTTAAAGCTCAGGATATGTACTTACACAGTAGCTAGGTTTCAGCACTTGCATTTTTAGCAATGCTTCTGTGCTAGTGTGCTCCTTGCTCTCACTGTGGCCCTGGTTAGAAGCTCTCTAGCAAGCGAAAGGTTTTAGGAGCACTAGATAACCACAGCCTGGCCTCCACCCTCCGTTCCCTCATCAGAGGTTTATTGCCTCTGGTGTATAGTATGCGGTTCTGCAGGCACATTGTGACAGAAAGTATGTTTACATTGATACTGATACTGGTGTGCTGGTGGTCTTGGGTAGAGATATCAGAGTGACCATTACTAGGGAAACTAGCTTGGGTGACAGAAAAGTCTAGCCACCCAAAACAGAGTTTAGAGTATTCTTATTTGCCCTGTTTCTTGTAGCACAGATCTCAAGACCACATCTGGCATGCTGGGTCTCTGTGCCCTTAAACACAGGGAAATTAGTAGCTACCTCTTATGACAGCATGTACATCTCTTAGAGGTTCAGGAGGAGTGCTAACCATGGCCATTTTATATTCTGTCTGTAGCTCCAAGCTTTGGCTATATGGGTTTGATTTGCTATCAAGCTAGACGTGTGATCTTATGCTCTTTCAGCTCTAAGGCTAGACAGTATCGTTCTTCCACTGGGCTTGAATGTGTGCTCTGCATCTCCACTTATTGACACCTTTTCTTACAAAATGGAACAGGATCCATGAAGGGCGATTCGCTGCCATGCTTCAGTGAAGATTACATTACTAAAGGGCATTTCGGGGATGCTTTGCATCCCCTCCTCAGATTCACTAGCCCTTAACTCTAGGCTACAGGCTGTTCAGGAATTACACTCATAACCTCTTTGGGATCTGCTTTCTTTTTAAGGAAATATATTTAAATATTCACTGGGAAAGAATAACTCTATTGTGGAAGCCAAGAGCAACTGGGGTTTCAGTTTCTGCTTCAGTGAATTTCTACACAAAGCTCAGGTGAGAAAGAGAAAAACAGAACACTATAAGCTTGAAAAGCATGAAAACAGCCTATATATAGAAACAATAAACAGCAGCCTGTGTAGGTGTCATTAGATCACTCCCATGTCCTACAGTGTAAGCCCACGTGTCACCTTTACCACATAATTTTCCCCACCTGTCTGCTGAACCTCATTCAGAGGCCAAAGTTTGGAGCTCTCCTTTGGCAAGTACTCTCTTGTCTCACCAGCATCCTCCTGGGATACCCCTCATGCCCAGCAGTGCCTGATCCTTGAGCAGGGTCCTCACACAAAGATGGACAAGATCCTTCGCTCTCCAGTTTCACTCACCAGTTGTAGTTCAGGTGGCTCCCTAAAAGCCATATCAAGGATCTCAACACTCAAGGACTTCACAGACAAAACTGTATTTCCCAGACCTGCACTGGGAAAAGAGACAGAACTGAAAAAACCCAGGGCAAACCCAACTGCTCCCCTGTGCATCTGGAAAAGCCTGCCAGGACACAAAGGATGAGTGAAGGGGCTGCCCTGGTGTCCAGTGCAGCGTGTATCCCTGAAGCACTTTCAGACTTGGCAGTCCTTGTCTTTCTCAGCCCTTTCAGATTTCCTTGTGCTCAACTACACATGTGTGTGTGCTCTCTGTCATAAAAAACAGAGTTATTTTCAGTAAAGATGATCACAGAGGCAGAATTCAGCATTTAACTTCTTCCATTATCCCAAAGAAAATGTTTGGAGTGACCTTGGGGCTTTAATTATGAACCCTAATTAAAAGGTTTATGCAAATTCAGGAGGAGCAGAGATTCTCTCCTCTCCCCCGAAATACTTATTCAAGCTTTTAATTTTGTGAAATTCTAATCTTTAAACTTTTTTGTTCTTTATGCATGTTTAGTACATTTTAGCAAGAATCCTTTTGTCTAATTATTCAGAAAAGTGGGCTGTGTTTCTTCTTAAAAATCCCACGGACCCCAAATTATCTCTAGAGTGTTGTAGGAGGTTAAATTTAATACCATACTTCTGACTTGCATCGATTGGCAATGCAGCTATTTCTGCTGTACAATTTCCTTCTTTTCAATGCCATTATTATTTGTTTTTTATAATGTGGGAGGATCTATCCATCCTACTTAATTCTGAACCAGGACTCCGCTGTGCTGAGTGTTGTACAAACACAAAAGAAAACCACGGTTCTTACCCCGAGTGTGCAGGGTGGCGAGACAGGAATGAAGAGCTCAGTAACAACAACTGCAGCACACGCAGCAGCTGCTGTGCCAGAATCAAGGATTTTGGGGGTGTCACAGCACTGATGGCCTTGACGTGATTTGGGAGGAAAACAATGTAGAGGTGACTGTAGATTTTAATGGGAGCCTATTAAAAGTTGAAGGTGCCATGCAGGGAAAAGTGCAAAAGTGTTTATTAGAAACATGAACAATCAGACGGTTACCATGCCGTCCTTTTTGCTTTAACTCTGCTATTGCCAAAGGGAGTTTTGTTCCTCTGGTTAGCTCAGGCATGTTGTTATAAGTTCAGGACTCACCATGAGGATGCAACACCAGCACATTATGAATCTGACACATTACCTGAGCCAGTATTGATAAATCTCAACGTCTAAAGGACAAAATCACTGCTAGCAGAGAGTTTCTCTACATCAAAGAGTCAGCACAGGCTCAGCAAAATCCCATTTAAACCCTTGGATTATAAGAGGAAGTGCAACTAGGAAACAGGCCTTGAATTGTAGTCCTGGTCTAGGTAATTTTCATTAAAGTGTGTATAATTTTGAAGATATGAGATGTCTGGTTTCCCAGTGCCCTGACATGTACATTGCTTTCCTTGCTGATAAGCTGAAAAGCTACTTCAGTATCGCAGACAGTAGAGAGAACGGCTGTATTTATATCCTGCTGGAGTAGTTCTTCAGAGGTTGCGGGAATGCCTGCAAGATTTGCAGGTCAGCATTTCTCCGTAATGAGTAGATGGAAACTGTAAATCACTTCCCACACTCAAGTTATGTGATCTGCCCTCCACAAGAGTTAATAATCAGATCTGTTAAAAGAAAAAACAACCACAACCAAACAAAACCTAACAATAGCACCACTACAAGGGCTTTTTCCTTCACAGCTGCTTTAGTTCAAGCATGAGTATCTGAAAAATCACACTGATGGTTTCCCAGATTTGGAAGGGATGCTAAGGTTTAAGGGAGCAGATGGGAACAAACAGCTGCTGGGAGATAGCAGCAAGCCTTGATTCAACAGAACACAGAGGACTGAACAGGAAAATAGTTATGCAATAGATAAAAACCTTCATAATCTTTTTCATATTGAGATTATGGCAGTTTACATCATCATTCATGGGGATGTCACTGGACACCCTGTGCTGGAAGTGACTCTGCATCACTGGGCTTATGAGGTCTTTTGCTCTTCCCCTCCTGCGCTGGTGCTCCTGGTGACTGATACTTTCTAAACTGGAGAAGCAATTGACAGCAGAGTGTCCTCACTACTGCTTAAAGGCCATTCTAAGTTTTAGTGCTTCCAAGCACCCTCAACAAGATGCTCCAAAGCTATGGGAACGTTAAAAAAAAATAAAAAAAAAAATAAAATTATATATATATAAAAATATAGCTGTAAACCTTAATACTCACTGTGTAGGGCAAAGTAAGCTGCTTCAAGTGATGCTCCAAAAAGACATGCTAAAACAAGAGGAAACACCCAGAAGCTTCATATGCTGCCTTTATCCCGATGAATCAGGCTTGTTCTGTTTTTTTATTCTGCTGATTTATAGACCATCTACTGCTATGGCAGCAGGGTGTTTATTTACAAGTAGATGAACATAAATTCTGATAAATTCCATAAAACCTGGAGAAAAAAAACAAAGCTTAAGAAAAAAAGCCTGAAAACTCTAGCTAGCTCTAAACATCTTCTGTTGTGCTCTAAGATACGACACAGGATATTGTGAGTTCCAGGGTTTTTAACAGAGATGACAGATAAAAATAAAACACTCCAAGGATATTTTTGAAGACATTGAAATAAAGGTCAGTGGACATATTTTCAAAAGCACATGTGTGATTTAGAAAACAAAGTCTTATTTTTGAAAGACACCGATACAGAATATTACTGGCATTTAGCATTTCATTCCAGTGAAATCATTGGAGATTCAATACCTTGCATCTTGGAGGATCTGGGCCTAAAAGGTCTTGCATTCTTTCGAAGTCCTTTAATTTTAGAACTTTAGGTCTAAATTAGTTTTGTAGTTAAGCCACAGGTGCCTCAGTCATTTGGGTTGTGTAAAACTGTGCTGGAAAACCTAAATGCCTTTAGAAATTTGAACCATGGAAGATGAATGTCTCTTGACATTGCATGAGACTGCAGGCCTGCAGGACACATCTACTGAGACTGAAGCAAGTTAAATGTCTCCGTTTCTGCTAAGGACCTCAGGACCATCTGTCCAAGGAAGAAATTTTAAAAGGCACAGAGAGCTCTAGAGCCTTCACTCTAGTCAAATATGGGTTAGAAGGTGATTTTTCAAAGCAAATATATCAGTGAGTAACTTACCTTACACAAAGCAGAGAGACTTCCAAATCAGATACAACCACGTCTTCTAACTTCAGTCTGTTGTTAAGGAAGACTTTAACTATGAATTTTCCTAACCTTTCTGTATAGTTGTGGGAGTGGGAAAATCCACTCCAAATCACTTGGAGAACAGAATAATTCTATGAAAATTGGCATTGAAGAAGGAAACCTATTGCAATGCTTCACTGTCTTCACTGCTAGCAAGTTCCTTAATGTTTAATCTGATGCTATCTTGCTTTAAGTTTTTTCCCATTATTTCTCACCTAGCCATCATGGACATGGACAAAATTTAATTCCTCTCTTTGCAGTGGATTTCTAGATATCTGGAGACAGTAGGTTTTTGCTCAATCCTCTCTTCTTTACAGTAAACAAATCAAATTCTTTTAATCTATCTTTGAAGACATTTAGCATCTCATCTGTGCCTCAAACAATGGGCAAAAATAAATTATAACTGATGTTGAAGATCTATACCCTCTGCACTGACTTGTGTTAACAGCAATGTCCCTTAAAAAAATGCAGTGGAAAATGAATGTGAACCTGAATGAGACTCAGTGGCATAGGTGAAACAGCATTGCTCCTTGAGGCTCATAGACACAGACCACTGCCTTGTCTGTTTGTCCTACCAGGTAGTAGCACTTGGTACACTTGCAAGTAGGGCAAACTTGAGAGACCTAGACAATGGATTTTTTTTTTTCTGAGACTGCAGGAGCATGGGAGCTTGTGCCCATTTTCTTTAGAAGTCACGGGGAACCTTGCTGTCTTTAAAAATGGACAAATGTCTGATGTCCATGAGTATCATTATCAGGCTTTTTGTGTCAAAAGGGATGGAACTGACTCGTCAGCTTTCACTGTACAAGACAATTGGAAAATGCACTGTGTGCATGTCTGCCCCGTGAACTCACTGTGCTCAGTATGTCAAGTAAGGGGTGAACAACTGATATTAATGAATGTGGGCTGCATGACTCGGTCACTAACATCCCCAGCAATTCTGGGGCTTAGGAAATGTAATTGAGCTCAGTCTTCTGGTAACTAGGGAAGTGTACTTGAATGTAATGTCCAAGAGATGTGCTAGCTTTAAACCTGTGCTAGCCAAACTCATGAAGAAATGAAAAATATTTATCATCATTTCAGGAAAGACTTAGAGTAAGAAGAAAAGAATTAACATATTCTTTGAAATATATAGACCCAGTTTTTATATTTTTTTCTTTTTTTATATGTCTTTTATGTATTTTTCACTCTTGCTTTAATCAAGAGAAAATATGTTATGTGATTATGGTACTTTTGAACAGGGAAGATAATTTGCTAGATGCCTTGTATTAAACTTTCCTTTTGTCTAATAAACACATAACGCTTATGTAATGTGTTATAATGCAAAAATATATTTATCATCAGTGGGGAGGCTGTTGGCATTAAGAACATAATTACTGCTACTAAGCTCCCATTCAGTGAAGGTTATCATATCTAAACAAAGTCTATGGTCCTGGAGATTTTCTAAAAGCGCTATTAAAATTTGCCACCTATGAGCAGTACACATAACAGCAACTCTCGAGGTTGGCTCACTGCAACTCTGAGTGAAGTGGAATGATTATTTCATGGGCTTGGCAAACTATCCTTTTGTTTATTCAGCTCAGTGGGATGTTTGCTTTCTTCACAACAGCGGGACACTCTGGATTCATGTTCAGTTTGTGATCTGTTGTAACTCCTGCTCCTTTCCTGCAGAGCTGTTGTATTTCTGTCTTCTGTATTCTTTCATACTCCACACATGGCTGTCCAATTCCATGTGGCTTCCTCCCTCATATCCTCCTCTTGTACATTTGTGGTTTTGCCTTCCATTTTGGAATGCATTCATGTGTCCCATTGACTTTGTCAACATCCTTTCTATGGTGACTCCTTCTGCCAGGAGCAAATGTAAAAATTCTGGAAACTGTACCTTCCTAGCAAAATCTGCACAGGATGCTGCAAAGCACTCTGGACCTCTCAGATGTCCTCAGACTGTCTACCTTCTCCTGCCCTGGAAACAAAACTGTCTCATTTGGCAGGGAGCAGGATCAGGAAAGAACAGATCTCTTCCTGTGTTGGCAGGACTGGACTACACCTGACCCTTTGAGAAGTCCACAGCAGAGACTGGGGAGAGGAAGATTCAGAAAAATATCTTTGTTCATGTGTGATGTGGACAGAGAGTGAGGCACAGGCTTCCAGCAGCAAAAAATAATGGCTGTTGCCTGTGATGCCTCCTTTTTAGCATATCCAGATCTGACCAGGCCACTTCTGATGCCATAAAGGAAAGATGAAGGGTTTGTGTTGTAGGAAGGAGGAACCTAATCTAGGGACGATAAGCCACCACTCCTCACTCCTTCCAGACAGAGAAACCAAGCATGTTTTCCCACAGCTTTCTGTCTCATCTCATTATCTTCTGCCCCAGGCTTAGTCCCTTTGCAGGAACAGTCTGGTTTTGGCACAGTACATGTCATTCATCCATTGGCTGAAAAAAGAATGCAGTTTTCTCTCCCTTCTTGAGGAGCTACGGCCTGGGGTGAAGGTAACACCTGCAGGGATAGGGAGAGGATGGGTAAGTCCCATGGGGTGTGGTCACATCCTGCTAGTGGGATGCCTGGAGTGGGAGAGCAAAGTGCCTGGAGCTGCTTCCTACCCTGGCCCTGGAAGGGAGATGCATGCACACTGGGTGGGCCACAGTGGTCCTCTGTATGCCATGTAATAGGTGAGAGCCCAGGGACTCGGGAGAAAGTTTCTTTCTGCCTGGATGCACCTGACATCTGCGTTGTTTACCCCTTTGGATTTCAGAGCCTGTTTAACCTTCCTAAATGTGTCCTGACAGCTTTGTAATTTCTGTTCCCGCTAGACTAAGTATCTGCTACATCAAGGGAAAAGAGAGCACAAGGTGGGGAAAAACCACAGACAACCCCAACTGCTCATCAACCCTAAATTCCTCTGAGGAACACTGGTGTGCTGGTTTTCACTGGGATAGAATTAATAGTAGCTAGCATGGGGGCTATGTTTTGGGTCTGTGCTGAAAGCAATGTTGATGATGCAGATACTTTTTCCTCATTGCTGAGCAGTGCTTACACAGTCAGGGCATTTTCTACTCCTCACCATCACCCCATCAGCAAGGGCTGGGGATGCACAAGAAGTTGGGAGGGGGCACAGCTGATGGGGGGGACAGATGACCCTAACTGGCCAAAGGGATATTCCATACCATATGACATTGTGTTTGGTATATAAAGCTGAGGGAAGAAGAAGAAAGGAGGGGGACCCTCAGACTGATGGTGTTTGTCTTCCCAAGTAACCATTACACATGATGGAGCCCAGCTTTCCTGGAGATGGTTGAACACTTGCCTGCTGATGGGAGACAGTGAATCAAGTCCTTGTTTTGCTTTGCTTGTGCATCATGTCTTTATCTTTACCTATTAAATAAATTTTATCTCAACCCATGAGTTTTCTAACTTTTACTCTTCTGATTCTTTCTCCCATTCTGCTGGGGGGAAGTGAGCAAACATCTGTGTGGTGCTTAACTACTAGCTGGGGTTAAACCACAACAACTGGAAAGGGTTCAAAGCCTCTTGCCCTCTCTGTCCATGCCACTCAAGCTGATTCCTTGTGTCTCAGTTCACTTATCTGAGTTTCTCAGGCTCAGAAGATATTTATGAGGGAAGTATAGAAATTTACACAGTCAAATTGGATGGCATGAAGGAAACCTCTCAGGAAGACAAGTACCCGAGCCTCTTGAGATAGTGCTGAGATGGGAAAAGGTTGTAAATAAGAAAATTGGGACTAAATGAGGAGGCTGGCTTATTAAGAATTCTGACCTGCACTTTCACATAGAGGGACCATATTCTTGGCACCTAGAAGAAGGCTTGTCTGCTGCTGATACACCTCTTTGCTAAATGTGCTATCGCTTCTGAGAATACATGAAGCCCCACAAGTGCTCACTGCCACATTGCTATCCATACAGCATGTGATCTGAGACAGCGTGAGCAGCAAATTATGGCTTCACCACTGGTGCCAAAAATACCTGCAATCTGTTTTTCTAAGAATAGAAGTTTTATCTTGGATTGAATGTTACCTTTGGGAGTTAAACCTGTCCCCTTTTTAGAAAAAATTAAATGAATTTTCCAAACAAACAAACAAACAAACAAACAAACAAACAAATAAATAAAAATCAAAGGTTTGATTCTCAGAATTCCAAGACACACTGCTTCAACATTCTACTTCTGTATTTATTTTCTTAAGGGATTTTTTGAGACATTGAGGTACAACTGAATCAGTGGGGAAAAATAAAAAGTGAAAATGAAAAATATCTATGTGCCCTACTATCAAAGTGAGAAGATGTTTTCTACTTACAAACTGGTGACCTCAGGTGCAAACAGCAGCCCCCCTGGCAGGCCTAGCTCACCCCAGGTGTTTCACTCCCAAGGCAGCATTTTTGCATCTTTCCTGCTACTCTCAAACACCTATTTCTTGTGGCAAAATGGTAGGATAGGTACAATCCTAAACCATCATAGGTCTTACGATTATCTTTCTGCTTATTTCTCCCCTTTCACTGATGTGTTTTTTTTTTCCCATGACATCTGTTTCCTTCCTACATATATTTTTTTGTAAAAACATCTTTTCTTTCTCTCTTCCCCTTTGTATCTGATACCATTGTTTCTTCTGTCCCTCATTCATATAGTCCTGGTGTTTTTTGTAAAGAAGACTCAGTACCACATCTTTTAACGGTGGAGCTCCTCTGCTCTCTCCTAACTTCTTTCAACAGCTTGCTGCAAAATAGTGAAGGTGATAAACCACTTTTGCATACAATGGCAGAAGTATTTCCATCTCTTTACAGAGCATACTGCAACCAGTGTATCAGAGGATCAGATTTGTTAGGCATGGTTACCTTGTGACTGATTTATCATGTAGGTCTTTGTCATTCTCTGCTGCTCCCAAGTGATGAATTTCTACTTCATAAGAGAAATTTCTCAATGATACGAAGCTGACAAATACTGTCAATATGCCGGAGAAGAAACCAATGCTACAGGGAGAAGTGGCTAACCTTAAGGACTGAAATAATAGAAACAGGACAATAGTCACTACCTGAAAATAAAAGATCATGTGCTTAGGGACAAATAAGAATTTTTATTAATTGGAAACAATTGCTTAGAAGAAAACTAAAATTAAAGCTTTTTCATAGAAAAGGAACATATTTTTTTATCTGGAAAAGGTGATTTGTATGAGAAAAATTAAATGTTGACTTGTATTTCTTTTAAAAGAACTTGATTAACAGTGATTCTTGAGGTAAGAATTCCAACTGCAGTGAAACAAGCACTTTCCATCAAAACTTTACAAATGATAAATTTACTCCTCTCTATACTTACCTAGTACTTAGAGGCCATTTTCCCAAGCCTGGAAGATGGCACTGCAGCATTAAATCAACCATTTTTTTTCATTGTACCGAGAAGGGGCAAAGTATCTTTTCTAACGTTGTAAGTAAGTTTCTGGTCCCAAAGAACATGATGATGGGTAATGGCAGGCCCCCACAAAGGCTTCTCAAACAACTCGTCTGTCACAACTACAAGGCCAAAGAGCTGCTTTAGAAAAATTGGCCCTGAACCCAGCCAGACCCCAAGGAGGGTAAGGGATGAGCTCCAAGCAGAAGCAGCTTCTTCCATTTCTACCACACAGATACTAATTTTCTTTCCCTTAGGCTCACATGGTCCTGTTTTTGTCATAACCTTTTAGTCTTTTCCCTTTTTCTCCTGAAGTCATGTCTACTTGTGTGCAGCTCACTATTCTCTTTTAAATCCTCTTAATTTTCATTTCTTTTGCTAACTACAAGAGTGTTATGTCCAGGGGAACAGGAGGGGGTAGAGTCTGAAATTCTTCTGTGAGGCAGACCTCAAGAGATGGGCCAGCTTCACTGATCTTTAAAGCTATATTGCAGAATTTTGTGAAGTCCTGGCACATATTACAGTTCACGGAAGACTAAGGGGAGTCGAAGGGTACATCAAAAGTATCTCACAGGTAGGTGGTTCACAGGGCATCTCACCATTTCTTTGTGGGTAGTGAACTGGATCCTGGGTAGACCAGTGATACTGGCTTCACTTTTCTATACTCCTGTCAGATAATGCAAAAGCCAGAGAGTCAGTAGTTCTCCCTTCTGGCTCCCCCTGTTAGTCATGTCACATACCCCTGACAAAGACCTGTTTGAACTACTTGTGAACAGCACATCACTGAAGATAAACCAGTTCACCACACTTTACTAATACTGTGACATCTGTGCTTCATGATTGGGAAATTCTGGTTATGGCTGATTCTCACAGGATGTACTGGTACTGTGCCCCTTGAAAATGAACCTGTAGGTCAGGTCAGATCCTAGGAGAGCAATATCACTGTGGCTAAAAACCCACATGAATGAACTGGTACATGTCCCATCTTCATCTGGAACAGGAAGTTCTTTCTTTTCATAGCATCAAGAGAATTCAAAGACTGAAAATCTTCCTCTTTCTAGGGCCCAGAGATCTAATTCCTTCCAATCCAGATATTATCTCTTGTCTTCCTAAGAATTACTGTCAAGGTTTATAAATAAAGTCACTGACACCTTGAGAGCTAACTATGTTATAGTTCTGAGAGCTCGGAGCATCTCAGAGTCTTGGGGCTACATTCAGACTGTTTTTTAAAAGGCTTAAAATCTTCCTTGAGTCTTTAGAAAGACTCTATTCAGCAGCTCTCAGTAGTGATAGGAATTCTGAATTGTTCATCTCTTGAAATCAGATGCTGCGGTAATTGTAATGTGTAAGTTACCTATAATACACAGCCTGAAAATGGCCACCAGTGCTAAAGTTCTATAGAGAAATCAGCAGAGCACATGCATGTTATTTCCTTACTTTGGACAAGTAACTTGCCAAACAGGAGAATAAGTTGTCATTCCAGAAGGTCTTTGAACAGTAAGGTTAGGGAAGGAAATTTTGGAGTGGAAATGTCTTGATGTGGATGCATCTCAGTATGGATGAAGTTGTCCTTGAGCAAAAGGTAAAGCTATTTGCATGCCCCTCTGAACTCTTCAGTCCTTATTGCTTTACTGATCCTTTTCTCCCTCTAGGCTCTTTCACTTCAGTGCTGAATTCCAGAAATTCAATGGCCAAGTCATTCCCATTAATATACTGCCTTTCTCCTTAGCTGTGTTTCCTACACATCTCTATAAATAGACTTAGGCACTACACTTTCACTGTGTTCTTTAAAGCTGTGAAGTTCTGTTACCATAGAGATCCTTTAAAAAATATTTAGCCATGAAAGTACCAATATTAGACTGTAGATTCTTTGGGGCAGGGATTTCCTTTCTGTGTACTGTCCTTAGCAAGACATGTTGTAAACATCAGATATTCTAGGTAGATCTGTTTTACAAGCTTTTCCATGGCTGTGAAAATTTTCCATCCTCTGAGCTTCCTCTTCTGTAAGGTAAAGGAATCCTTTTTGTGCATAATGGGTAAACCTATGGGTGAACAGGTGGTTAGCCATGCATTTGGCTGGGGCAGCAGGTCCTTTTCTTGTTGGAAGAACTGAGCCTTTTTCTGCATGGATCTTTTCTTTGCTTCAGTGAGAATTAGACCCAGAAGAACCCATCTGGCTTCCACTCAGCACTGGACTAATCTGAATGATGTAGGGATTTGCATACATTTATCCTTGGTGCTGTGAAAACCACTGCTATCATCTGCCTCTAGTACGGCAGGTCTCAAGGGAACTGGAAGACATCTGTATTATTAAGACTAAATTGAACATTGACTTCAATTACTCCATCTTAACAAACTCTCCACTAAGTACAAGGAGAGCCTTTATCAAGTTTGAGTATGTCCTTAACTTCTGGAAGTAAAAAAAATAAAGATGTTCACCCTCTCTTTACCCTCCTCCTTTTGAGAGGATGCTGGGAAGGGACCTTCATAAGCTTTCAGACGATTCAGAAGTCAAATGAATCATTCTGTGGGCGTAAAGTTGGAAATTATCTTGTGTTTTAGAAGGAAACGTAATCGACAGGGTTTTAAACAAAGGAGACGCCACAGAAGCAAAGCTTGTCAAACCATGTCAGTATCTGGCTGGTCTCATGTGTTGTGACTTAAAATGCTATAAGGCTCAGGCGGTGGATAGGGAAAGGACAAGTGAAAGAATAACTCTGCTGCTCCGCTAAGCTCAATAACTCTAATGAAGCGATTTGTTGAAAGGGATGGAGCTGTTGAAGGGGAAGCATGTGTAATACGTGTTAGACTCGAACTTAGTGGGATTGGTGGCAGCTACATTTTTTCACTGCTGGAAACTGCTTAAATCCTGAACAAACTCAGAAAGCCCAGGGGGCTGACTTGCTTCCTCCTAGTCATGATTGCATCCCTCCTGCCACAGCAGAGTTGGGTATATGTGGCCTTCTCTGCCGCGGAGAGACCTTGAACTGGTGTAGCTGGGGAATCTCTTAGGCTGAGACTGAGATGTATCAGTAGATCCACCTGCTGAAATCCTGATTTTTCTTAACAAAAAGAACAGCAGCAGTATGAGCAGCTCCATTGTGCCCTGCCAAATGGCTCTGTGGCAGCCTGAGGATGAGAAATTGCTGTGAGTGTGCAGATTTGGGCTCTGTGTGTAAATAATCTGAGAGACGTGGAGGTTAAGGCTTGTCTGGTAGTAAGGAAGATTGCTTGAGAGGTAGGCACGTGACTGAGACCTGGCTTCTCATCACCCTGGACTCCATCCAGTCAATACCGGGAGATGGATAGTCTGAAATTCCTCCTGGAGGTATCCTCTTGCTGGACATTGATTACAGAGTGATTTTAAGGCAATGATATTCCAGGCTTTAGGGGGCACAGTCAGACATCTAACTACCAGCAGGATAAATCTGAGCCTGGGAGGGAAACAAACTGTCTGTCCAACCTTACCCTTTGGTCTGCCTATTTGCCTGTTTTACAAGGAACCGACATCGGTTGTTCTGCATTGCGAAACAATCAAACCTGATGTGCTTATTCTGCCTCAGTTACTTTAGGTCTTTCATTTCCTTCCCCTTACTTTTTTTCCTTCTTTATGCCAGATCCCATTATATACTGTAGTATTTCTTCCTTACCTCCTCTCTTCGTATTTAATCTGACTTTCCTGTGATATAAAACCGTTTGAACATATTTCTCTCAACATCTTACCTCTAGCAACCTGTCTAGCTTTTGTTTTGTTTTGTTTTCTTCTGCACTTTCTATTTCCAACTCTCTTTTGCTGTTTTATTTATCTTTAATCCTTTCCTCCTCTTATGTCTGCAGTGGTTTTTCTGCCTTTTACTTTTTTCTTACATGGAAAATCTTCTTCACTCCTTCCTGTCATTCTTCTATCACCTTTCGTTGTTCTCCTGGCCTTCTTTACATGCTTATGCCCCTTTACCTTTCCTCGTGCTCAACTCCCTCTCTGAACTCATCCAGATCCTGAAGGATGGATGGGATCTTGATCTCATTTCTTTGTCTTAGTCTCCATCCAAAGGAAATCCTTTTCCAAATGTCAACAGTTCTGAAATCAGTACCGATTTTGGTCATCATGCTGTCCTAGATTACTGTATCAATAAACAGCAGTGTTTATTTCTATTCTCTTTACACAGTAGTTTACATTTTGTCAATGACAAAAGTATATGTCAAACAATCGGCTCCCATAAATGTGGTGTTCCAGGCTAGGAAGAAGACAGACTGCAGCCAAAACAAGCTCCAAGACTTGAACTGCAACTGGATGTGAAAAGGAAGCCAACAACTGTAAAAAAGTCCACTAAATGTTAAGCCTCAGAAATGCACATGTACAGGAGAATGGTGTAATGCATGCCTGGTGGCTGAAGCAATGCAACAGGCTGCCCAGCATGTCCTACATAGAATCATAGGATCATTTAGGTTGGAAGAGACCCTTGGTATCATCAAGTCCAACCATCAACCCTACTCTACAACCCTACTCTACAAGTTCTCCCCTACACCATATCCCTCAACACCACATCTAATTGACTCTTAAGCACAGTCGGGGATGGTGACTCCACCACCTCCCTGGGCAGCTGATTCCACTGACTGACCACTCTCTCTGTGAAAAATCTTTTCCTAATGTCCAGCCTAAGCCTACCCTGCTGCAGCTTGCAGCCATTCCCTCTTGTTCTATTGCTAATTGCCCTTAAGAAGAGACCAGCACCAACCTCTCTACAATGCCCTTTCAAGCAGTTGTAGAGAGTGATGAGGTCTCCCCTCAGCCTCCTCTTCCTCAAACTAAACAATCCCAACTCCCTCAATCGATCCTCATAAGACTTATCCTCCAGACCTCTCACCAGCTTCGTTGCCCTCCTCTGTACTCGCTCCAGCACCTCGATATCTCACTTGTGTTGAGGTGCCCAGAACTGGACACAACACTCAAGGTGTGGCCTCAGTAGTGCTGAGTACAGGGGGACAGTCACCTCCCTACTTCTGCTGGTCACACTATTTTTTATGCAAGCCAGGATGCCATTGGCCTTCTTGGCCACCTGGGCACACTGCTGGCTCATGTTCAGCCACCTGTCGACCAGCACCCCCAGGTTCTTTTCCGCCAGGCATCACCTGGTGGTCTAGAAAGCAAAGTAGAACAGACTGCCAAGGCCAAGACTACTTCCAGAGGGAAAGGCCACATTTCTTAGCCAGACACAGAGTGAAAGAAAGAGCTCCTAGACACCACTGCTAGCTGAGTTTCTAGCAATAACCATAAATCCAAAAGTGCTTTCAATTTTTCCTAGAACAGTACAAAAAATGTGAACAAAGGTGATTGATGCCTATTCCGGATCCTGAAAAGTCTTTTCCTCAAGCTACTATTAGCTACCAGCATTGGTAAAGTGACCTTTGTCCTAGCTAGACACCTGGGAAATACCACCTCATATCATCTGGATCTGATGACATGAAATCATATCTCAGTTGCTCCCTGGTGGTTTCTGAGTAAAAGCACCTCATTAGTTCCTTTACCAGTTTAACCTGCTCCTCACTTGAGACCTACATCTCAGGTAAAAATACCTTTATTTCATTAGGATCATATATATTTTCAAATACATGCATACAAAGGGCAAGGGGCAGTTTTGCATAGCCATGCACAAATGACCTTTCAGCTGAGATGACTGTCACTTCCAAATCTCCTTCCCAGATCCAGAGGAAAGAATGTCTTGACCCTTTCACCATAACATTTAATTCCTTTTCCCGAAGTCCAGAGACCACCCTGGGAAATCTACAGCAAATGATGTCAAGGTCTTCTGAGAGCTGTGAGCCCCTCAACAGGGGCAGATGGCAACTCCCAGAGTAAGGAATCAGTATTATGGGGAAGAGAACAACCTTCCTTTCTGAATCCTGCCATTCCAAGGTTACACTGTGGCTGCAAGGCCACTGGGATTGGTTAGTCCCTGTGACCAAACCCAAGACATAGCAGACATGGACAGCACAAAGGAAAATGTGGGTCTTCAGTCCCAGGTGGTGTGGATTCTGGGCACCTTCTCTTCCTTGCTCTGGTTTCTTGAGGACAAGTGTGCTGCAGTCTCCATCTGGTTCTGTAATAAAGGATGAATTATTAAAATAAATAAAATATTGATGAACTGTTCTATAAAACAGAAGGTCTTTGAAGTATTGATTAAGAATTGAGAAAGTCATAATGAGTTTTATCTGCAGAAATAATTAGGAAATATTTTTTTGTGTGAGAACCCTCTTCATGGAGCAGGTAAAAGGCAGTATTTAATCCCTGGAGTTGACTGTTATCTGTATAGTCTACACATCACTAAAACAATAATTTTTACAAGCTCATTTTGTTGTCCATCTAAGAGTCTTGTGGCACCTCATAAGCAGTAGCAAAACAAGTTTCACAGCAGCAGTAAGAAATAGATAACTCACTATAGTAAGGACAGGAAGAAGTAGGAAGACCCAATATTGGCATTTTGCAGTGTGTAGTTAAACTGATAGTTTTCAAGAAAATACAGCATCAAGACAGGCAAATATGTAAAGGAAAAAAATGCCAATCTCCTAAAAAGATAAAAACAACTAAATGGTTCTTCCTTAAATAAAGAAATAATAGCTAAAATTGGTTTTGGACTTGGCAAGGTATGACCTATTCCAAGTTGGTTCTTCAGAGCCAACTGAAATAGACGTGCTTAGTAATGGCTAAACAATTGTCAAATATACATTGAGATTTTGGCATTTACACATTCCTTGTAATGTGGTCCTACTGAGATGCTGAGCAGGCTGGTTGTGTTTGGGTACCAGCAAACTGGTGTCACATAATTCCCTCTGTTGGGGTCTACCTTTTCTGGACCTTGCCGTGTTATGGCATTATCTCATAGAAAAGCACCACATTCTCTCACTCAGCACCTGCACATACCCTTTCCCAAGTCATGAAGATGACTTAAAGCTCAGCTCTTTGGGGCAGGTTGCAATGGAAAGCAGTTGTGGCCAGACCCAAGTTTTTCAGTTGGCTTTTAGCCCTTTTGTTCCGTGGGTTCTCTATAGCCTTTGGAGAAGGGCACCTTCAGGGAGTGAGTCAGTCTTACCTAGGACCTAAATCAAATGCTTGGCACTTCCAGAGGGTGAATCAGATCTTAGCTAGGCTGAATCACTCCCTGGAGCTGTCTATCAATCTGACCAGTTGGCTAAGTCTCCTAGCTGTGGAGCCTCTGAACTGCATCCAGACTAGTGTGTTTTGAGCTTGGTTAGTCCCACAGTTCAAACCTCAGCTATAAAATCCAGCATTTCTCCTTTCTCTCTCTAACCCAAATTTTGCTGGCCTGTCTGCGAATCCCTTGACTCTGTATATCCCACCACGAATTCCTGGTTCTTTAATTTTACTTCCGAGGTTTTCCAGCTGTCTGCCTCAACCCTCTGCAGAGTCATGAAGGAACTAGTCCTCTAGCAGGTTTCAGTCAAATAATTCTCTCAAGGTATTTCCACTTGAATAGGCTATTACTTCAGTTAATGACCCACTCTTGCCCCATCTGGCAGATCCATGTCAGGCCCTGACAATTTTTGGTGGCTTACTGCACATTGTGGTGGTTCCCAAAACAGCAGTTCTTTACTGGGATCCACAAAATATGCAGAAACCCAACCTGTCACTGATTTAAAACTGAATTTCTATGAACCTGATGCTACTGCATTCATTAATAACACATCAGAATTTACTCCACCCTTTTCTTTTCATAATCCTTTAGCTCCTGTCTGTAGGTTACTATCTAGTAATCTATTATAACCGCTGTTAATAGTGGAGTTAAATACTCTTTATGTAACTTGTAATGGGATACTGCATAGAGCAAGGTCTTAGATATAGAGGGAAGGAGCAGCAGAGGTAATATGGCACTCCTATAATAATGGTGTGGAATGCCATGACCCCATGACCTATTTGGAGTTACAAAGCCTGGGGCAAAGATCCACAAGAGTTTTTCGGCTTCAACACTGAACATTGTAGCACCTGGCTTTCAAACCCTCCATTCCTGATTTAATGACACTTTGGAGGGTTGGGTGCTAAGGAACAGAATTCACTGGAGCCAGCATGCTGAGAAGGGAGCTACTTAAATTAGCCAATAGGAGAAAACGACAGGATGGGATGAGTTTTAAATCACATCTCTCTTGGGAATTGAATGCCTTAATTTGACTTCATGGAGATTAGCTTGCAGGCTGCATTGTCTGTGCAGGGAGGAAAGTGTTTGAAGCCTCTTTAGCAAAAGCATGACGAAGCCCAATCATTAGAAGACAGGGAAAAAAAAATAAAACTGGAAGCAAAGTGCATGTTTTAAAGAATCAGGATAATTAACTGCTGAATTAGCTTATCAAGAGATATAACACATTTTCCACCAACTAAGGGCTATCTTGCATTCTGAATTTCTCTGTCAATACTCAAAAGCAACTAAAAAGCGTGTGTGTGATTCAGGAATTACTGGGTGATAATGTCTGTTCAGTGTATATCACCATGATATAGCATTTCCTGTCTTTTAAACAGATTAATCTGCTTTTGCCAGGGCTAAATTTGGCCTCACTCCTCTTCCTTAGTGCCCAGTGATGTTTTGATACAGAATAATGTGAGTTAGAGATGGCATCAGCTTGTCTTGTCTTCTCTCTGCAGCCATTGCAGGATTGTCCTTCTTTTCTGTTCATTAGTACTTTGACCTGGCGAGTTTTATATATCTGAACTATTTCTATTGCTTCTCTTGGGATTATTTAACAATCTATTAGAGCTCACTACCAGGACATTTTTAACATGTGAATTGTCCTTCAAATCTCCTGCTCACCTACCAGTCCTTCCTTTAAAGTCATACACCCTTTGGATCCAGTTCTTCCTCTCTTTTTGTTGTTCATTTTTGCTTAGAGATATACTAGCCATAGGCAGACAACCTGTATCTCTTATGCACTTCAAATTTACCTCTCATTCTGGATCTGTGACCCTGGTACACACACACCCTGCCTCTTGCAGTGCCACGCAGGATCCCTGGGAAAACACTCTCACCAGCTGTCTGTTGTCCACTCTCCGTGCTTCTCCATCCCACACGCTCTGTTAGCTACAAGGAACATGCGCTGCTGATCGTGACCACCTGAAGCTTTGAGTTACATCATGCAGAGGATCAGGAAAGTTGGCCATGTTTGATGGATGCTGCTTTCCCTGCGGTTTAACCAAACTCTATATGCTGGGGCACACATTTGGGCCAAAATGAACCCCATCAAAACCAACAGCCTGATTTTGGCCAAATTAGATCTTTTAATCTTTCTTGCATGACTGCATAACCTCAGGTGGAAGAAACTTGTAATCACATTGGCTTTTCCCTTCAGCACATTTCATTGCAGACTCGTAACTCATTTATTCATTCTCACCATCCATCTCTCACCAGTCAGCTCTTCAACTATTTTCCTTTCCTTCAAAAAAATTTAGTTTCAGATGAGTTTTCCCCTGTGTGCATTTTCCCAGGCTGAATCTAATTTTGTTTTATTTTCAAACTCTATTTCTTTCTCAGCTTTGACAGTTACGGGGCAAGTACAAGAAGCTACATGGAATTAAATGCAACCTACATTACTTCTCTGTTCTCCTTGGGATTTGCAACACCTCCTGCTTTTGTATCACCTGTGAATGTAATTAGCTAACTCTTTATTTTGTGTCAGGGATATAACCGCTCAGTGAAGTAATGGCCATGGTAAAATCTGAACAGATTAAATCCCAAAAACTAAGAAATTATTTTAGCAGTGGTGTTTATTTACCTGAGATCCCTATGTCTGTTTCCATGCCACACAACAGTATTTTCTGTGTGCACTGAGAAAACTACATCTTCTTTTCACTAATTTTTCCTTGAAGTGAGAAGTGATTAGATTTATAAGACTGATGCACACTGTAGAACACTATACTAATTATTTCTTTTGACTTTGTTAGCATCCATGTACTTCTAGTTTTCCTTCTGGTTTTTCTTCTCTTTTTTTTCTTCTCTTTTTTTTTTTTTTNNTTTTTTTCTGAAGGTGAGGGAGGGTACAACGCCAACAATGCCAGTGACTATTCCAGCTGGTTGTCTCCTACAACACCAGCTGCACGCTGAGCCCCGATCCCACTAGTAGACTGTTTTGGCAGCCGCCTGTTTCTGGTCTGCTATTTCAGAGCCACCAGAGGGAGCAAAAAACATTGTGTTTAGGAGCGGCAGAAAAAAAGAGCGGCTGGTGCTTTGCTTATTTAAGTTTTTATTCATTAAGTATCATCTGTCTAAGTGAATAGGGTGGGTTTTTTTTTACTCTCAAAGCGATATTTCTATTGGTCTTATTCCTCTACTAGAATTGTCTTACCTACAAACTTACTGCTCCTTCCATGGGACTGTCCCAATCTTTAGGGATGTTGTCTGTAGGAAATTAGAATCAGCTGCTACATCCCATCTTAGGTCTGTTGTAGCAATATGAAATGGAAGCAGCACTGCAGTACAAGTGGCAAATCTTATGTGGCAGCTACTGAGGAGCAAAAATACATGGAGATAGGGAAAGATGGCGACTGAACATATTGCAATATGCAGCACCATGTCTCAGTTTCTTTCTGGTTTTCCTCAGGATTTCCATGTATATAAGTAATAATAAATGAGTTGAGCAGTACTGGGGCATGCTGAGGCTCTATCTCCAAACACTTATTAGGTTTTCAGCAGCTGAGGATAGATGCAGCCTGCAGTGTGGCACTGGACAATACCAGCAAACTGAGTGGAGGTCCTGTGCTTACGTCTGGTCACGCAGCCACAACAGCCTGGATTTGACCTTGTGCTCCCTATTGTGTGTGTTGTAGCCATTTGTTTCACATCTTAGACAGCTCTTGGAGCCAAGGGTCACCTTGGTGCCTTACTGTGTAGTGCTGAAGGCAGCAGGGTCCCGATGCCTAATGGGGAAATAATTATTATAATTAAAAGCATCCAATCACCAGCTTGGTTACCTTCACAGGAGGTCAGCTTCTGAGCCTAAGATTCATGATGGTCTTGCTATTTGCAAACTCATATAGTCAGTAAAAAACTGTGCCCTTTTCTCTCCTTGTGAGAACTGGTGACTAAAGACTACTATGCATTATGTGACATGAGGCAAACACAAGAATGGTTTCTCTGACTTTCTTTTTCAAACCAAGTCATTAACAGAAAGTCAGGCCTGGTGAAGTGTAGCATGCATAGGAACCTACAATTAATTACCTTACGGTTTCTTGTTTCCCATTCAGAACTCTGGATGCAGGTGCTGTGTATGTACTTCACATTTATTTGTCTTTCAACTATATATCATAAGCTATTTATTTGAACCGTGAATACTACAACTGGTTTAAAAAGAATGGAAAAAACCCTTGGTATTTCCTCATGAATGCAAATGTGGAATTTTGCTACATAATTAAGAAAAGACAAACCTTGGATTAATAAGATAAAGAGGCCATTTTGTGCCTGGATATGCTCATGGGGGAGGGACTACTGTGAAAGTTTAGGAAAGCTGACATTGGTTAAACAAAATGCCTTTATGCAAAGCATTTGACACTGTCCTGTCCTGTCCTGACACCTTTCTCACTAAATTAGAAAGACATGAATTTAACAGATGGACTGCTGTTATCCACTTAGTGGATAAGAAATTGGTTGGAAGTTTGCACTAAAAATGTTGCAATCAATGGCCTAATGTCAAAGTGGGGAATGATGAGTGGTGTTACTCAGGGGTCAATACTGGGACCAGTACTATTTAACATCTTTGTTGCTAACTTAGACAGTGGGATCAAGTGCATCCTCAACAAGTTTGCTAAAGACACCAAGCTGTGTGGTGTGGTTGACATCCTGGAGGGAAAGGATGCCCTCCAGAGGGACCTGGACCTGGACCTTGTGAGAAGTGGGCCTGTGCAAACCTCATGAAATTCAATAAGGCCAAGTGCAAGGTACTGCACCTGGGTTGGGACAATTCCAAACACAAATACAGGTTGGGAGGAGAATGGATAACCATGTCCTCAGCATAAGAAGGACATGGACCTGTTGAACCAACTCCAGAAGAAGGCCAAGATATGATCAGGGTGCTGAAGCACCTCTCTCATGAAGACAGACTGAGAAACTTTGGACTTGTCAGCCTGGAGAAGAGAAGGCTCCAGGGACATAAGGCCTCCTCCTTATGGGAGCCTCCCAGTACTTAAAGAAGGCCTACAGGAAAGGTGGAGAGGGATTTCTAATCAGGGAGTGTAGTGACAGGACAAGGGGTAACATTTTTAAATGGAAAGAAAACAAATAGATTTAGATATTAGGAAGGAATTGTTTCCTCTGAGGGTGATGAAACACTGGAATAAATTGCCCAGAGAAGTGTGGATGACCCATACCAAGAAGTGTTCAAGGCCAGGCCAGATGGGCCTAGTGGATGATGTCCCTGCCTATGGCAGGGGGATTGGAACTAGATGATCTTTAAGGTCCCTTCCAACTCTCACCATTCTATGACTTTATGAAACTAAGCATTAGAAAGGTATCCAGGAGAAAACCTGGGCTTCTAAATGAAAGCAGAAGGGTAGGATATCAAAATAATGCAATATTGACCAGGGCTTTTGTCTGCTTCCTTGGGATGCTTTCCACTGTCCAAATAGATTTCTACACCTTTAATGCAGTCAGTTAAAACTCTGAAAGGTGACCGAGAGAAGACTTTCTGAACTGAGGCTCTGGGTTCAGATTGCAAATTCAGGTACCTAAGCCAGGTGAATCCCTATTTGATTACAGCTCATCATAATTCACTAAAAAAGAGTCTTTTCTACCTCTGCAAGGCTCTTCAAAACGGTCCAGAAGAAGGTAGGGTGGGGTAGGATCTCTGTATTTCATTTTCCTTTCCCTGGTTTTCTCGCTACTTTTCTGTTTGTCTCAGGATAATCCAGTTCTCCTTTGCTGAAGAGATGCGTAAGATGCAGTATAAAACAAAGACCACAGGGCTCTAGGAGGGAAGAGTGATAAATGCCAGTCTAGCAGGATGGATAGACATTACTGGCACAGAAATAGTATGGGATAATCTGGTCCCTGAACAGAGAGACATTAATAGAAATTGGGAATGTGAAGCAAAATACAAATGTGATAGAACATTTGACATTCTTCTTGCATGTGGGCTTTGAAAAAAAAAAAAAAAAAAGCATATACCCCGCTTCAAGGAAAAGGTATGTTAAGTATCTCACAACCTTCAGCTTTTCAATGCATTTAAAGGATGGAACTGAATGAACACAGTCAAAGTACAGTGTGCTTGCCACAGAAGCAATTAACATAGGTTTTTCTTAGGGTCTAGAAATGTGGAATATGTGATAAACCAGGTAAATTAACACTTTAACTTCCACAGCCCACCTGAAAAACACTGTAGAAAAATTTAGTTGTATTATTAAAAACTTTTTTTTTCTAAGATAGAGCAGTAGCACTAGTAGAAGAAATCAGATCAATGATATAAAGATTTCTCCAGCCAATCTGAACTCTGCATTCATAGGAATTGGATGAAGAAAGTTGAGGATCAGTGCAATCATCTCTAAATCATCTAGAAATTGTAGTGGTGTATCTGGGAAGAGAACAGATGAGAAACAACCATGGCTTTTGGTCTTTGCTTGATTCCTAACTTGATCTGGTCCTGGTTTCTGCTTAGAAATAAAAAGCACAAGAAAAATGTAAGAATTAAATGGAGCTTCTGTATTCAGAAATGACTGAATTCAAAGCACGCAAATATTACCTGTGGCCCTGAGTGTGGAGCAACCTGTTCTGACAAATTCTACAGGTATTCTGGATTGGTGCCTGTCACATTTCAAAGCATTTTACTTTAGGCTGGTGACAGTGACTTTTAAAATCTGCGGTATGGGCCACCCCATGAACTTTACTAGGATAAGGATTTCATTCACACTGTCCACATGGTGTTCATGAGACTCACTTGAGTGCTGAGTAATGCTCCTTGAGCCAGCTTTGAATTTGGTATATGTTAGAAATGTCCTTGCCAAAGAAATACACGTCTTAGTGGTGAGTGTTTCATGCAGATGCAAACAAGTAATGAAATTCCTGATGCCTGATTCCTGAGGGTATTTAAGTACCTTATTCCCACCGATTTCCATTGGAATCAGGTACCTATGGGAGGACAGGACTCTCCCTTTGTGTGGTTGTGGGATATGGAAAAAAGGTGGAAAAGATTTGTTAATGATGGCTTCAAAATAATTTCCTTTGACATGTACACCTAAAAGTACCAAAGGGCTTCCTGAGGCTCTGCTCCATGACAGAGCAGATCTGTGGCTGCTCTGCCATCCCCGATAGAGATCATGAGAAACAGAGGGAGCTGTAATACAGAGAGAGCAATCCTCAATCCTCAGCATTCAGGATGTCAAAAACCCTTTATATGAGCTCTGAAGTACTTGTCAGAAAGTGTGTTTGGATATGTGAGACCTGGAAGGTCAAAGCCATTCAGTGCAGGCGACAATCAGGCTGCAATGTGACACAGCTTATCTATGGATGCACAATCAGGCTCAGCCCTGGCCTTCAAAGTCTGATTTTTGGATCTAAATTAACCTTCCTATTGCCTCTGATTCCATATCCTTGCCTGGGTGTCACTTTTGAGGTTGTCTTCCTGTGCAACCCTTTACTCCTTTCAACAACAATTCTCTCACTATGCCAGGCCCTTGTGCTGGCTACGTGTCTTGGACAGTTAAAGCCACTCATCACCATTCGTCTCCTGACTTCTGACCCTCACTCTGGGGTTTCATAACAGCCAAGGAACAGATCGTGTGCTGTGCTTTACCACCTACTTAAAATTCACATAGGGTAAACCTAGTCACAATGAAAGTTCTTGTCTTCCAATACATTAAAATCTTTAAAAGCAACTATTGCTGTTAAATCTCTCAATTTTCTGAAATATTTAATTCCNNNNTTTTCTGAAATATTTAATTCCAGTTGAGTGAAAAGATTTAAACAGACTGTGCTTTGGGAAGATGGCCCATAAGCTTTTAAAGAATTAGAAATCACTGCAAAGCAATGGGCTCTCACAGGGGCAACACACACACATCCACACACACACAAGCTCAATCAAGCCTACAGTACCAAGGGATAGAAAATATTTAAAAAGCTTTGAAAGCTTATTCTTGGAGCTAGTATAGAAGGTCATGAAAGGAAGGCAAGCCAGAAGGCTCAAGGAAGAGTTTAAAGTACATTTCAAAACCTGCTCTGATATCTGCAAGAGGCCCAACCCACATCATCTATAGCTCAAGTACTCTAGCATGAGCTGAAGACCAGGTACTCTGAAGCTAGGACAAAACAGGAGGCTACAAGGATTATTTACCTTAACTAGTCTTTCTAATTTCCATAATTTCTGCTGCTTAGAGTGCTGACCTCTGACAATTTTCTTTAACCAGGATTCGGAGTTATTATCTTCTCAATTAAAGCAGTTACAGAGGGACATTTGAAATGCAGATTTGTTTGCATTATTGCTAATAGAAATATTGAGGAGCTCTGTTAGCTTTGATCTCTTATCACATTGTGCACAGAGCTCATTCCTGTCTCTCTTCCCTCCCTCTCCCTCTCCAAGCATGGCTGCTCCCAATGTCTCTGTGTGTAATCAGACATGTCACACCTCCACAGAGGTAAATTGGGTTTATTTAAAAAGGGAAAATTAAATTAAAACTGTTTAGGAATTAATTGTGACTGCCTTGGCTTAATCTATCATACCACCCTATTGTTGGCACATCAGGGCAAAATATCAGCTAACCCAGTTTTGGAGTGATAGGGGAAGGGAGCCCATTCACATGCATCTAAAGAGGCAGCAGTTACTTCTTGGGGAGACATTATTTATTCTTATGAAGTTATTATTCTTTTGAAATAATAAAGAGTGTTTCATCAGCTGATCCTTTTGACAGCAGAATCTGTCATTTTATTTATGGAAAGAAGCACCACATTGCATCTATG
>VZTM01025168.1:9499-25415 GCA_013400555.1 Jacana jacana
TAAGCTCATATAGTAGGTGTACGAAACCAAAGCAAAGATTATATCAAGTCAGAACATCACATGTCATCACCTTCCAAGGCTTTGTACACCATAGATGTTCTCTGACTTGACACGTGAAAGATGAAAAAGGCAGTGCCAGAAGAGATTCACATATATCCCTAATACAGTGGCCCTCCCTAAACTTGCCATTCATGAAAATAGGACTAGACCAGTTTCACTACCCCCACCTTCATAAGTAATGACAACACAAAATTTAAGTTTCTTCTGAGCTCAAGTCCTTGTGAGCATAAGCAGCAGGACAACAGAAATACCAGGAAAAAAAATGTTTGTGCACTGGCAAAATATTCTGAATCACTGCAACTAACTTACTTACAATCTAGTTTACACTCGCTATAACAACACAAACTGAGGCAGAGTTGGGCGGGGGGGGAGGCAGGTTTGCCTTTCGGTTCCCCATTTACCAAATGCATAGTAATGGTGAATTTGAAGTAAGTATGATGGGAAACTGATCATGACTTTCTTCATGTTGTATGCTACAAAGTAGGAACATGAACAGTTAAAGAAAAATATATTCTTGTAGGCAAACAACTTTTACTACTAGAGGGAGTGCAGGTCTTCTCTTTAGTTTAAAAAGTTAGAGAAAGATAAACAAATGCTTAAGTTAGTAAAAGCTAAAACAAAATCTCAAAAGTGCAGTATTAGGCAAAATATTGGTGGCAGAGATTAGAAGTACTAAGCCTTCAGGAACCTTTAAAGGAAGGCTGAAGTCAATCATTAACAGTGCACTTGGATTTCATGGCAAACTGAGCTTGACCTTTGACACTTAATAAAGTCTGAAAATGCTGTGGTAGGAAGAATAAACAAGGAACAAATCGATAAGAAATAGCTGTAACCACTTGTTTTTCCTTTCAGAAGTCATACAAGAATGTTTTCTGCTGACTGAGAGTTTTCAAAGCACAACAATCACATTTTTAACAGCCTAAAAGAATTTGGATTCTAGAACTGATTTCCAGGCACATTTTTATCTTTCCCTCCCGCCTCCCCCCCCCAAATTAGCACTGGCTTCTTTATGTAGTTTAACTGACAACCACACGAACGGCAAGGATCATGTTCTAGTTTTGATTTAGGATCAGTAACGTTCTGTGTATTAGCTATTAACTTCAGAGATGATAACCTGATTTGCCAGAGAAGTGTAATCCTAACTACTCTCACAGCCAACAGTTAAACACATATTCCAAATATATTTGCAACTAAACATGTAACACAATGGTCTCATGTTTTAGAGCTATAGTGTAGATTAGACCTCAAGACCCAAATTCCTAAATTCTTAATGGAGCTACTAGTCAGCTTCCTTTCCCCCACCTCCCTTGCACGGGGGCAAGACCTGCAAATTAAGGCTGCCTTTTACATGGCACAAGTGTACGTTTCGCTGCTACTGCATCAGAACTTCTTGTGAGACCACGATGGAAATAAAACCAGGCAAGGTAAAGAAATCTGACTTCAGATAAGTTTGGTACACTGTCTGAAGTTCAGGAGCTCAGTTTACCATCAAGCAGCCCACAAACTTACCTCAACTTTTCACATGCCTTCTAAATCTATCAGGTAAGACTCCATCACATCTCAACAACTTTGTGAGCATCCTCAGGAGAGATTATAACAGCACAGATTCTCTGATTACATCAACACATACTCCCCTTGTTTTTCTATAGGTCCTTACAGAATAATCAAACTTAATTTAGGTCTTAAAACCATATCTTCAAGGCTCAAACTGTTACATAAAAGATCTAATGTTATAAGCTACCACTATCCACCCCAAAAATAGTCATTAGGAGTATCACATTTCTGGCTTTAATGGCAAAAAAAAAGTCCTTTTTCAGCAAAGGACAGACTATTTGCCATAAAGAGTACAATAACCAAACCTAAACCACTATTACGCAGAGCAAATAAAACAGAACAAACAAGTGATTTTAGAGCAAATCATTTAGATGCTGTGACAGGTAAGTATTTTTCAAGGTACAATCTGCTTCAGAGTGGAAGAATCTGAGTTTATATAAAAACAAAAGTGTCTATTTTGAAACAGGGCATTTCAATCCAAAAAACAGACAAGTGTTCAGCGGCACATGCCTGCATTTAATATAACAAGTACCAACATTGAACTGTACAGCCAAATTCCTTTATTCCAATTGGAACATTATTTTGTGCTGTAAGTTATGTGGAAAACTACATTTGATTTTAAAAGAAGGCAACTTAAGGTAAAGTGAGGTGACATAAGAATTTCAGTGTGCCCATCTTTCATAAAGAATGCTTGCGCTTTGTTTCCGAAATTTACATATAAATGTACAGTCTCATCACAAATACACTGCAAAAGGGAAATACAAGTCTAAAACTGGACTATTGAAGTGACACTAAGAATTAAATGCTGGTTTTGTAGGCTGAGAGGAAAAAATGGGATTTACACGTATCATTTTCTTTCATCCATCTCTTCCATTCTCTTCCCTTCAAACACAGAAAGCTTGGTAAAATAACAGGGGCGCCATAAGCTTTTGCAGAGCAAACCTACGGATGAAAGTGTTGTCCCTGACAAAGGATTAAGAGGAAGTGGGAATCACTTTCATGAAAAGCTTGATAAGAGCAAATACAAGAAAAAAAACCTATGTGACAGGGTAATTGTCTATGTCAGCATATGCCCTTTATATCAGATACACGTGCAGGTGACTCAGTTTGTGCACTCTGTAACCCTTGTAACCAAATGAACCAGCTGCTCTAGCTCTTGACCTTGCTCTTCTACCTCATCTCCATCCAAAAAAGTCTGGCAATACCAGAGACAAACTGTTTCTCTTTTATTTCGTGCCCAGCTACTCAGGCAGTTATCTGATTTCCAGCAATCCAAATGCCCAGATTGCCACAGATCTAGAAAAAAACAAACAAACAAATTGCTACTTTGCGAACACAAAGTAATTTTATCTTAGATATACAGCTGAAACAGTCATGAATGTGACTCGCTGTAAATGTAATATTTCACACATGCAACTGAGATAAATCAGTCTGACAAGATAAAAGAGGTATGAACTACAGCTTGCTGAAATATGTAGCAGATTTGGAGTTCACATCTGTCCCATCTAGTCTAATATCCAGTTTGCAAAAACTCAGAAGTGGTCACACATTTTTATTTATCCGTAATACCAGCAGTGTTTTTTACTAGACAAATCTAAATACAATCAGTTCTCAAAACACTTAGCATACTTCAAAAAAGCTTGAAGAAATAAGTTTTGTATTAGTAAAGCATATATATCACATATAGAAAATATAAACAATGATAGATGGAATAAATTTGTTGTTTAACTCAAGAAACACATCATTCTATTCAAATAATATTCCTACTACATGACTTTATTTGTACTTTGGATCCACCTATTAATGATCCATTACCAAAATTATGATACCTGCTCTCAAAAAACCCGAAGTTCAGTTAGCAGATACAATTTTCTGAAGATGCTTTTAAAGAAAGAATAGTTTTGCTCAATAAAGATTCCACTGCCTTAAAACTAATGGTTTTCCTGAACATTTTGGTGTATTTTGAAAAATATCAGAAGTCCAAAGCTCTTATTTATAAAATAAGTAGGTACAACAGCACAAAACTGTGAGCCAATCATCCTGCTGGTTTGTTTCCTCCCCCATTTTTCACCAATGCCTTCAGCTCTTCAAGCTTCTGGGTGGCTGTATTAAAAAAGACTCTTTGTACCCACCATAAGCAAACAGACACAGGCACATGCTGTCTAGTATAATTTTTTTTTCCTCTGAACTCCTGTATTAAAGCATTATTACTTCCTGAAGATATGAAAATATTTTTTTTGTTTTAAGAGAAACTCTAAAATTTAGTCAAGAGAACTGCTGGAACCAGTCATCTCCTTCAAATACCTGAGAGCTGAAAGACCTTAGGGAGCCTCAGTGCCTTACTCCTTAAATCATTCACAAGAGAATCTTTGTATTTGATGAAAAGAACCCAAAATCCACCACTGCCTAGCAATCCCAACAGTCCTCAGCTGCACAAGCCTGAACCACTCTTCCCTTCAGTGACTCAGCCATTTTTGTTGTGTCAACAGTATATAATAGGTACAGAGGTTTTTCTCCCCAGTTATATTGTGTAACAGCACATTATAGAATAATATAACAGATGTTATCCAGAAAGAAAAGCACTCAAGTCTTTCTGCTGGAAGATCAATCTCCATCCATTAACACTGCATTCTTTCTTAGAAGGTTCTGAGCATTTTAAATGTGTTTTTATTTTATCAGCTTGCAACCCAAGCACCTAGTAGCTTAGCTACTAGCATTTCTACAACCACGTTTACTTCACTGCTATTCCCAGAATGGTAACTCCAGTACATCATTTAGGGATTTATACCAGTTATTTGCCATCTTCACAGTCAGATATTTTAACTCCAAATGAGTAAGTGAACTTTTATTCCCTATTTCCAACATTAGAGGGAATGAAGAGAAGGACTAAAAATAATACTGAATCTCCCAAAAAGGCTATTACATGAACAGTAACTGTCAGTAGATAACATGGGAATAATTATATTAATATTAATAATAATGTGCATTTAATACATATCCACACTTTAAAAACAGTCATATTACACATACAGGGAATTCTTGACATCTAGAACAATTAAAAAAACTTAAGGTGGAGGGCTATATCTACTGTCAAACTAGAGCTTTTGAGAGAAGAAAATGCAGAAAAATCAATAGGACAAGGAGAACTGCTGCTACATGTGTTACATACAAGTGTTGAAAGTCTTTGAGTCCCGTTGCTCAGAGAGTACGAGCCTGTTGAGGCTGGTCAAAGGGCCACTATAGGCATCACTGCTGACCTCAACAGGTATCAAACTGCCTTCCATCAAGCATCATTTGGACAGTGCTGGTTTATGCAATAAAAGATCATCTGCACACCCACAAAAGGGCACAGAGTAGCAATGGCAGGAAAAGGGAGCCCAAATAACATCCTGCCCTGGCTCCTCCCAGGCCCAACGCAGGAACCTTCAGCCCTGGTAGCACCAGCCCGCTCTGTGTGCCTGGAAGAACACAGTGGTGAAGGCAGGGGGGAACCCACGCAGCAGACACCGAGGACACACCCTGTCCAGTCTCTCCTAGGACTGCTCCAGGAGTGACACCTATCAGGATGAGCCAATGCCAAGGCACTTTTGGGACAGAACTGGACTACTGCCTTAGAACATGAGACACATTGGGGGATATCATGGAAAAGCATTCCAGGATCACCCAGGACTTACTATCCTGGGAGAAACCAAGGCAGGATTTAAGGGAGGAGGGGGAAGAAGAGGGATAAAAAGGTTAAAAGGACTGGTGACATGTAAGCAGTTTGATGGCCAGTACGCTTCGTTGGACATGACCTGCACCTGATCAGCACAGCCTGACCTGTCTTCTTGCTAAATTCTTTCTAACCCTTTTCCTGGGCAAGTGATTCTGTGTGCGTATCTGAGTGTCTGAGCCCCAGAGCAGGAGGGATCCACATTGCAAACATGTATACATATATTATACAGAGATATACACGCTGTGCGAGTGTGCCTACTAGAAACATGTGCAACCTCGCTACCGGCTAGACCAGGGACAAAGCTGCAGCAGCCCCACTTCTCTCAAGCTGTTGGATCTGGCCTGATGTTTTCCCAAGCACTTAGAAAAAAAAAAGAAAAAGAAAAAGGAAGCAACAGTCACAAATATACAAAATACACTAGTCCTTTCCTTTTGGTCCAGGCTCACATTTTCCAGAAGTTGCATTTGTTGTACTACAACAATTAGTTCTTTCTTCCACCAGGTCTGGTGAAACAGCCAGTGAAAGAGTGACACAGTAAAGGTTAGTAAAGCTAACTAGACAAGACAGTCCCAATTTTGAAAGTCTAATTCTGCCATGTTAACAAAGTTCTCACATCTAGTGCCCCTTCAGAAACAGGTTTATCCTCCCGAAGAGCCACTGTAGCACGTATTCCCAGCCGCCCCAGAGCTAACTCACCTGGCACCAGAAGTGCCAAATTGTTTTGGGGGCTGGGGGGAAAGATGGCATCTCGGCTGCAGTAAAACAATGCTGTTCCCCCAGCGGTCTCACTGGCAGATAAACTCACAAGTAGTTTTTATATGGATAAAAGGAGTACTTACTGGTATTACTCTATAACGAAAACCCCTGGGAAATTCCACACTTCCTCCCAAGGACTCTTAACAGCGTAAGAGGAGCTGCTAGGACAGAACACTCTCCTTGCAGCAACTGGAATACAAGTTAGGGAACTCAGCAGCTGTTCTAAGCTACACCAGCCAAAGCATCCAAAGGAAAACAAAGTCCATGTCTTCATGGAAAAAATAACAGACTGGCATGCACTGACCTCCTAATCAGAAATGGAAATTTGGTGCATGTAACTTCTTCTTGATGGCATAAACCAGTATTACATAAAAGTTACTGAAACAGTGCCCTCCAAAAAAAAAGGAAAAAATATATCAGCAGGTGCAATCAAAAAAAATCAAAAAAGAAGAACTAATAGTATGCCTGTCCGTGCGTACAGTTTCAGAGAATTTTGAAGCAAGACTGCAAATAAAAGTTTCAGTCCAAAAGGCTACACAAGTAGTGTGTTGAGAGTATGGACAGCAAAACAATTTTTCCACTTATTCTGAAATTATTAAGAACTAAAAAAGAACTAAAATCTGTGTTGCTTTAGCTGAAGCACTTCACAGAAACACAGTTAACAGTCAGCATCTCCCAGCCCAAAGAAAGAGTCAATAAGCTTTTAATTTGCCCTACAGACTGGAGTGCAGAAAGCTCTGTTGCTTCTGCTTTCATTTAAATAAAAGTACTAGGTGCCAAAGGAGGAAGAAGTGAGCAGTAAAACAAGGAGCTCCTGAGTTTCTAGGAGGCAAACAATAGAAGGTTTACTGTGCAGGGAATGCATACTCAGCCCCTAAGAGGAAACGGATGAGGAATCTAGGGCACAGAGAAACTGCTAAATATTGAGCAGAGTGACAGGATTTCAGGATGGGGAAACCTGCATGTATGAACAAGACAGGAGCCTGCAATACCAAGAACAAGAAAAGCATTAAGCTGATAAGCTCCAACAGCTACAGCTGGTGCGACAGCAGTCCTGCATTTCCTCTGACAAGGTAGAAAAGCCATTAAAGGAGAGAAGGAGGACTAGAGCCATTTCTTGGATGACAGGATAGGAACAAAAAGATTCTAGCAAACCAACTAGAGCCCTATACAAGCATTCTTTTGCTAATAAACATGGAATGAGCATTTTTAGCAATTCAGACAATGGGTCTGATGTACCTGTTAAACCACCAAAATATGTTTAACAGATTAGGAGCTGCAAGCATGAAATAGACAGGAGTTCCCTTTTTGTACAAGGGTGAAGACACCTTGTAATAGAAACATTAAGACTGTTATGACTGGACAATGAATGGGAATGCCAGAAAGAGTATCAGAAGAGAGGCCTTAAGAACAGCATGTGTTGATGGCATATAGAAAAGCAGATCAAAGATCACAGTACACCTACATACCAGCTTCTCAAAATACCCAAGTCAGTAAAACAAGGACTACATTTACACTAGAACAAGGGACAAACTATAGACTTAAGAGATAATGGTGGGAAGATAAATAATGGGACTGGAGTTGTAAGACAGCCAAGATAAGGACACAAAAGACTGAGCAAATCCTAATGACTCAAGAGGTGGAACAGGATGAAGAGATCCTCATGACTGTCAGCTCTTACAGGGTACAAAAGTCACATCCAAATTCAGCACACAGCCTCTGACCTAAGAGCCCAGGAAACATGAGGATTTGTTAGCAGGAGTCTGTCAACTCTCATTTTACTGGGAGGTTTCTAGTGAGGCCACTTCGACACACTCATGTGTGGTCTGGGTGCTCAGACTGCTTGGATACATATCTCAATGCCCGTGAGAATGACTGCATGAGTGTCTAAAAGTATGTTGGGAGGCGTTTGGTTGGGTTTTGGTGTGCATTTCTCTGATGGGTGGTTGGGGTTTTTTTTAATTACAAAAATCACATCCCCATCCTCCAAGGGCTCACAACGAGCTTTGCTACATTATTCATCATGCAAATAGAGGGAGGTGAATGGGACAAGTAACAGGGGAAAAATGAAACTCTAGCAGCCAAGAGAACAGACCACAACATCCTTCACATATAATCCAGTCATTAAGGAATCACACATATTGGCCCCGGTGCAGACCACTTTGACTCAACATTTCCCATTATTTGACCAGGGGGAGATTTGGTTTCAGGAAAAATCCCTGCTTTTCTAAATGGTTTATAGCACTAGTTTATAAAAAAAAAAAGATAAAGCAATTTAAATGCCAAACTACTCCCAATTCAATATTCTTTTATCACTCCAATTTAATTATCCCCCTAAGTATTCATATCTTATGAACCTCACCATTTAAAGACCAATTCAGACAATGGCATACACAATCACCTTGCATTTTAATACATTCTTAGACAGCAACTTATATGTGGTGCCTTCCATTTGAGCTGTACAATGCAACATCATGTTACTTGCATCCCTCAGTCATTTCTTAGGATTACCTACTCAGCCCCATGAAATTGGCAAAAAGAAAGACTTGCTAGAAAGCAAGTGAAAACAAAAACAAAGTAAAGCTTGTTAAACAAGAAAGGGAAACTAATTAGGACAGGAATTTAATCTAATAAATTGTTCTGCATGAATAATGATCAGCTTGTCAAAATTCATAGTGTTTGTTCATGAAGCTCACAGCTGGAAACAGCAGGGATATTTCAGGTCAAGAATGAGGTTCTTTGGCAAAAACTACACAAAGAAGTTTGCACAGCTCCTGCCAACACCGTGCTTAGCTTGAGGCAATGCTTTTACTTTCAGGAGCCCTGAAGTTACTCCATTTAAAAAAATCCTTACTAACATCCAGTATTGAAAACAAAGTATTCTGATAGTTCTACAACCAGTTTACTCCTAAGTAATATTATGGGCTTCATATGAGAAATTGCAGAAGCTTGAAAGACTCAAATATTTATAAGCAGTTATCTTCCTTTGGTAAACGCAGCTAGGAACAGCCCCAGAGAAGACAGAGATCCTATTGACTCTAGTTTCTCATACTGAAGATGGCTACTGCCAAGCAGGGTCATTCCCACTCTTGAAGAGCCTGCAAGGAAGATGGCAGAATTATCTTTCTCCCTTACCTCTCACCCAGAGTCAAACTTAATCCTGCCAAGGCAAACCAATGTTGCTATACACTTCAGTGCTGGTGACCATAAATAGAGTTTTACTGACAAGCAAAACTAAACATCCTTCTAGGTGGAGGCTGGCAAGAGCATCATGAAGAACATACTTTTCCTTAGCTTTAATATAGGCAGATACAATAACGGTATTGTTAAAAAAATAAAAACAAAAAAAAAAAGGTGGAGATAGGAAAAAATGTTTATTCTTGTTTGAGAAAAAAACATAGCATTTCTTCATGGCAGAGATACAACAAGGAGTTTTGGAGTTTTTAAAAACTCGTCCTCTAGATGAACAAAGGCAGTTCAATAAATTTGAGAAAAGGTATTTTAAGTATGTTTTCTACATTTTAAGAAACTAGAATAAAACTTGAGAAAAGTGAAAGTTACTTATTCCTTTACAAGGTGTTTTTTTTGTTTGTTTGTTTTTTTCTTCCAGGAGGGTTCTTTTCCCCCTGGCACACCTAAATTTTTGTTCTAAAAAACACTAAACCAGAAGTATTTCTCCACCATAATGAAGCAGTCACCTCTGATGCAAGGCCTCTGCAAAGGAGCTAAACATCATGAGCTATTGCATACCTAAACCCAGCTTTTAACACTTATCATTCGTCAAACAATCATGATTCCTGTGATTAAGCATGTTTTGAATAAAAAGATGTTTAAAAAAAACAGTGTTTAGATATAATCACTTAATGACAATTATCTAGATAATGCTAAAATAAACATACCATTCAAAATAAGTCTAATGTTAATGACTTAGAACTTCTTACAGCTTTCAACAAAAGGTTCATCCATAACAAAAGGTTCTTAGAAAAACAAAGTTTCCATTAGACAAGAGGGAAAAAGCCCTTGGAGGCAGGAATAAACTGGCTAAAAGAAACAAGATGTCAGAATGATATAGGGTGGGCTTCTGTCATCCAAAAAACATTGACTGGCCAAGGGAAGCAAGCATATAGCAAGGAGGACTACTAGTAACATCAGTTACTAGTATTAGGTACAGGACATTGGCTTAGATCAATTTGAAGAGTGACCAATTATTTTTATGTAATTCTATTTGCTCATGCATGAGCAAATGCTCACAGTCATGCCATGGTGTTAGTGTCTCTTTTTTTAAGCATTAAAGTCATACACCTACACAAGAAAAAATGGATGAAAAGAAAGGCTTTGCATTCACAAAGTCTGGACAATACCACATTGGATGGAGTGACATATGCTGAAGCAGAGGGCTGCTACGTCCAGGTACCTCAACATGCTGAGGCGTGTGCCACCAGAAACGAGAAGGCATTCAAAAGCAGGTGTAAAGTCATGCACCTGGAATGAAAAACAACAGGAGCCCATACAGGCTGCAGGTCAATTGCGTAGAAAGCAGATTTGCAGAAGGGGACATAAGGGACCTCATGAACACAAGCTGAATCTGAGTCAGCGTGCCCTTCAACAAGACAAATTGACTGTGTTCCAGGTTGCATTAGTGGGAGTGTTGCCAGCAGGCTGAGGAACACAGGCCTTACACTTTCATAAGGCTGAATCTGGAGTTTCTCTATTTTCTGCTCTGCAGAACAGGACAAATACATTGACATATTGGAGCGAGTGCAGCAAAAGGCCACAAAGATGACTGAGGGCTGTGACACCTAATCTAGGAGGAAAGACGGGGATAATTGGGTTTGTTCAGCCTTAAGGAAAAGCTCGGGATGCAGGAGCAGTGCAGATCTTTAAGGCTGTCTACAACTGCCTAAAAGAGACAGAAAACAGAATCACACTGCCCAAAGGTGCACAGCTATAGCACAAGAGGCTGAAGACAAGACAGAGCACAGGATTTGTCACCAGGAGAGCGGTCAGCCATTGGAATGTGTTACCCACAGCAATAGCAGACTACCCAAACTTCACTGGATCCGAGTAACCTGATCTGACTGAACTTGATCTGAACAGCGGGTTGAACAGGAGGGTTTCCAGAGATTCTATCCTATCCTTATCCGATGACTCTGTGAATACAGCTACCACAGCTAGAAGAGTTTCGCAAGAAGGGTTATTTCCTCTGAAATCTACTGCCAGGACACTTGAAAGAAGAGGTCATAGATCTTTGTTGCAATTAATAGGAGGGTCCATGCAAGTACAGCATTATAAATCGAGGTTTTGTAATGTTTTTATGCAATAAGATTCTCTTCTCCATAGCTACCAAATACAAATAAGACAACTGAAATAATAACCTTTTTTTAAGTGAAACATTCATTTGTTTATTCCAGAGGTTTGTTCACAAGTGACTCAAGCTGATAACTTTAAATAAAATATCTATTTTAATTATCAAATTTCTGCCAGAAAAATTACCGAGTTTCATATTTTTGCCAGCAGCTCCCTATTCCCTTTGGAAGGGTTATCATGCCACTGAAGACACTACTTTAAAAAGACAAAAAGTTGAACACAGTTATTCAAAAAGCTATATGATAAGGTTTAACACAAAGATTGCTTGTGTTCTCAAACATAGTCATGCCACTAAGCACACTGACACAATTTAACTGCTCGTTAGTCACAACAATTCAAATCCCATTAAAAAAGAAAAAGCAGCAGAACACACAGTCAAGCATGTATGCAACCACTTGTGTACAAAATAAAAGCTACCACTGTTTCTTATGATGCCATGTTCTCAGTTTGCATTCAAAAGTTCGTGTCTGGATGAGAACAAATTTCGTCTCAAGCATTTAAGAGCTTGAGACAAGGCTTGACTTGGAAGCCTGAGAACCCATGAATGGAAGTTCTAAGGAATCCAGCCGCTGTCTTGCACAGTAATCCAAAACAGTTACAGAATTAGCATTGATTTATTAATAACATTAATAGCTATGTATAATAAGTTCTTGGTTTTTACATTTAATAGAATTCCTTATCCCTAAAGTTATGCAGAAAAAAGTCTAGGATCCATTAATAGTCAAGACAAAACATCCATCAGACACCACTACAAAGTTAAGTAAATCATGGTAAGATGAAGCAAAATAAACTGTTCAAAGAGTATGTGTACCCAGTAAAACTTTACCTTACTAGCTGGAAAATGAACTTGGAAAATGAAGCCAAGCATCAGCAAGAATAATGGTCCTTTATACTGCATGTCCTGTCTGCTGTCTAATTTGGAAACCTTAGTGCAATCTGATGATTTAAGTAGCTGGTTTATATCAAAATTTGCAGTTTCAGGACCTACATCTACATTTATACTATGGTGCTGAACAACTGCTATAGTCTATCACATAAGAACTTTAACTAAAACACGTCTAATGCTTACATTCTTTATTATTTATAGACTCCATTGCACAGGCTAACTTCTTTGTAAAATTCAGAAGCTGAGCTAGCTGGGTTTAGAGCCAATTTGCAAGTGTTGAAGAACAGTATGAAGCAATTCTAATTAACTTCAATTTAGCAATAAAAAGACATGAGGAAATACCTAACCAAATAGGTTTCTAGTAGCAGCAGTCCAGGAAAGTAAAACACTGAAGTAGTTACAAACTCAAGAACAACATTGGGAAAAAAAGTAATATGCTCCATGTGCTCTGCATAGTGTGACACCCCCAACTACTGAAAAATGCCAAGAATAAGCCATTTTCTGGTTTACATAACTGCATGTGCATGGTACAGAAGATGCATAAATTTGAAATCACATACCTCTGCACTCTATATATCAGCCTACTCAAGTAAGGTTTTAATAAATTTAATTAATATTAATATAAGAATTCAGGTCTGTAACGTCAAATGCATACAATAATACTGACCTTTTCCCTTAAATAACATATTTCCACCATATACAGGTGGGTTTTTTTACAAACAAAGCACTGGAGCTGTATCATGGCAGAAATGAATCTGAAAACAGCAGGCTGTGTTGGATTCTGCTTTTATACTTCCCTAAGAATTTGTATATGCGTTCACACAGAAACATACGTTTACCTGCATGCAAAAGGAAATGCTGTTCTCTGTGTGTTCAGAACAAAATATTATGTATTTGCAGCAAGTGTCTGTGACACTACTGAACTTTTACCTGTCTTGTTCCCAACCCATAGATGCCTCCCCGCCCACTCCCCTGCTGCTCCTGCTCACAGCAAGTATTTCCAACAGCCTTTGGGAGTTGAGCGGAGCTTTTATCACCCTTTCCTCCCGGGGTGGGGGAGAACTACAAATGCTTGCTATAACCTCTGGAGGGGAAAATGCACACACACACTCTTTCTTAGTGTGCTTAGAGCAGCTGTAACAACCACCCATTCAACCGAGGCTCTGACCGTGGCTAAATCTAAGGAAAAGTGGTTTCAAAGGCATAAGCTAGACCTACCTCCAACACTAATGGTTTATCTGTAACTGGAATGTATTTAAGATCATGGAGAATGTCACCCTAGTTCTTAAGGATTGACCTCCTGATGCACAAACAATATTTAATCAAGTAAAAACCGAAGATTCAGTATTTTTCCCCCCATTATTTAAAATAGCATTCTGAAGACATTTACAGCAGTATTAACATGATGTTCTGTGACAACTCTAAATCTAAGTCGCGTACAACTCACTTAAATCACTTTGTCTTTGCAGATATATTCATAATAGTGTCCTTATATGGCAAGTCTACTATATCATGATATTTTGACAGTAATTAAAATAAATGGAAGGAGACTAAATAAAGCCTACTTCTTTAAATTGAGGAAGTTTCAAGCAGAGATTCCACAATGAAAAGACTGTCTACAGGAAAGAAGTCCAGTTCTCATTAAGAGGCAGAAACATACTGCACAGAACAATTATTTCCAATCAGAGTATTTAATCTGAGTTAACCAGGGTACTGTTATCCCTTTGCCAGAATCCCTGTGGAATTTTGATCAAAGATGTAAGGTAATAAACATAATATACAAAGAATCAGAAGGAATATATCCTGTAATTTGTAAAGGCCAGGTGCAGAATAGGAATTTGACAGAGGCAAATACAGGTTTTGGGTTTTTGTAGCCTCAAAAAGCACATGAACTACCATAGAAATGATCTACAGAGACAGAAAGTACCTCTCGGGTCAGAAAGATCCAGGAATGACTTAAATTACTCCTCAGTTATCCCACAAATATAAGAAGTTGAAAATACATTATCAGATATTGTATTCTGATAATTCTTAGGTGGATTTGAGGCTCGCTTATCTAATTATTTTGAGGCTCTGAAAGCTTCCAGATACTGGGGGGAAGAGGAGTCTTGCTTCTACACAAAGTAAAAGACTCCAGTGAGGTCAAAGCAGTGAGGACAGTTTAAGGCTACTGAGGAGGAGCTATGACCCCTAACACCCTCTTTCAGGCTGCATTCCAAAGGCAAAAGAGTGACCACCACCAGTGACAAGAACCATGACTTTCAAATGCAAATACCCTAAAGACATAAATCACAAGTCCACCCAGTTATCAAGAACAAAAATAATTTTGAAAGCTAACCTGCTTAAGTCACATCAAATAAAGAATCGGGAAAATTACATGCATGATGTAATGTCACAGGGTAGACTATCTTCATCTAAAAAGCATACGCCTTCCTTTATGTCCAAATTAAAAGATCATTCCAAAATAAGTTACTTTCAAACCCAAAGTGGTTTGGTCATTCAGAACAGCAATATATACTTAATCTTATTCTGCACACCATAACTCTGTACTGCCAAAAACACCGACACAGAATTTAGTCTTCAGCTTAAACTATGGTTGATAAATTACACTAAAACTCATTAAGGGGAGTGATAATATCTATCTCCACATACTACACATGCTGCAAGGTTCAACTGAAATAGTTGAGTAAAAAACTGGAAGTTCAGCTTCTGTTCATTTATGGTTAACCTTTTAAATAATTCACTAGTTCTGACAGTTCTATAAACTTACAAAACTAATTTCTTTAGGAGCTAAGATCTCCTGCTCAGCAAGCAATTATCCAAAGATTAGTGTCTGGTAATTCATTTATTCTCTTCAATGAGCAGAAATAATGGGGATTGGGTTTTTGTGACTTTAAGCAGCTCATGCTCAGTTACTACCAGATGCTCAAAGTCATCACAATGAATCAGAACAAGAAAATACATTAATTGGATTAAGTATTACTTTTACCTTTCCCTCTTTCTTTTTGAAAATGGAGAACATTTTACTTCATTTAATATGTGGAATGTAAAAGTAAATGTAATCAGAATAATAGTAAAACTAGTAAAATGAAAGAATAATGTTCCATTTTCCCGCATTTCTCCTCTGGTTTGAGAGCTCAGAAGAACAAGTGGTTGCACACAGCTCAGCTACAGAAACTGCAGAAACCAGTGGCAATTTGCATCAGTAGAGTATTGAGAATGACACATACAGGAAGTCGAGACCTTACATCTTGCTGCTGAAGATCAACACTAACAGAAAAAAATCTGGAGATGAACTGTCTAGAGAGCATTAAGGGGAAAAGGGAACAACTTCAGAAAGAAAAACCTAAAACATTGCTCAAGTAATTTTCTAATAGGGCAGCATTGACCTTTCCAAATGCTGCCCACAGAGGCAATAAATGCTAAGAAAAAAGCAGCTGTTGATTTGCATGCAGAACCTCGGGAGTGTCACCGATTGCCTGCACCTCTTCAAGCAAAAACCAGGCGGCATACTATTCCAACAGCCTATTTTCGTAGCAACTCACCTATTTTCAGAGAAACTGAAAGCATTACAGAAC
>VZTM01025168.1:29099-40679 GCA_013400555.1 Jacana jacana
AAGATCACAGATTGATCACAGAAACGGAGATAGTTCTGGGTGGTAACAGCACAAGAAGCCTGCGAGAAAAACAGTTAATGGCCCTTATGATTCCTCTATCAGGAAATTTAAATTTAAGAAAAGGTAGAGCTTACAAACTGATGGAGGACCGTGCATTACAGAGCAGGTGCACTGCCCTTGCTATAAAAAGAGTGAGAGTAGGCAGTGAGGGTCTATAGCTTGTTAGGAAACAGATAAGAAATATACAAGTTAGTGTTGTTAGGGGGCAACCTCTCTCCCTCCTCTACTTGAAGGGTTTATGAGCTTTTACAGTCAGTCTTAAAAGACACAAGACGATTTTTCACCTGACTTTGAAATTTACTCTTTATAGCCCCACACTTGCCTACCCCAATCAGGAAAATATAAACCTAGAAGACTGGTAGGTGAGATCTCACAACACAGGAAAGAAATCTCAGTTGCTCAGAGGCATCCATGTCTGCCTATCCCAAAGAACAAGCATCAGAGTAGTTCACAGGGTATATGCCTGTCCCTAGCTGCATTGTCCCAATACAATTATCCTTAGTAAATACAGATAGTTTATTTTCAAATATTTTTACCAATTGCTGAAAAAAAAAAAACATGTTCAGCTAAAAAATTACAGTATACAGTTGTTTTGTCATAGGCCTTGATGTAGAGATTGAAGTTACCATAAAACATACATTAGTAGTAAATTAAATGTATTATAACACCTGTACAAGAGATCAGCACTGTCTGAAAAACAAATGACTGAACAGTGTTAATTTCAGGATTAATATTATTTGAAGTTCAAAGCTTACAAAAGCATTTTGTCCCATTTATTGAAAATACTTACATAGGCAAATCAGTTTTACACCCCTTTGGTAGCATTGAGTTGCACACAACATGCCATTGCCATTGCTTAATAGAGGGAAAAACAATAAAAATCTAAACCACCAGAACTGGGTCACGCTGACTAAACTTCTGACTCTGCATACAAGGGGTAACATTGTCCATACTCATTTCATGCAGTTCTTCTACTTCAGCCTTCCCACTAAGCTACCCAATTTATCTCCGCTCCCCCACACGCCCCTTCAAGGGTCAGGGATTTCCCTGCATGAAACTAAATGTTCGTTAAAGCGCTGCAGTATGAACAAAAGACTTTGCTATGTACAGAGGTGTAAAAAGCTGCTAACGCTCCATGCTGCAATTTGTAAAAAAAAATAGGGTTACTCTGATAGGATTAGAAAATACATCTCAAGCCTGCACATTTTATTTGAGCTGCCAGAAAACTTCCTAGTGTTGATTTAATTTTCTAGATCACTGCCTGCACCCAGCAGTGTCAGAAATTATAAACTGAGAGTTCTAATTTCTTTCAAGTTTGGAATGCAACGTTGGGTTTTGCAGAGCATAAGCCACATAAATATTTCAAAGGTAGGAAATGACTTGAAGGTATAAAAGAACAAAGGGCAATTTCAAATTCACTGATGTGCCAAAGTCATTAACGCTTTCTTTAAAGTACATACCTTCAGTTTTGTCACACACAGGCAACAAATTTTGCAAGTGAATTGAAGGAAAAATCAAAAGTCATCCTATAAATTGTACGCTCATGATTTGAAAAAATATTACCTAGCACCACTACATGGACTTTGAGAAGGCTGTTCCTCTGACCCACGACACATACACTGGCATTTCCAAAATACGCACCACAGTTTAAATCCTCAATTTCAATCTCATTGCTTTGAGGTTAATAGCGTCTTTAGGTAAAGTGCCATTATCACACCTTCTTTTCTCTCAAACAAATAAGTGGCATTATATAGCAGCTGATGTTAAACAGTTCAAAACACTCAAACTACTACAGTATGCATTAAACAGAGGTTTTCAGTATCACCTATGTAACCCACTGAGATTATTCCAATCCCAGCACCTTTAATTATAACACAGAATCGGGTTACTGTCCATGTAAGCTCTGGCCACGTGGCCCAAGAACACCCAGTACCTCTTATTCTTTCAATAGGAGATAAAGGCCTCCTCGGGCAAACCAAATTGGTTCCTGTTTTACACCCGTGTCCTTGCTGTTCAGCTCTTCCTTATGTACACCGCTTAGCTGCCACCCAGACTTGACTCTAGAGCAAATTAAGCTGCTGCTTAGGAGACATCTGGAAAGTTCATGGCTGTATATAGAAAATAAACAGGACAGAGTCACAACAGCCAGTTCAAGGACAACAGGAGGCTCTGGAGTGCCAATACCAGAGATGGCACAGAAAAAAAAAAGATATATTCTGAAGATATGACCCATCAGCAGAGTCACTAAGGATCACTTTTTAATGAATGCCAATATTCTCTTTTCTTCTTGAATTCTTTGGCTATTAATCATTCAATACAATACAGTAAGAGCCCCAACTAGGACTTCTCTAATCCATTTTTGGTGTTATTGTTAAGATTTTTTTTCTTCTTTTCCAAAACAGCAGCTATCTTGTCTTATACACAAGAACACTATTCCTGGTCATCATATAATGAACTTGCAACTACCGTAGCTGTGTTTTACTCTAAGAGAAAAGACTGTTCACTATCTAGACAGCAGAAGCAGAAAACCTGAAGATAACAGTTTAAGATGTTCTACCATACTGTTTTATCTTTGTTCAGAGTTACAGCATTGATAAAATAGTTAAAATTGAATAATTAAATGCTTTTTATAATCTGTCAACTGTGGCATTAACATACTTTTTTTACAATGAACTAAAGATTTTTGGGGTACTTACCCAATGTGTTTTCTATTTGAAACCTTAGTGAAGCATCTGGAAAAAATGGCTAAACCTGGACCATGAGCCAGAATACAATTCTCATTGCCCATTTTATAAATCATTTGCACAAGGACACCAGCTAGAGATTAAGGGAATTAATAGCTAGCGTGTTATACCCCTTGATCTTAAAAATGCAAAAGAAAAAGCTGTTATGTACTTCAAGCATATAGAAGTACAACTCTACTGAACAAAGCACACTGCAGAAAACAGATAGCCAAAGTATTCACTACTTCTGCTTATTATCAAAAAAAGGCAATGAGAAAGTTGCTTTGCAACTTGCAGTCCAAATAGAACCCCAGCACCTAAGGGCAACCATGTTCCATGGGATTATAGACATACTGCTGGTAACAGCAAGAGACTGGGCTCAACATCCCAGTAATGCCTTCCTGTGTGTGGGAACTAACACTGATGTTTTTTAAATTAGTCCCATCCTTGCTAAAAGGATGCTACTCTAACTGAGCCATTAGAAAGTCATTCCTATCCAGTTCCCATGAAAATTAGTATCAGGATATAAAACAGAGCTGCTGTTACTGTAAATAAATTAGATTTCTGGAAGTAAAACAGATAGTGTAAGATCACAAGGGAATGTTTTCTCATAGAATTATCCTTTCTGCACATATTTGCTGAAGGTTAAACTGCAGCAGACCAAGGCTGCATTAACTGCGTGAGTCCACAAAACAAAAAAAAATGTGAAAAAATATATGAAAGAAACCATATTATTCTTTCTGCCATAATAAGTATTGTAAAACAAAGCACTTGCATCCAAGCTAATGCAGCACTGATGATCTAAGTAACCAGTACATCTTCCTTGTAGTTCACAGAGCAGAAAGAATTTCAAATTGGGCAGTTTTATTGAAAACCCTTGTTTTCCTTAGCAACACTGCAATAAGTTAGAGCTTTATGAACATTCCTCTCGTTTCAGAACATGGTCTTTGAGGTGTAGTGTTATATTTATATTCAGACCAACAAACCCTTCTCTTCCTTTTGGTGGTGTTACATCACATGAAGATTTGGAAAAAAATGTCTTAGACTAAGTTTTATGTAGGTGTTCGAGAACTAAACTGAATAATTGTTTAGTTGGTTTTTGGTGTTCAGTTGGGGTTTTTTCCCCATGCAAATTTTCTTTAAAAGGCTAGAAAATATCAAGAGTTCCAATTACAAAATTTGCTTAATATTCAGCAAATCAAAGATGCTTTCATGTGACTTACACCTATTTCCAAGTGTTAGTAAATTAATCCATAGATCTAGAAATGAGGAATTGAAATACAGATTAGGCTAGTTTCCAGAAGTATAACAATTCTACAGCTAAACCTGAACTGCCACCCAGTTCTTCAGTTAACATGATATGTATATGGCTCTTCAAACAGTGAATAATATCCAAAATATAGAAAACAGTACATTTCATACAACTGTTGAACCCTCACATTATGAAAGGGTGCCTAGAGCACAGCTCCCACAGCACTGTGGATACAGCCAGAGAGAGCAGTTTGCACAGCAACTAGTCAACAGCAAGGCACACCAAAGAGAACCAAGCAGCTCTTCTCAAAAGAGCAAATGCTCAGTAGTGATGGTGCCACAGGGCACAGACCCCAGCTTCACCCCAGTGGACATATGAGACACTGAAAGCAGCAAGGTTGGTTAGGCTCAAGAACAAGGCAAAAGACTGATCCAGTGCTATTCAATGAAGCAATGGGTACAAATTGAAATACAGGACATTCCATTTAAATGCAAGAAATCTCTTTTTGATTGTGAGGTCACCCACAGAACCTGTGGAGTCTCCATCCTTGGAGATGGTTAAAACCCAAATGGCCAACATCCTCAGCAGCTTGCTCTAGTAGACATTGATCCAAGCAGAGAGGCTACAACTTTAGCCATTTTGTTATTATTTGTAATTAATGGATTGCATCAAACTGGCTGAAAGAATAGATAGACAAATTATGCTATGATTTGTTTGAGAATATTTACTACATTTCTTCATGCAAAATTAGTATGAACAGACAAACCGCACTAAGCACCAGTACATCTTGCTAAGCGCAAGAAAGAAGAGGGTCTATTAATAGACACTTACATCTTCCTAACTTCCCCTTTAGACAGCAGTTTAGGCTAATTCAAAAATCAGGAAGGGATTTGAGGAACCCCAAGGAACAGTAGCCAAAACAGATGACATTGAACAGACCAATTAAGACGTCAGCAAGCAAGGAGCAATGCACACTGGCAAACTTCAAAGTCAACTAAATTCCACTGAATGCAAGTACTAATAAAAAGCAGCAAGAAAACCAGTAAGTTCTGTAAATAACACAAATGAGATACCACAGTGTCATCATAACTTATCATGTTGTGCCATAAACAGCAGATTGTCTTCTGGAATCACCCACAGTATCTTTCTTTTCTGTATTACAGGAGATTAATAGAAGCAAAGACAATGACCTAGAAATAGCATTAATAGAGCATGGAAATCCTTCCACACGGAACTTAACTGCTCAGACTGCAAAGAACTATCCAAGGAAAAGACATGAGACACGTGCATGAGAATATATATATACGCACATACACTGGTCCCAAGCCACTTTGTCTGCAAGAAGCAAACCATCTAGATAAAGTATCTTCAAAATGAAGGACAAAAAAAAGGTTCTGCTATTTGGAAATCAAACTAAGTTTGAGTCTACATTCACCTGCAGAATAGTAAGCACGTGACACTGCTGCTCACTTGTACTGCAGATGTGAGCACTCCATACAAAGATTTTACAGACGCCCTTTAGAAATTGTCATTTAAGGACAAAACTGGAACACAGTTTTAATGCTATCTTAAGAAACAAGCAGGCCATTTCTCTTGAAAAAATAAACTAAAGTTTTATTTTATCACTTTCAGTTTTTTAAAATATGTTTTAAACTATTTTAATCTCATGGTTAAGAACTCTTCCATTATTCCGGTGCATGTAGCTGGATTAGCAAAGGTACCAGCAGGCACTCAACTACATTTAGCTTTTTAACAGTGTGACTGCTTTAAGAGAACGTCATCTCTAGTGATAAGGTTCCACTACCAGTAAGTTACTGTGCAAGACATTCAGTAACATTTTGCTTTCATCCGACTTTTCATTTTGTGAATAAAGCACAGTAAAAACTTTGCATTTAGGTGGCTTTGGTTGAAGGAGATTGTTTTTAGAGGATTCAGTTTTGTCTGAAAGGAAGCACACACAGGCACATTAACTCAAGGTATTTGCATTTGAGGCAGAGCCCTGGCAATGGCCAGCCATCTTTAGTATTTTGTAACGATGTTTCAGCCCTGGGAAATTAAAGTACTCCCACTAAAGAACTCACAAATAAACTAGTAACCAGCTTTCAGACACATTAGGAAGCTTATTCTCCTAACCAAGCAATTTGTTGCAAGCTTATCTGTGGTGGGAACAGGACGGGATCTAACCAATGTGAATTCCAACAAGACAGAAGACACAAGACAACAACGGAACTAGCAGGCAAGAGGCTAATTGGTCTGCAAGAGAGTTATCAAGAGTACAATTTAGTGCTCCCAAGCTGGAGGCACAGAGTTATATGTGCACATGTGTATGCATAAACAGTAGTACTATTAACTACTCTGTCCTAAAAAGAGACAGCACGCTAAAAATGCTACTTTCAACTTTCCAGTTTGACCCAGTTATATTGTCAACTACTCATGAGACTTCATTAACATACATAATTATAATCATAAAGCCAGGTCAAAAGAATACAAGTTATGACTGCAGCTGAACAAAATAGTTATTCTTACATCAGGTGAGTTTTCGGCCAACCTGCTTCCATTGCTGGTTTCAATGGCCACACAAACATGGGAGGAAAAAGCAGACTACAGCAGCACCAATATCCATCTGTCCAAGTTTTATGGAACTACATCCTTCATTGCAACGTAGGAATTATTGACCAAACTTTTCCGTAGGAGCATGCTTTCTTGTACCTCACACAAATTACACTTGTGTGCTCTGTTAACTTCTATGCTTCAAGTTTGATTTATTTCTTCTTAGAAAGAGAGGGGGGAAAAGTCAATGGCTCTCTCACAAGCCATGCGACATAATTCCAGCTACCCAAGCTTCCCAATTTACTGGAAACCCCATCCCATAAAATTAGAGATGAAAGTGTGGTTCTGAAGAACAATTAGAGAACAAGGTCTTGGATGATAACAAAACTGCTGATGGCATTTTTATCACTGCAACAAAGCTCGGGAAGATAGCAAAATACAAAAGACTAAAGGAAAACCTTCACATTCAAACTGTCCCATTAAATTGAAAACCCAGCCCTACTCAGCAAAATTAAGTTACCGTATATGGTACTGGCTCTCGTCCCCAGCACCTGTAGATCCCTGGTCACCCAACATCATTTTCACAGTCTCTGAGCTATGGCCTGGATAGGACAGCAGAGGCAGAATTCTCCCTGCCCAACAGAACACACACCAATCCAGCTCCACCAGTCCCAATGGTGCTGACTGTGTTGAGCCAGCCCAGTGAACTACCAATCATACTGATATCCAGATATGTCACCAAAGGCTGCACTGTACAAAGCCAAACCAAGGCAGATACACAAAAGTAACGGACAACTGGTTCAGGCCAGCTGATGTACTGTCTTCTGTTAACGCTTGCTAACACAAAGCTAAGCGTGAGGATGCAGAACAATGACAGCAGTATATCTTCACTGCGCAGGGCTATTTGTACGAGTGAAGATGAACAAACATACAGAGAACAATGCAGTGGTGTTACAGAACCAACATTGGAAATCATAGAAAGAAAAGTAATTATGCTAGTAGAACTAGCTTTTTTAAAAAATTATCTACCTTTTCTTTAATATTTTTCTGTTGCCACTAGTAGCTTAGTATCTTAGCATTTATTTACCTTTTGAAAGCAGGTATATGTACCTACACATACAAAAACATACACAGTAGAGGCATCTATCATAACACAAGACTAGATAGGGCTCACACATCAGATCTCCAGCCAAGATAAGACAGGGGCTGGCTCGGTGCTCTCCTTCCATCTGTGCCAATGCCAACAGGGAGAGGAACCAAGTGCTCCTCCTGACATAGGCCAGACCGGCCCCAGGGCCCAATCCTTTTCCTTCAAGGATGATCAGACTACAATTGTGTTTGAACATTGGATGCCTACTAGGTCTCCCCTTTATCCAAGGGCTAAGAGCCTCCCATATTTCATTGCCATTGTGTTTTTCCACTAAACTTGTTCCTCAAACACAATGAACTATAAACAACGAACGAGGCAGTTTCCTGAGACTGCAGGCACATCTTTCTAAGTTTTACACTAACACGGGGGGCTTTTCCTCTTCTGTAGTTCTGCATCAATTCGCTTTTGAACAGAAAAAAAAAAGGCTACACAAGGAAACAATGGAAATGCTTATACAGTGTTCCACGTCAGCAAAAAAATGAGCTTTTTACCAATATAAATACCAAAATATTGTATATTAGTTACATTCAAGATTTTTCATTAAAAGTATGAATTAGAAGCCCCTTGAAGAGATTTGCAAACCCTCTATAACCCACAGGTTTTTCAATTAACACTCCTAAATCCTGCAACAACATTATAATTATTCATCTTATCTAGTGCTGATACTGCATTTTGGAGGCAGCTTTGCTGCTTTGTTTGTATTTTTGGTTCCTTCCACTCATCTGCAAGACAGTGACAAGAACTACTTCTTGGCTACATCCTTCTCTCTTCTGCCTCCCATTTTGCCTTTCATACTGATAAATATTCATCTACTAAAAATAACAAAAAGAGCACATACTATGATTAAATTCCCTCCCATTTTGCCTTACATAGAGATAGGCATGAATTATTAAGAGATTATAAAATGTTTTTAAGACATAACAAAAATAGCATGTAATATAGTCTACTTAATTCCTCTTTTTTAGAAAAACACCAGGCATGAGATAACTACTGGCTTGTCCCAAAAGAGCAGGCACACAAAAACCTCTGGCAACAGCTAAATTTCACAATTAAGAAGTCAGATGCTGTGTTACTCTGGATCAACTGTAAGATCCCACAGGGACCTGGGGTCCCAGGAGAGATTATCTGGAATATTCAAGCCTCAAAAATCAACATTTCTGATTTTAAAGAAATATTTTTCAGAAGTATTAGAATATTTAACTTTGTGTTCCAAAGCAAAACCACAGAACAAGGAAACTTTCATTACAAATCCCAGCTTTCAAATTCATTAAACATGTCTCAAACTCAGCTTCCACTGTCACTTTTGAGTCGCAATCAGTCCAGCCACAGGAGAGTACCCAAAGTAAGTCCTATAATCAATATCATGGGAATGATCAGGCTGGGGTTTTCTCCAACACTAAAACCATACTTTGTTATTAGTCATTCTTTCTCTTTCTACAGCATACCAGCTAATCCATCAGCACTTAAGGGTTATGCTACCTGCAATTTGTCATTTCAGATCATAGCTCCTCTTTGTGGCAATACTGTATCAGAATTTTAGTTCAGTTCATTCTTGGTCTGATCTTCAAAAAGATTTTAAAAAAAAGCATAGAGTTTCTAGGTGATGAAGTTCAACATTAGAAAAGTCCTGTTTGACAGCTGCTGCTTAACCCCTATGGTGCCCAGACTCATTAGGGTCTTTTCAGGTATAGAAAAGATCAACCTTGTATCTGCTGTTCTGCATTTAAGGGAGGCACTTTGGTATTTACAGTCCTCCTCCTTCACATCCACACAAGTCATCTAGTCAATGCAGCCATCTCATGCTATTTCCTCTATTTGGATTTTAAAAGGCAAAATTAGTGTCTTCTGCATTACCCAAAACAGAGCACATATGACAGCAAAACAAAACGCAGCTGTAGCTCCATTATTTTTTTTCTTTAAAGAAAAAAAAAAAGTTATGCAGGAGGTGCTGGCTAACATTTCCACATTTCCCAATTTGTGGGATGCAAAACAACTAGGCTCTTAAGCCCGGGTTCCATCCCCCCTTCCCCCCCCCGCTCTTTTCTGCAGTTGGGCAAATTTTCAAAAACATGGGTGGACACACCCATAATCTCACTTTAACACCAGTAGTGCAATTACTCTTCTAGAAAGGAAGAGAATTTAAATCCTCCTCTTGTTGCTTATTTTGACTACTGCACTATTACCTAGAAATCCTTTTTTTTAATACAAGGAGACTATTTTCAAAATTTGTTACTAGAGAACTAAATCCCCGAAAAAGCAGTTACGTTGCTCTATCATGAACAGAGATTATCAACCACTCACACGTTCCTGTATTTCTGACTGGTCAACAGCTCCCAGATCAGCATGCAAATGTTCACAGCGCCTCCTCTGAACCAACTCATTCCTCTCCTGCCCAGGCCCCTCCTTCTGGATGTGCGACCCCCTTCAGTGAAACGGGCACTGCCACACCCGATATGTAGACACGCATACAGTCCCATCTCTCTCACTCAAGGTCACCGAGAGATACTCCTTGTACATCACCACAAACAGTTCAAGTGCTGGAGAGCACACTGGTTGATGCTCCACCACTCTTCTCCAGCATTCTCCCGTCTAAACACCTGCCCTGGTGTTTCTACTTCAGGCACATTGTTATTAAGAGGAGGAAAATTAGCTTCATTGTCTCCTACATCTCAACTTTAGGCCCACTTATCCCAGTACCAAGGAAAACAAATTTCTAAATCCCCTTTAAAAGTCAGTGACACCAGTGTACTGAGAAAGCTTCCTAGAATGCTTACACCTCTGCATGGGTTATGTAGCTACAACACCTTTTTTTAGTGAGGCACAGAAACATAAAAGACAACGTTTGTTTAATATTTAATTTTAATATGTAAGCTGCCTTTTAAATAAAGCCCACTTTATTATTTAATATAGTAAATAACAATAATTATTAATTCACTTTTGTTATTACTGCATTTCCTCAACCTACAAAGTTAAAGCACAAGACTCTTTTCAAAGAGAACTTACATAAAATGAAATCGAATATATACGTTCACCTCTGAATTAATTAACATTGGTGTGGCTAGAATGATTTAGATTACCGGCAGACTGGGGATTTGATTGTGAAGTAAACATTAACTTCACTGGTGAAGTCTTGGGATACTGGTAACAGCAGTAAACCTGCATATCAATATACTGTTTTTAACAGTTAAACCCATTTTTCACATATCTTAAGTGCCACTATACCCCACTGCATCATTTAGACTAATCACTGGGCTAACGGGGGTAGGGGAATAAAGCTTCCTGTGACCAACAGTAAGTATTTTTCCCCATAAGGCACGATAACAGATGCCCAAAAATACCGTTGTGGAAGGAGCCAGAATACACCTGCTGCTTTCCCTGCAATTTCTCCCTCGACGCCCCGGGAGCTTGCTGCCCCAAGCCCGACCTCTGGGGCACGGCTGCGAGCGCAGACCCCGCAGGGAGGGGAGGAGAGAAGAGTTTCTCTTTTTACTTCCATGAAGCGACTATTTCCTCAGCCCAGTCCCACGTGTTGGCGGCGGCGGGGCAGGCTCCGGCCCCGACCTCCCGCCCGCCCCGGGTGGGGAATCTCGAACCCTGACAGCCGAACAGAGGAGGCCCGAGGGGGGGCGGGCTAAAAGGCACCCCGACCCCCTTTCCCCTCGCCACCCCTCACCTGTTTTGAACGCCAGCTGCTTGTCCTCGCCGTCGCCGAAGAGCTGGAGCATGGAGACGAAGAGGACCCCGCACGAGTTCTGAATGCCGAAGACGGCGCCGTTGCACCACATGGCGGCCAGCATCACCACCCAGCCCCAGCCGCCCTCGGGGGGCTCGGCCGCCGCGCTCCC
>VZTM01025169.1:19840-33709 GCA_013400555.1 Jacana jacana
TTCCCCTTTTGTTGGGGTCAAAGGGGCAGACGGGGACCCTTCTCTGTCTTCTCTAGCCCCTCGGCGGCGGCAGGAGGCGGAAGCGGCGCCGCTGGCACCGGCCCCCCCTCCACCCCTGAGCCTTTTTCGCCGCGGGGGCGGGTGGGCGCAGGTGTTCCCGCATGCCGGCCTCGTGCGCGCTGCCATTGGCACCCCCGCGTCCCGGNGCGGCGGTGGGTGGCCGGCGCGGCGGCCGCCCCCGGCCTCGCCTTTCTTCCCCCTGCACCCCTCCCCGCCCCGGCCCCGCTGGCTGACGAGTTCCTGGGCGAGGGAGAAGTGCGCACACATGGCATGCAGCGAGCTTCCCCTTGTCCTCATGTTGCACGGCCGCCTCGGCGGGTCAGGAGGTGGATACGGTTCCCCGGCGGATTTCTGCTCCGGGGAGACGGGGGGGCGGGAGGATTTGCGTGTAGGGGGGGGGGGTGGAGTAAAATACGGAGCTGGGGTTCATTTCCTTCCCAAGCCGGTGGCTGAGTAAAGTAGACATGTGTTGCCTTACTTCCTGTGCCACTGAAAAATACATGTGTTTCTACAGTTGTAATTTCCCTTCCCTTCAGATGACTCAAAGTCGTGATTTTGTTAATGAGCCTCTGAGCCCTTGCTCAAGTATTCTCTTTCAAGGCTTTTTCCAAAAAGGTGTTGCACGGAGTCTTGTTTTCAGTGCCTGAAGAGGAGGAATGTGTAGTTTGTGACACAAAGAGTGCTGTGATGGACAGAGGAATAACACTGAAAGTGTGTGAGTTTTTGCCTTTTCAAGGAGACACTTGAGTCACGTTTGGTAAAATTGGCAACCTAATGAAATGTTAGCTTCCTGTGACATTACTGTGTCTTTCCTTTGTTATAACAGGACTGTGGATAACTTAATGGTTCAAAGGTCTATGAACTTTGCAAATTCCTTGGATTGTTACAGTCATTTTTTGTTGGCTTCAGAAATTAATGCATGTGCTCACCTCTAAAGGTTTTGTAGATCTATTCCAGGTTGCTGCTCCACCTTCCCGTCTCTTCCCAAAAGGCATATCCCTAATTCATGTTAGCTATTCCAGATAAATTCTTGGTAAGGGCAGACTGCTTGATAGATTTGTGTTAAAACTACCTCCCCTCTCTGTAGGAGATGTCTTAACTGGCAGGAGAATACTCCTGTGTAGTAAAGAGATGCTAGGCTGTATGGAGCAAGTTGCAAAGCTTTGGGCTTCAAGAGGAAGATACTAATCATTGCCCTCAGGTGATTTTGAATGAAAAGAGGATTACAGACTTCATGAAAGTCAAGGTGCCCTGAGCAGGTCTTTGTCAGGCCTTTGGGACCACAGGGTCGCTTAATTTCTGTTGTAACAGAAAATAGCTAGGGGCTTTTGAGGAGACCCTTAAGCTGCTGTACCACTGCATGGTCCTTTTGGATGTAGGTGTTTTGAACAGAGGTGCTCAGTAAAGTTCTTTGAGTTGGTTTCCTTGCAACGGCAATGCCTTGTCAGAAGGAGCCTGACCTTGGTGTCAGAGTGTGTTCAGAAGGTAACTGCAGCTGTGACAGAACTGAAATGGTTAGAAGAGTGAGGGAGCAGAAAGGTTGGTAGGAACTAGAAGAAAAAGGAATTGCTAGGGAAAACAAATGAAGTAAATGGCTTAAAGAAAAGATAGGACATGCTGGTCTTTATGCAGTTACCTAGCTAGAGCAGTGTTGGATTTGTTAGGGGTTTGGTAAGTAAGAGGTATAATTTTAGGTATATGAAAGCTGCTTAATCAAAAATATGAATATTTTTGATTATCTAGTCTCACTTATTTTTCTAATCCTGTGCTTCTGGTAGCACAGACCACCTTCCTGCTAGTAGATCTAACTGAAGCTGCTTACATCTACATAGCTTTTTCAGAAACTTAACTGTGACAGGTGAAGTGAGGTGAAAGCACTTTATATAAAGTGTGAATCAAACCTGAGAACTTAAGTGCTGCAGTTTAAAAATACAGAAGCATGATCAAACAAAAAGCTCCCTGACATTTCTTTTTCTTCCTTCCTCCCATGTTGATAAATTAGGTGGTTCTGTGTTTATGTAGTATTAGGTATGTAATGAGTAAGCTCTAGTGGCGCTTGTGTGGAGGATGACCTCTGCCAGTCACCCTCCAACCCCAGGATTTATTTAATCAAGTATAAAATACCTTTTAATCTTGCTTTTTTTGTATTTTAGGTCCAGACTTAAAGAAGAGAATAATCAAGGGTTTAGGACATTAGTATTTTGAAGAGGCTGCTTGGTGACAATGTGGACATGAAAGTTGAAAGGTGAAACAAATGCCTGTAGTCAGTACAGTCAGAGAGCAACTGACGATCAGAACTTTGGGGCTGAGTAGAGAATACAATAGGAAAAAGATAGGTAACTTCATAAATCCATGGTTCTTCTGTACCTTACATACAGTAAGCTGTTCTGACCCTCATCTTTGAAAAGATGCATTATTATTGGAAATGGTTCACTGATGGGCAACAGGATGTGAATCAATTCCTAGATGAGAAAGGATTGTATAGGCTAGGACTTGTCAGCCTAGTAGAGATGATGGGAAAATGATATGGTAAGGCTCTATAAAACTCCTTTGGAGAGAGCAGGTGAAGGTGGAGGCATACAGTCAAATGAGAGTTAGGCACTAGGTTCAGAACAAGTAAAACTTCACTCAGTGTAGGAAATTCACAGTTAATACTTGCTATACAATGGATACACAAGTTTTTGTGAACTTAAAGGGAAGTTGGACAAACATGGAAAAACAGGTACAGTGAGGTTAGTAAATAGATGAACAACAGCCTTTAGGAAGTCTTGGGTGAGGTTGTGAGAGTGTAAGGAGGACTTGGATGCTTGTCTTGCTTTCTTTCTTCCCTCAACATCTACTTTTGGCGATGCTTTTTTTGGTTTGTTTAAATAGGAATGAAGTGTTATAATGTGTTGCTTCCTACACAGTGGTGAGTTTGACAGTTATAGTGATGGTATTAAAATGTGTGATACTGCATACCAGCGATCTCGGTTCTAGCTGTAGTCATTGTGTTCATTACTGGATGGTTTGGTAAGTTTCTTTGCAAGGGTTGTAAGTAGCATTTAAAGGAATGTATATTGCAGTTTGTCTCTAGGTATTTTGCAGGTAATATTTTCAAAATACTTTTATCTTAAGCAGTAGATAAAAACTTTATTCTTTAGTATTTGATACTACTTCATCTATATCATAAAATGTTGACAAGGTCATAGCCCATGCAGTATAGCTAAGCAATGGGTTTATGTTTTTTTGTGTTGTCTTTTTTCCTCCAATGAAACAAATCTGGTTGTATCACTATTGTGCTGTAGATGATGATAGAACTGAGAGTGGCTTTTTGCTGGAGATGGGCGGATTTCCAGGCTTCTCCTTCTGGCTTTCCTAATCAAAGCATTAAAGTAATGTGGTCTGCCATATCTCACTGAAGAGGGCATTAGTGTCCCTGCGCTTTTTCTGACGTGGCTACATGGTTGGCTACCGCTTTTATTGAACAGCTATGCATGCACATCTCAGATGGGTTTTAGACTTTCCTGTTCAACAGTGGCTGTGTTTCAGTGACAGCTCTGGGCTTTCACTTCAGGCTTCTCAGGTACAGCCCACTTAAATGACACACATCATTGCCTCAAATGAGGTCTGTCCATCCCTTTTATACTGTTGTACCTCTTTAATGCAACAGGGTAGTGTCTGGTACTCCAACTTCTCAAATCTGTAACAAAACTTGTGAAGGCTTGTAGGAGTGTAGGGCAACAGATGTCAGAACCACTTGAAGTAAAAAAAATAAATACACAAATTGATCAGAAGTATCCTATCTATCAGAATCTGCTGGTAGTTACAACTTCAACAGTTTTTGTAATCAAAATACAGACTGCTTTTTCTTTTCAAGAAAAATCTTTAATATAGCTTCCTTTTCATTAGCAGATTTCAGGGGAGAAACAGGTATTTGTGGTGGCTAGAATGTAATATATGGTTTCTGAACTAAGCTTTGGGCCAGTTAGTGCATTTAAGATAGCTTGGTAACTTTGCCGAACTATGTAATGCTTCTTAAGTGGTTATTGAAAAAATTCCTTTTAAAATATATTTTAAGTCTTGATTTATCTTGGTGGTAAAGATATATGTAAGGATGTAAGTAGCATTGGTACAGTACAATAAAATAAATTTTACTAGCTTGACAGCCTCACAGACTTGAATCTGTGACTTGAGAGACAAGCTGCTTTTCTGTATCATACTGTTTGGGTAGGGTGTGTACCGTGAACAACTCGCACCATGCAGTGCGCTATGAGCAGTGTCTCTGATCACCTCTGGGTTTAACTACTGGAAACTGCTGTTAGGTGTATGTTTTTGAGTTATTAAGAAGTTACCATGGCTGTCAAAACCTCGATGTGTTACTTCAGAACTTTATTTAGGCTTCACTGCAGTAGTTTTATTTGCTGTGCAAAGCGAGCTGTAGGTTGTACTGAGTTGAGTAGTTCTTGCCTTAAACCCGTGTGATTGGTCTGTTCGTGTAGGTGTCCTTTGACATGTCATCATGATTGTTGTTGGCTTTTGAATATCGATATCCTTTGCACAAGGATGTATATTACACAAGATCTTTAGTGGTGAGGTAGTACTAAGTAAATAGAACTGCTCTTTAAGTAGTGATTGATTAAATACACTTGAGAGAGGGTCCCAAAATAATCACGCTTTTGGTATAGCGTCATCTGGAATGATAAAGTTTAGGGACATCAGATTTTTTTTTTCCCCTAAAATTAAGGTAGTTATCTAGCTAATGTTTTGAAATAGTGATATGAATAGTGAAATTCAAATGGTTTTTTTGTAAATAAGTAGATGGAGAAAAGCACTACTTCTTAATCTGGTAGATCAGTGAATGTCTGAATGAGAAAATGAAACTCGTGACTCTTACACAGGTGATCTTATAATGTTCTTAAATATCTATTTCTAAATTTATATTTTCACAATTAGCAGTAGGGGAAATAATTACAGTATTTATTTTAAAATAGCTCAACATTTGCATTTAGAAAGTCAGTCCTGACATCTTAAAAGTTCCTTTTGATGTTATTGAGAAGAAACATCAATTATGCAAGCATCCTAAATCTACCTTGCCAGCATATCTCAATGGTTATTAGAAGGGATTATGTGTAAGAGCCTGTGCTAGTTTCTGCTTGGCATCCCCCCGAGTTCCTTGTTTCACTGGGAGTTAAATTTGCTGTGGTGGAGAGAATGTGTCATGGCAAAAGAAATGTATATTTTTAACCACTAGATGGAGCCATTTTAGTTACCTATCAGCCTGCCTAGTTATGTAAGTTTTTGAAAAGTTTCTTGCTTGAAGTCTTTTCAGTCACTTTGTCTCTAGAGTATGGGTCATATTTATTTTATAATTTCATTATCTACAGAGAAGAGTACATGTTTTTTTCTTCCATTAACAGTTCCAGGATGGTATAGCATGAAGGCTGTTGCGTTTTCATAAATGTGCAAAAAAGAGCCAATGCTTGTGGTTTATGGGAATTACAGTTGTCTCTGAATTGTCCAGTGTCGCATGAGTAGAGCTCTGAAGCCTCCCTATACCTTGTGTTGCCTGACCTAATGTTTCAGAATATTGATCTGTAATGTTATATATGTCAGTCTGGATGCTCTTGTGACTTCCACCCAGGAAAGGCTGCTAGTTGAAACTGAAATTTTGCTTTTCCTACTCCAGTGCCTTAAACTAAATTGACTTAAAGCTATGTAATGGAATGGTTGTCCTATTTGGGTATACTGGCACAAGTTGTCTTATTTCAGCAATGTTGGGAGTGCTTCATAACCTTGAAATACCCCAGGCTTATTCATTCTAGCAAGTCCCATTTTAGCAGAAGTATTTGGAATGCTGTAGTGTATGATTTTGTATCCTCCTTCAGTATCCACTTTTAGAAAAGGTATATTTGTGTTTTTCTTAGTTTGAATCATTGCCCCTGCGTTTATACTTAGTAATGTACCCGATAGACCTTTCCCTTCCCTGACTTTCAAATCTTTGGCACTGAAGATTATTTTTGGTGAACAGAACATAAACTCAAAGAGTAGGACTCTATTCAAATCTTCATTTTAAACTCTCTCAATATATGGTATTTTGTGAGGTGTAGGTGTATCTTCTTCCCCAGTTCCTGCTGTGACAGACTTGAGGTGAGCCCCTAGGCGTGCCTCTTTAAGAAGGGAAGTGCAAGAGCCTTCTGTCATGTGTTCCCCACATCTTCGCTTCTCTTCTCCTTTGTCCACCATGCCTAGTTTAAAGTCTTATTTGCAAGCTTAATGTGTTAGTGGCAAAGATACTCTTGCCATGCTTTGTCAGATGGATCCTTGTTCCTGGAAGATGTTCCTGTGGACATAGCAGTAAAAACTTTGCTAGTAGCTACATATTGACCTTCTGGATGCATCTTTTGTCCTGAGCCATTTGCTTCTCAATGGAGAGACTGAGACACACCACCTGGGCCTCTTCCCCCTTGCCCACAGTGCTCAGTAGTTACTCCTGATTTGTTCAGTAGTTGCTTTTTGGAAGTGTCACCGGTGTCCATATCAGATAATCAGGAAAAAGCAATAGTTTGAGGACTGGATGAGTTTTTGTCGTTCCAAACCCATTGTTCAGCAAGCATCAGACCTCCTGCTTTATCTTCCCTGTTGTGCTGTGAGTTCATTGCCTCCTGCAACTTTCTCACCTGGTCACTCAGCACCGTAGAGATAGCAGACCACCCTCAGATGATGCCACTGCAATGAACAGCACCAGGGAGGAGCAGTGGGTGCTCCCTGCAGCTCAACACCTGGGTGGTGAGATCCTCCCTGTGCAGTTCTTGGAGCTGGGATCCCTGATGCTTTGACTGATATTTGGAGACTTCACCCTGTAATGTGTTGCACTACCTTGAACGGTGTTTCAGGGCCTTTTACAGCTTTATCCTGTGAACTGCTGTGACATCTGTTAGCTGCCTCTGTTGGCTGAGCCCTGGGAGATATGCTGTGCCCCTGTTTATGTTAAACTATGTAACTCGACCTCTAGTTCTATTCACAACAAAGACTTAAAGCACACATCTTTATGTGAATGCTTTGTTCTACTTGCAATTGATTTCTGGTGCACACACCATGTCAATATTATTTTAAAAACTCCAGTGTTGTAAACTGACTTGTAATGACTGCTACTTCTGCAAGGCAGCGATTCATAGTAATCATGGAATGTTTTCAGTTGGCTGGTGCTGTTGCATGGGCTGCTGATGTTCAATTCTGCTCAGCTGGGAGGGATGGAACAAAACAGATTTGCATGTTTCAGTTTTGCCAGGCCATGTGCCCGTAATAATACACATCTCTTGCTTGAAATACTTAATGAGGTATTTACTCTATGCTGTTATGTAGAGGGGGGACAATTCTGCCATATGGGAGATGCTTCAGTTGGAAAGCCTGAATTTTCTTATCTTTCTCTCTGACACCTGTAAACATAATTTGTTGCAGGTAGAAACACTGCAACTTTGGTCTGTGTTCTAGGAAATGCTTTCTTCACCTCTGTTTATTTTTATAGAGGGGTTTTAACTGGATGATGCTGTTGGTGCTTACTAGTGCTAGACAAAGCTGGAGTATGTTTTTTAGTTGCTTCTCAGAAAGAACACTTGAAGGAATCTTCCTGTGGGTTCTCTTATTAACTTGTGAAGTCAAAGGACTCATTGTAAGCACTCTTTAATTATAAATCCTACCTTCTTGTTTGGAATATTTAGCCTACTGCTAGATTTAATGTTGCTTTGTTTCTATCCTAGAAAAAAAAAAAAAAAGCTATGGGAAAGATTGTATATAAACTGCGGCTTCATTTTAGGCTAGTGACTTTTGGCATATTTTTTTCCTTTGGCTTTTACAGCACTACTGTGAGGATATATACCCCTGTGTGAGCACATGCATTTCTTTAACATGTCAAACATATTTCCAGACAGACTTCATGTACGAAAAAGGAAATGAGGAACTTTTTAGTGAATAACCACAGTTGGTGTTACTGTTGGTGATAAATTCTTCATTTTGTTTGTCAAATGACTGCACCCTACCAGTCGTGCTATATATTTAAAAACAAACAGATAGCATCTGGTAATTCTTATGACTCACTTAAGGAAGTGATAAAGCCCAAGAGCAGCAGAGATCTTTTTCTTTTTCAGCTTGATTTTTATTAATATTGATGCACTTGCCTGCCACTGTGAGGTATTAAAAAAGAAATTAAGGAGGCAGATACTCTTGTGATTAGTATTTGGTTGAATTGCAGATAGTGATAATGATAGGATAGAGATGTTTATAAATTAAATGCACAAAACCAGTTACTAGACAATTTTAATTTTAGATTGTAAATCCAAGCAAATGTATTAAAGCTTTCCTAACTGATTTGTGTGGAAGTTCTTGAGTTTTGAAAACTGCTGATGTATGCCAGTCAAAAAAGAACCCAAACCATTTTTTTAAATTATTTTTCTTTTGTTGTTGTTAACATCAGTGTTGCCATCCATTACCTGCCTTAACTGCTGGTGCTATATAAAATGTTTGTAATTCCTTTACGTTTTTTAGAAGTGTATCCAAAGTTTATTATCAGCATATTTTGTAATGGACTTTGCTAGATTGACTTTGCTTACTTTTACTGAAATATTTAACTGCATATGAATCAGTGTGTGGTAAGAATGAATATTCTTGGGTCTTGTTTTATGCTCCGACACTAGATATAGCTGCAGCTGAGGAAGATCAGTTTACTGAGAAGTTGAGAATATTTTTCCTTGGAGGCAATAGGATGAACATTTATTTTTAAATGAAGTAAAATCATAGATTCAAGTCTTCAGAACAGGAGACCCAGCAAAGATGAAATATCTGATCCCTCAGAGAACATACTAAATAGGGGTAGGATGCTAGTTATTTTTTTTAAATGGAACAGCTGTTGGCCAAATAATTTTGTTTGATGTGATTAAAAAACTATTTGTCAAACAAAACATTTGTACTTAATGTATGCACTTAATTTATGGTTCATTTAGAGACACAAATAAATTCCAACCATTTATAAGTTTTGTGTAGTGCAGATGTGCTTGCTGTAGGTAGCCTGTGGGTTTATAGTTAAGAAGATGGCCATATTTTACTGAGTAAAGACAGTATTAATCTGAGGCTTTTAATACTTCAGTGTAAGTTGCCTTTACTGTGAAGAACACACAAATGAAGGGCAAAATATAAATAGAGAACTGAAGACATTTGATATGCCTAAGGCCAAAGACTATACCTACTACTTGTATGCTGTGCTTTGAAGTGATAGAACCTTTTGAAAAGGCAGGAAACAAAAAATTGGTGGAGGGGGTTATTTACCGTAATCCATTTGGGATATGAGATTTTAGCTAATCCTAGATCATCAAATAACTTGGAATATGCTACTGTGATAAATAAGGTGACCAATTTCTCTGTCCACTTAGCAGTTTATTATATGACTGGATATTTGCTGTGTTTGCATTTGTTAGCCCAGGCTGGGTGTCTGATGATTATAAACTTCCAGATCCTGGAGGCAATGTCGAGGTGAGAATTTGCATGTTAGAACAGCAGTTCTCAAACCAGGTGTACCTTTCTGGATCGTACCCCATATGCTTCAACGTGTTCAAGGCATATGCACGTACCTGCTAGTCCACACATAACTCTACAGCTGTGTTTCTTTGTGGAAGGGGTGGGGGAGTAGGTCTACTGTATTGTAGGTGAATGCATTCACTTCAACTTCTTGAAAAGGCTTATTTTTCTTTGGCTATTCTTGGAAAAAATCTGTAGGGCTTGATGACCACTGGTTCATTAATGAAGTTTCAAGTAGCTAAGGCTGTACTGTTGTTGTTGCATAAAGAGATTGCTGCAGGATATTTGGAGTTACCAGTGGGGCATATTTTGAGTGAAGTCACAAGTGTCTGCTTCCAGGTACTTGGGGAGGTTGTAGCCACAAGGTGAACTTAGTGGCACTGAACCCACCAGAGAACCAGGAAAACCTTTATTTGTTTTCAGAAATGGCTGCAGAGAATGGTGGCGGTATTTATTTCCAGACAGAGGTGTGTTTTAGAGGCTGCAGAGGTGGCAGGAGCTGGGGAGAGGCCTGGACAATGGCAATACAGGTGTTGGGGCTGGGAATGGTGCTGTGGAAGCTGTGAAGAGCCCAGAGTGATTGCAGCTGGGCAAGGCAATGGAGCTGAATACTTGTGGAAGTGACAGAAAGGGGATCTGTGTTTGTATGCATGCTTGTAAGTGTACAACATGTGTGAGTTTCTACTTGAAAGTGAAGAATACATATATCCAAGATACACATTGGCTTCTGTGTTGTGATTTGCACTACTGCTATTTCTTGTGAAGCTCAGAGGCTCAATTGTCAATTTGTGGTGATACATCAGAAGACTGTAAATAGTTTAATGTATTATGGCCACATTATGATACAGAGAACCCATCTTTTTTTTTATTGAATATAAACCAAGCCCTGTGCGTATTTATCTTTAAGATGTATTAAATTTGAATGGAAGAAGATAGTTACAGAAAAGTAAGGAATGGACGTGATCTTAATGTTGAGATCTGGTCTCCCGTAGAGCTATACATCAAAATAATTGTGTTGTGCAAGTAAGTATTTCACAGATCACTGATAAAGGTATTTTAAGTCCACTAGTATTCCTGAAGTTGAAGATGAGAAAGAGGAGAATAATCTGGGAACTTCTTTCAACCTCCTTTTGCTTAGGTAGGAATCATTGAGATAAGGTAATGATCAAGAAAGTGACTTGTGAGAAGTGATACGAGATGAGGGGGAGGTTGGTGGTGTCATTCTGTAGGCTCTATAGCCAAGGTAATTCTCACGAATTCCATGGGAAATTCAGGTGCAACATCAATCAACAGAGGTGAGTTTTAGGTATGCCGTGACAAGGCTGCTATTCCCACTCCCCCCTCAAATCAAAATATGATTTCCAACTTCATTGTAAAGTATCCAATGCTGGTCTTTTTGCCTGACTTTTATCCTTAACTTCATCTGTTGACAGATGGCCTCAGTGGAATTGGATTGTCACTGAGTGCCCTGTTCTGTGTGAGCAGTGAGTCTGTGATGTGGAAGGATTTCCATGGGGCGTCTCCTAGAAAAAAGTGTATTTTGCAACTCTGATTGGTGTGCTTTCTCCACATACCTGAAAAGATTGACAGTGACTTGTATGGCAGCATTAGAGAAATTTTTCTTGGTGGCTGTAGACAAGTGGCCCTCTGTAAAAGTGAGAAAGAGAGTACTTGCAGCTCTACAGTACTTCTCTGTTTCATATACTGCTTCATATATAGCTGAACACTGAGTTTCTTCTGAGTAGTAAAATGTCACCTTTCTGCATGTGACTGTGTTAGTGTCTCTCAACTTTGGCATTAATGGCTAAACTCAAAGTGTGTTCCCTGGGTGTAACTTTAAAGCATGGCTTCTCTTAAATAGCTAGGCAGAGATGCACAGCGCCTTTCCTATGTATGAGTTCTAGGCTGATAGTAATGAAAACTGGATTAAATGATGTCCTGTATGTGTCTGTATTTTTTCTTTCTTTGAAGTTGTTTCTCCCTGCTTTGTGCTGTTTATATTATTGAAGAAAGTGCTTCTGAACCCATTGGGTCCCAGAAAGCACTTTTGTTAGAAGTACCAGAAATTGAAGAACTTGGAAGAATAATCCCGTTTTCCCATTGATACACATTGTCAGTCATCAGCAGTGATATCCTAATTTTGTACCACCAGTGTAGACAAAAGCATCAAAACAAGTTGCATGCTTTATATTCTGATAGGTCAATAATGCTGTATCAGTCAGCCATGGAAAATCCAAACCAGAAAACTTTTTGGGTTTTGTTGTGAAACAAAAAAGAGTCTCAGCGAGCTCACATAGTGTTAAAGCTCTTGCTGCAGTTCATCACTTGATCACACATCAGCTCTTTGTAGACAAGAAAGCTGGTCTTTGTTAAGTGTCCTCTGCTGATTATGTGAGTTAATGTGTTAAACATACTGGCAGGAAGTAGTTTGACAAAGGTCTTATTAATGGGAGTAATGGTTTGTATCAAAGTTGTTCAGAGACTAGATGTAATGAAACAGGGCCAGAATTACTTGCTTTAAACAATATTTGGATGTGATCCTGTCACAGTATTCTAAGGCTCCACTTGAGCAACAAGCAGGTCTTCTTTTCATCATAGAAAGTGCCACCCAGCGTACAGCTACAGCGCAACGAAGGGGTCTACAACTGAATACAGGGCAGCTTGTCTTCCTTTTGAGGGCTGAGTTGGGGTATCTGGTTTCAAATTCTCCTGACCTTTTTTGGTCTCAGTTTGTTACATGTGTTTGTAAATAAGTGGTCTCTGATTGACACGGGGGGTATAGCATGGGAGAGTTGTGTTCATGGCTTCTTAGATCTTGTGTTAGTAACCCTGTTATGAACGGTACCTCCCGCAGGAGGTTCCTAATTTAGAATAGATACTTTTCCTCTATAGTTTGATAAATTTCCAATAAAAGCAACTTGAACAGAGGGTTTTTTGTGTTTTTTATTGCTTTTTGTTCATAAAATCTTGGTGAATAGTGTTTGCAAAAAGGTATTTGAGTTGATGCTTCAGAATTAAAACAATTCAGTAGCATAAGCACTGGTGTGTCTCCATTAGAATAATAGAAAATATAGAATCATTTAGATTGCAAAAGGCCTTTACGATCATCAAATGCAACCATAAATGTGTTTTCTGTAAATATACATTATTTGACAGTTACATTAATATAAAAGACTTGAGTCAAGGTAGTGTCTAGCACCTTAAAAATACATGAGTAGTTATCAAAAGATATATTTTTTTAAAGCCTCGCTATGGAATATACTACTACTTTAAATAAGCACATAGAGCTATTAAAATAAGAAAATTATTATTTAAAGAAAGAGAGGTGAATTTCAGGAAACCATTGGTGAACTCTTACACCACCCTCTTCCCGTCTTTTTCTTATGAAGTGTTAGACTGTGAATGCTACTAAGGACATCTTCCAAACCTATATGCCTGTCTTTGTGTCTTAATGCTACTTAATTCTTTTAGAGCTTTTAGAAATGTGGTGTTGTCTTGTAAACTTAAATTAAGACCCAGAGTAGAAGTGAAAACACTTCCTTGATTGTGCAGTGTGTTCATGATGGTACTGCTTGGGAGAACACAGTGTATATGAATATGTATGTTTCTAATTATGTTGTGTTAAATAGTCAAAAGTGGAAACAAACTTCAAATACTTAGAAAAAACTTCTTCGGGCTGCTTTCATTGCTTCATTTCCTAAACAGTCATATGCAATGAGTTTTTTCAACTGCTTTTCTTTAATATTGGTATTTGAGCATACAGCTTAATAATTTTCTTCAATGGAGAAGGCTGGAAGAACCTAAGGATAGAGAGAATGATGGTTGTTTTCTGTAGTGTTGTGCAGCAGGTTCTTTTCTGAGGTTATAAGAATTCCATGTTTTTTTTCCCCAGTTACATAGACTGTATGACTAAATTTCAAGTGTTTAAGCATTATGACCTCAGTGATCTGAAAAATATTATCTTCCCTCATGTATCTAAATAACTTGTCCATGAGTGATAATTTGGTGAAAGCATCAGCATATACAAGTGATTTTTGAAGTCATCTGCTTTCAGGTTCTCCCTGGTGTCCTGCTACGAATATTTTAACTAAAGTGAAATACAGCTCAGCCTTCCTTTAAGGAGAGAGCTTCCTTTTGGCATAGTTTTTCTGTCCCAGTGAGAAGAGGGTGTATTAGCCTTTTCTGAGCCCCTGTCAATGCACAGGGACCTCACACAACATAAATAGCTTTTCAGCTAATTTTTGTCTCTATGCTTGAATG
>VZTM01025172.1:1319-13767 GCA_013400555.1 Jacana jacana
CTTGAATGCACTTAGTTTCTTGACACTTTTTGCAAAATTGGTGGCTAAACCAAGAATATATCCCCAAATCAGTTGACTTTTCTGAGGAAAAATAATATGACAGGAGCTCAGGCAGTGGCAGACCTCCAGAATCCAGTCAAAGGGGAGAGATTACAGATTTTTTTAACTGCTGGTAAAGTTTATATGGGATTCATATGTTAATAGAAAACACAGATCCAACACCTCAATGAAGCAAGCCCTTTCTCTTGTTTTGAGTCTCTCATGTCAAGGGGAAGGGCAGAAAGGTTTCACAACAGTTTTCTCCTTGAACTTTCACTAAAACTCAAACAAAAAGGTCATCTTCATTAGAGGGATTTTAAAGTAGGTTTCAGGAGTTCTGCTTGTCAAGCAGTTATTAGCTAAAAATCCAAGGTATTTCAACAAATCTCATGATCTGTGGGGGCATTAACTCATGCCTTTGAGTGCTTTGAGTGTTCTAATTCTCAAGCAGTCATTGAGCTATACTGATCACACATCCCCGTTGGGACTTTAGTTCTAAAAGTAACACAGATTTCTGAAGTGGGAAAACTCCCTTCTTGCCAAACAAATTAATTCTGCATCTTTAATTTCCTGGGTGAAAAGGGCAGTTGGAAAATTGTTATGCAGACCATTTGGTTCTCACTCTTGTTTTAAAGGGCAGAGCATGAGTGATAATAAACAGGTGTGGGTTTTGTAATCACCACATACATCCTGCAAGTGGGACCTACAGTCCATGTTTAATTGCACTCATCTATCTACTTTTCTTCATTCTCAGATTCAAGGCTTCAACATTGAAAACAACCAGTTTTCCTATGCAAGTGACTGTACAGGCTTCTTCACTCCTGGAATCTGGATGGGCTTGGTGACATCTATAATTTTACTGTGGATCCTGACCTATGGAATCCATATGATCATGCAGCTCACAACAAACAACAGATTTGATGATCCCAAAGGTCCAGCTCTCTCAGTTCCTCAGACAGAATAGCCGTGGACTGACTTAATGCTGCTCTAGCTTTTCTGGTCTGATATTTATGAATTTTATAACATTTTACTTTATAATATGTGTAACCTAAAAGAATATAGCAGAAGGGGGTAATTAAACTACATATAAAAAAAAAAAAGATACCTATTCTTGACAACAATAATAATTTTACTTGATATTACCATCATTTGTTAATAGCTATCTTTGTTAAGGGTGTGAAGTGAGGCTGTAGAGGTTATTGCTCTATCTGGCTATTAGAAAGACCAGTACAAACTGCCTTCAAATTAACTAGTATTGGCCAAAAAAAAAGATACCACAACAGAGATAAATGGGAAGGATAAATAACTTATTATATATGGAAACTACTGGTCTCTCTAATAGCTCTTTAGTAAGTATGTCGTGATGATCATGTTGCTATCTTAAGAAGGCTGAACTGTTTCTTGGCATTTTTTCTCTTGAGAAAACCATCCACAAATATTCAGAATTAATAAAGTCAAAGTCATGAAATAAATGGTCTTGAAAAGTCTTTTCAAAATACATCATTTTTTTCAGATGAGGTATCACAAATGAGAATGGATGGATTAAGGCTTACCTTCCCTCTAATGTCAGCTTCCACCTGTGGGAATTATGCTGAGTGACACTAACTCATATGTTTGTCTTAGCCATGGACAGCTGATGGAGTTACTGAGCAAGATAGGCCCTTGTCCAAACTGATGACAAAATTGTATTTGGTGTCAGGGCAATGAATGTAACTTTTCAATCTCTTAACTAAAAATCCAGACAGCACCTTAGCAGAGATTAGGTAATTTTCTTAGCACTCCTCCTTTTCCAGGTATCTTTGGAATAGTTATGAAGTTTGTGCAAAAAAGGGGGGAAAAAAATCAAAAGTCATTAGAAGCACTGTGTTAATTTACTGTTTGAGTCTGAGCATGTTTATGGTCATCTCAATGATTCCAGAAGCCCAAAAACATCCAGAGTGTGCTGGATTCTTTTGCAGTTCATCTCTTTGGGCAACGTGACAATGGAATGAATTATTAAATGTTATGAAAAATTATGAAATAGTAAAAGAGCAATAGTAAATTGGTAAAAAAAAAAAGTAAAAATGTTTCTGTTTGCTTTTCTGTAATGTTTTGCTATGACTGTGCACGTTTTATTAGTAGTTAAAAACCAAAAAATATCATTTTGACAACTTTACGTGTCATGTGAGAAAAATTCTAACTTTTCTGATCTTAATCCATGAAATAGGACAACAATACAGAGAAGGCACTGTTAGAATCAACAATTAAACTAGATCAGTAATGATTTCTATCCATTCTTACTGGATGTCACATTTTTATTCTGCAGTCAAAGAAGTAAATTAAATGCTGTCTGAAGCTATTTCTCCTGATTCATTCAATCCTGACCTGGAAAACAAAAAGAAAGCTGGCAGGTAACTAGCAGAGGTGACCTCTGCTGTGATATTTTTACCAAACGTAAAACCTCAAAGAATGCTGGCATTTGATCTATACAAAAATGCTGTGTTAGAAAGGCACATTTGTTTTTACAAAAAAACTAGTCACCAGGAGAGACAACTGGACTTGTTTCGTTAATTCCCTCTTCAAAGCATATTACATGAACATGATAGTTAAAATTGACATAATAGTCATGTAACTGATAGCTAGAAGACAGGAAGGCTGTTACAGAGGGCTTGGTTTGTAGAAGCTAGCTTTCTTATGATTTTTTTCTAGATTCCACAAAATTTGGAACAGATTGTGTTCAACTGTGACAGTATATAGGAACCAAAGAGCAGCTTTACAAGGAAACTTTAGGATCCTGTCTCCAGCAGTGGTATGACTATGGCGACCATGTGGTGGTACTTCCTGCAGATGTTCTACCACTTTCCACCATTTAAGCTCAGGGACTTCCTCAGTCTTAGACATGTCTATTTAATAACCGTGGATATAGTTATAGGTCATTAATTTGTCCAGCCTCCCCTTGAGCCTGTGGACTTTCCTAGAGCTCACTATGTCCTGATTGTAACACTGGAGATACTGTACCCTCCTTTGCTTGCCTGGGCTGGACTCTGGAGAAGTGAAGGAAACAGTCCCATATAGGCTGTACCATGGTGAAGAGATATACCTCTTTCAGAAGAGATCAAACTGGAACAGATGTTGGAAGACATGTTTGTTGGATTAGCTTTTTGCTGATGCAGTAAAACTGAAGACCTCAGAAAAGAACCAGACTGAACTGTCTGCTGTGTTTGATATTATACGTTCCAGGCTGAAGGGTGGAGAAGTTTTTTCCTTCTGCCTTCTCTCACAACAGTGATACAACACATACAGGCAAATAGGGCCTGTAGGGGCATATACTCTATTTCTATGGCGTATTGGGATATCCCTGTGAAAAAAGCAAGACGTGTTGTAGCCCTTGATGTTGGAAAGGTTATCTTTGTGAGGTCTATGCTGGGAAAAACAGCAGAAAAGGAAGGGAACAACCCACAGCGCTAGCTGTCCTGGGGGCCAGGTGCACTGGGCTCTGGGGACAACAGCCAGTCCCTCTTAGAAGAGACTCTCTTCTCTTTGTCTCTCTCAAACTGACAAGTGGTGGGTTGGCCTTGGCTGGATGGCAGACCCAGCAGCTCTGAGCTCTTCTCCCAGAGGCCACCCATGCTGCCAAACACCCAGACCAACCAGAGGATCATGTGTGCTGCTGGAGTCCCCATGCCATCTCAAACCTCTGCAGCTGCAAATCACGTTGCCCTGAGGTCAGAGACAAAGACAGCTCATGAGTGAAGTTAGCAGGGCTGGATTTCTTTTGAATAGGGCTGGGCCTCAGGAAATTCTAGCAGGATTTTGCACCCGCCTGTGTTTGTTTACCTTGCTGAATAAATTTAGGAACTTCTCAGGGGATTTCCAGTTCTGTGTACGGATTTCACAATTCAGCTTAATCACAGGTGTACTTGTTAAAACATGCCTGTTTTGGGAGCTGTTCCAGCCAGAATATTAGCTCTGTCTGGAAGGTGTGAGCCTTTAGGACTTCGTCCAGAGCTCACTGAAGTTATCAGAGGTACTGGTTTTTGTGAATGCTATCTCATCTTTCTGCCAAGTACAAAATAATTTAATAAGGATGGAGAGGGGGATGGAAAGAGCATCAGATAGAAAAGTAGAAGGTTTACTTTCAAATATACAAATAAATGAAACTTTCTTCAAGAAAAAAATACCAAAAGCTATCAAAAAACTATGGCTTAACTTGAAAAAATGTGTTTAGCTGCGAAAAATCCAAATAAAACCCAAGCCTAAATACAAAAGTTCTGAAGCCATAAGTTAAGGTATTTCCTCGTGAAATTCAGCAATGGTCATTTGTTGGAGGGGAGACCTGAGATGGTGCTAGGCTCTGAAACTCTGATCTGATAAAGGTTTGCTTTGTGTCCTGGTTTCTCTGCTTGTAAAATTATGTATTTCACAAACCATGTGGAAACCCAGTAATGACTTAAAATGAAATAGATTTATAATAGATATAGTCCAAGAGTAGTATTTTTATGTCAGGAGTAAAGGAAGAGAAGTCATTCCATCTGTCAAAAGACTTAACAAAGTAATTGGCTGCTCCTTTCCCTCTGGGTGCCTGATAAATAATGAATATGGAAATGTAAATCAGCAGAATTATTAGGCAATGTCCAGCCCCATTACAGGGCTCTGTAATTATTTCAACATAAGCCAGGGTTCATGCAGGGGGAACTAGAAATGCTGAAAACAAGGAATGACCATGAGAACCTATGTCCTAATATAATCAGAGATACATGGATAAGCCTCAGTGTTGGATACTGGTCAAATCTGGCAAAAAAAACCCTAGCAGAAGTCTCCACAAATGGTGATGGTTATAGTGACAAGTGCAGCGATAATCTTATCCTATTGAACAAGAGGATGAGACAACCCACACAAGGCAGGTACAGACTCCTTTTCCTGCAGACCTTTTTCTGTGGCATCCTAGCTGACCCAGATGCCTTCTAGTCTCTCAGTCCTTCTCCTCCTCTTCATCAACAGGACAGGGGAAGAAAATAAGATGGAGAAATTTGTGGTTCAAGATAAAGGCAGGAACACCACTTACAAGTCACAATCACAGGCAAAACAGACTTAAGAAAAATTAATTAATTGCAAATTAAAATAGATTGGATAGTGAGAAACAGAACCAAAATTAAAACACCTTCAGTCTGCTTAAGTGCCAAAGAATCCTGTGGTGTCTAATACCGTCCAGTACAGGAATCTCATCTTCTTCAGTTTGCTAATAAATGTTATAAATGTTCTGCTCTCGGATTGGTCCATTTCCTTTCAAAACTTAATGCAAAATGAAGGAGAAAAGAGCTGTTTTTTTTCAGAACTTGGATTTCTAAAGGCTTTAAACTTATTGCAGTGCAGAGGGAAAAAAAAAAAAAAAGAGAAATGAGACCTTGCCAAGGGGTGGTTCCCCAAGTAAGAAGTAAGCCGTCTCTCACTTCCACAATGTGGGACGGTGTCTTTCTTAGTCTTCTTACCTGTGTGGGTGGAAAGAAGACTTACAACAGTGACTGAGCCCAAGAGGAGATCATCTGTTGTTGATGTCCCACAAATGAAGTAGCTTGCTTACACTCGCCACAACTTTAGGTATGCCTCCCCTTTGAACACAGGTTCCCTGTTCCAGATTGGCTGGATTTCTGTATGACACCCGGACCTGGTATGTTCTTGAATTATTATAGTTAAACTTAGTTTTATGTACCATTACTATTGCTGTGATAGAAGATACTTTATTGAATGGTCATAGGATTATAAGATCATAGAATCATATCTTTTCTGCTCTGCAAATGGCGATGTGGGTGTTCAGTGAAAGACTGAGAAACCCATTTCGAGTCTGTCTTAATACTCCTTTCACAGTTGTAAGGAACTAACAAAAAATAGTGTCCAGCCACCATGACATCACATGCAACTAACTTTAATTAACGAAAACTGTGCAAATATGCGATTTGCAACATAAAAAAGCCCAAGAATTGTTCTTATAAAAGTACTTTTGGGAGGTGGCTAAATTAAGGACTTTCCAATGAAATGATTGAATTGTAATTTTGCGTATCCTATTTATTCTGAATAAATATGGGTGCATACGGACACCAGAGTGATCAAATCATATATTTAATAGATATATTTCACCGAAGTGTACTGGCATGATGTAAGATATTACTGTCCCTATCTGTTGTGCCTTTCATTCATGTATACCGTTGCCTCAGCTGTTCATAAAGTTCACACTGCTGTGCTCTCTTTTCCCACCAACGGTGTAATGTATCAGATTTTACAGTACAGTAGCTGAGATGCAGGTGCTTGTCTGGATCTGTCATTCCTGCCACTGAGTAATAAAATCCTGGCAGAGAGCAAAGCAAATAGCTGCAAACACTGATGTCTCAACACATTACTGTGATACTGGGGAAGGGTTTTTATTATAGCTGTCAAAAGGGGAAACCAAAGCATGCAAGGAGCTGTGTACCATGTCAGGGTCAAAGATTACATTGTCAGTAGCCTGAGAGACAGATCTCAGTCCACTTTGGGCAGTGTGTTTTCTGTCTCCACATGCCTGAAAACAGTCCAGCTAATAATGTATCCTAGAGCAAGTTCAGGAGTGCTTTTTTTCATAACCTGCTACAGAGACCCCTAATGGCTGTCCATGGCAGAAGATACCTAGAAGGCATCAAGGTTCAGCTGTGGCTACCTTCTCTTACTTTTGTATCTTCAGACTGCAGTTGAACAGGAACATCCCAGCGCCCCAACGGTTTCAACATTTCTCTTTAGCGATAAAGAGGAAAAAAGAATGTGGAAGAAGAGAGGCAAGACAGATCATCCTCTTTTCTTCAATAGACAGTGAGAGTCCTTGCACTTCTGAGTGGTCACCCAGGTCCTACACCACAACAGGTCCATCCAGGTCTTCAACTTTATCTCCTGGAACCATTCTTTGGGGCTCTCTGGAAACTAAGGCAGGAGCTTCCACTTTCGCTGCCCTCCAGAAACTCTGAGGTAGCTAAAAGTGAATGGAAGGAGGAAACCCTGCAACTATACCACATTTATCTTATTATGTGCATGAGGGGACAGAATTGGACCCCAGAATGTTTGCAAGAGGAAGTTGAATTCTGAAAGGAAAAGCATGAAGTTTCATCTATCTTTTTATAACTAACTAGTATTACAATTACAAGATAGGTGGTGTGCTTTTGCTTGTAGATTTTTCATGGATGTGTACTTATACAGCAAGAGTGGAGCAGGTACATTAGTTTTCATCGATTTAGATTTTCACGGAAGTTTGTGGTTGGCTTTAAGGCCAGAATGTAGATCTTAATGGCTTACTGCTACAAATTTGTGTAGTCTAATAGTGATTATGAGATACCTAAATGGAGAGAAATTAGTGTGGGTTTGGGATTTTTTTTTTCTTAAATAGCACAAAAAAATCTTTATTGGATATATTAGGGAATTTAAAGTTTGCTCGTATTGTGACATAATTTGAATCCATTTCTGCTATAATTGCTTTTATAGAACACTGAAGTTCAAGGGGGCAGAAAGGGTTTAGTGGTCATAGATTGTTGGGCTCAGCATGCTCCTGGAATTAAGCTAAAAATTAATGATTGGTTTTCTTAATTGTCATTTCTGAAACTCTTCCCTGCATAAAACCGGTGTCAGAGAATTAAGACAGACATAGGTTTTTGCCTAATGTATTACTATCTTCTGTTTGTTATGAAACTCTTGGTTAACACGTGAGCTAGTTACTTTTACCACATTACCTTATCAGAAAGGTGAAGGACTCCTTCAGTAGGGTCATTGTTTTCTTCTGGAATAGCCAAAGGTTTCACTTCAAAGATTCAGTACAATTGCACGTTACTCATTAAGTAAAATGTGCATCTTGTCTAATCAGCAGTGTCTGCGTCTGCTGCAAATCCAGGGCTGGATTCAGCTGCTGTGCAATGGGACTCTTCTTCTAAAAGCTGTTGCAGTATCTGGAAATTATACAGTAATTAAAATTATATCTTATGCGTTCCTCTTCTTTGATACTGTAATATATTGGGACTCCTGTCCCAAAGTTTTAGCACAGAGCTTCAACTGCAATATAATCTGTGCTCTAGCATTTGCATGTTTTGCAGAAAAGAAAGGTTAAAGGGTACTTGCAGCAGCAGAGATGTTGTCTGTTATTACTATTCCAAAGGAAATAATTTCATTACTGTCATTACATATTATTGCTTTAGTATATTTGGAAGGAGGATGATCTTTTCCCCTTAAATACTAAGTCTGTTTTTTAACAATTAGGTACTTACAGTCCTGTTAAGGAACTTAGTAGCTTTGTTCTACTGGCGGTGCTGTGGTGGTAATCATTTCATACCAAAAACTAAATACAGAAAGGGTCTCCAAATCAAAATTTATTGTTGGAAATTGTTTCCTGTGTATGGAAAGAGTGCAGCATTTTGACAGAACATAACCTCTATTTACTAGTGTACTAAGGCATGGTATGAAATTGTCTATTAAGTGAAGAACAGAGCTGACATCTGAGATGACATTGGTTGTATAGGCCACGTGGTTTGGCCAAGACACTAAAATTAGCAGAATCCCAAACCTGAGGGATTCATGAGAAAGTTGTAAAGATTTATGTCTTACTCCTCTATAGTGTGGTGGTGCTCCCACCACCTTTCAGAAACACTGCTGCCCCAGTGCCACTCACCAGTGTAACTCCCATTGGCAGCCTCTTCGTTTGCTGGTCTTACTGAGTCTGACCTTGCTTAGCCTGTCAGTCCTAGCCAAGGTGGTTAGGACTGGAGATCATGAGTCATTGCCTAACTTTTCTAAAGTTCAATTTTTATATGCTCTTCAAAAGCACCAGCAACCCAGAGCTTACATCTGCTCAAAAACTGAAAGGATCGATAGTCAAGGGCCAAACCTTATCTCCTTCTGATGAAAAGAAACTTAGAAATTAGAAAATGGAGGAATGGAACAAAAAAAATCCTTCTTATATGCAGCAGCTCTAGAATGAGATTGAAAGACCTGCAGAGGATCCACGATTTCTGTATAAATCAGTGAAGTGTTGCAAAAGTTTTAATGAGAAAAAAAGTAAAGAAGATGAAATTCCTCTCTTCACAGTTTCCTTCCTGTGGAGAATAATAGATAAGTACCTAGATAGGAAAACCTAGAAGCTGCTTTAAAATGTCAGGAATGTTTCTGTCATCATAAACTTTGTTCAGTAGGAATGTATGTATTCTGAAAAACAACATGCCAACAGATTTTTTTTCCAAGTTAAGCTTTTATTCGGAGAAAGGATCTGCTTCTATGGAGAAAGTGAGCATCCCAATACTTGGGGTTTTTTGAAAACAGCTTCTGGGGGACACTCTGCAGTGTCAGACTGCCCCCAGATCTCCTGTTTGCTGGCTTTGAACATGTCTGGCAGGAAAACAAACACCGCGGTCCAGTCCCTTGTAGACTGTGGGCTGGCTTACCTCATACCATCTTGCGTTATAGGGAGTGGGGAAGGAAGGTGTCCACCTCTCCCTCCTCTGTCCTTGTGAGCAGTGGGCACAGCAGCCATATCTACGCTCTCCTGAACACAAGGAATGTTTCTGAAAAGCACACCAGCCATCCTTTCCAAAGAAAGAAGGTGTCATCTCGCTCCTTACTGGGGAGAAGTGGTTTGGCAGGTGGATATTGACCTTTCTGTTGTTCATCCTTTTTGCTCATGGGGCTGTGCTGTCCACCTGGATGTCTGATTTTAAGCTTTGCCCGAGTTGAAGCTCACCTGGTTTCCCCTTGCCTTCATGTTTGCAATGGGCCCGTTTGCTGGTAAACAGCAAAAGAGAAGGGAGACCTGAGCTGATTTGAAAACACTGTGAAGTCCAAAACTTCCCCTTCTGCCCACACACAAGGCAGCACCTTCTAGCTGGTCCTTCCTGCTAGGTGACCCAAATTGCTTAGAGCTGAGCTTAGTGCTTAAAAGCATTTGGCAAGTGCAGTGCATATCAGAGAGCAGCACAAGTACCATTTGTGGTCCTTTGCAGAGGGAAAAGCTGCTTATTTGTTTAGGAAATAGAGGCTATCGTGTTTAATGTGTGATATTTCAGTAACTTCCATGGCAACAGGCTCAGAGAGAACAAAGCAGGACTTCACCAGATCACCTAACAGCTTGAAAATCAAATAGAGAAAATTTTGCACAGTGACATAGTGAAGTTTCCTTTAACTTTTGAATTTTACCTCTGTTAGTTAACTGTTGATTTAATCAGTGAAGTAATTGCTGTACTGCCAAGCAGTTAAGAAAAAATTGGCATTGATTTCTTTCAGTTGTCAGGCATCCCTTGTTTCCCTAATGACAGGGGATGTATCAGCACAGCATGGTGCCCCTCTCCCCCTCTGCCCAAGGACAATACACACTATATGACAGATGTCCTGCAATGATAACTGTATTTATGGGGCAGCATGAGTTAGAAAGGAGGGCTGGGTTCAAAGGCATTGGAATTTTTCCATCTTGTTCTGTGGGCTTCAAATTTGGCCTGATCTCAGGCATGTGGCACGGCCCATTGCATGCACTGCTGAGTAAGAGGTCACAAAGTACATGCCCAAGTGACGAGACTGTGAACCTCCTGTGTTTAAAGGTAAAACCTTTATGCTCCCAGTCTGATCTATATCTGGTCACTGGGACTGTAAATGCCTCACTGCAGGCAGGGAGAGACTACTTTACCCCTTGGGTCCTTGTGTTGTGAGCTTCACTTGCTCCATTTCCGTGGGCTGGCTCACACATGTAACGCCAGAAAGGACTACAGTGCCCATGTGTCAGGGAGTTTATTGTTAGGCTTACGTGTACTGCAGGAGAAGGGAGGATTATTAAGTGGAGCAGCTGACATAGAAAGACATGCTTGGTGTGTCATTAACAAAGTCTTCTCTCATAAATCTCTCATAAATCAGAAATTGCTGTTGCAATATGGTGTGCAAAAAAAACAAAAGGCACAAAAGGCAACAGGGTCTGTTGTTAACTTCAAAGGCAAATACCAGCAGACGAGTCAATTATGATGCAAGTACCTGGTTAAGTAGCTTGAACTTTTAAAACTTTAATTAAGTTTATTGCTAGAAGTGTACTACTTAGATGCATCAATTATTGCTGAAGAGCATTTCTGTCATATCTCTGTCAGCACAGCCTTCACCCTGAGCAAAACAAGCAGTAGACAGTAAGATCTGGACATTTTTTAGCAGACAAAGGAGGGACTGTCAGATCGCAGTGTGACTTTTGATTTTTGAAATGAATGAAGTACTCAGCAGCCGTGTTAGCCAAGCCATTCTTCTTTTTTTTTTTTTTCAGTCGACAGTCAGACATTTCAGGTCTATGACTTATCCTTCTCCACTTGCTCCCGTCTGGCCCTTGTATAGTACTTGGCCCACCAGCCTGCCACAACCCTTTTCTAAAGCAGCTTTAGGAGTAAGAAAAAGAACTTGCTGTTACTTGAAGTCTCTCTGAGTAAGTGTGTAATTTTATACTCTGACTTTTACAGCCTCAGTTTATACTGTAGGATATCCATGGTAAGCAACAGAGATCTCATTCCCATTGCAGAAATCTGTACTGCTATGTCACGTTTGGTCCAGCATGGAGGTAGGTGTCACTGACAGGTGTTTAGATGTCAGTGTGCTTTGATGTTCAGTCCTTTGCATTACTATTTCATATTGCTTCTCTAATTTATTTTGTATGAAGCAGATACTTGACATAAAATACTTTGTCCTTAGGGTTTTTTTAGATCTTAAAATATTAAGCTGCTGAATATAATTCTTCACAGGGGAGGTTTGTCAGTACACCAGGAAGACTCGGAGTGAAGAGGAAAAACTACCCAGAGGGTAGAATTGGGCAAATTCATTTTTTATGACTGCCATTTAATGTACTGACAATCACAATGTGTCATTTAGTGCTAAATAATCGATCTCAAATTTTTGACACAATTTTATGATACCTGTGGTTGGAATTTAGACAAAATGCTGAGGTAAAGGCCCTCAAACACCAGTCTGGTTAATAAAAGCAGATGTTCAATGCGGCAAATATTATGCCAGTTCAAAGACTGGAAACTAATTTTGCTGAAAGCAGACTCCTCTGTACATGGAAGCACTCCCAATTACAGGCTGCTTTCAAAAATTCAGACCTTCACCTCTGTGTGCCTTGATTTTAGCTTCAGTAAAATGAATAACTGAGACATGCCGTGAGATCATATAATCATAGAACCATAGAATAGTTTGGGTTGAAAAGGACCTTTAAAGGTCGTATAGTCCAACCTCCCCTAAAATGAACAGGACATCTTCAGCTAGATCAGGTTGCTCAGAGCCCTGTTCAATCTGNTCTTTTGATGTAGCCCATGACACAGTGTGCTTTCTGGTCTGTGAGTGCATATTGCCAGTTCACATCTAACATTTCATCCACAGTATCCACCAAAACCTTCTCAGCAGGGCTGCTCTCAAT
>VZTM01025173.1:1214-17153 GCA_013400555.1 Jacana jacana
GTATTTCTTCTCAAAATCACATCTACCAGTAGACAGCCCAGACACTGGTTTCTGGAAACTGGGTCACTGCAAAGTCAAGAACACCTCTGAGTTCAGAAGGTGGCACTCCTGAAAGAAACCAAAGTTTTCCCATAGGTTCAACACATAATTAAGAATATGTAACCCTGAGGTGTCTTTCCTACCTGTGATTTTTTGAGATTTACACTTTACATTCTTTGGACTAAAAAAACCTCAAAGAAGTGAGTAAGAACTAAATCTGTTTTGTCATCTAAATGCTCTAATGACAAAATTCCACAAATTAAGAACAACAGAATTTAGACACCTAAGTCCCAAATCACACATTTCAGTATTCCTGCAAACGCTCTGCTGTCTACCAGAGATTCTAAACCTCAATGCATTTTTGCTTGCCAAATTTTGCTTACTTATCCAGCTCCTGCATATCTAAGTCAATATATTAGAGTGTGATGATAATTTCAGATAGTCATCACTGAAAGATCACAGATCATGGAAGTCAGACCCCTCCCTTTATCTAGTCTTCCAATCTTAAAGATGTTATTTGGCATTTATTTTAAATCTATCTATATCAGTATACAACAGAATGTCATACAGTCAGTGGTTCGCAGGGTCCTTGAAATCATACTGGATCCTGAAATTGCTATCAACAGAGGACTGCAAAATAGTTCCCTCTCATGCAACTTAAAAAAACCCTCAAGATTCTTTTGCATATCTCTTGCTTATTGAAAATGGCATTAATTATGTTGTATAAAGGACAATACTGAGAAGGGGGAACTCTTTACAGAATATCCATGGATACAGAAGCAGGACCTAGAAACTGTCTTCTTCCAGTACAGGGAAGGCTTTGTGTTTTGTGGAGGCTTAGGTGATTTGCTGTCTCTCAGATAATGATCTCTAGCTAAAGAATACTTCATTGGCAGTATGGTATAATGCTGCCAATATGTAAGTCATATCTAATCTATTTCTCCAGAAGCACTAACGATACAGGCAAAATTAATGGTTCTTCTTTCTTTACAGCCACTAAAATGCTATCTCCTAAGCAAATAATGATGGAATGGAGGAAAGTTGTTTTTTTTCTCAGAACGGGGATGTCTGAACAACAGAAACTCAATGCAGGATGTTTACCTGGAACTACCTCATATGGGAAATGCAGTGAAGATTTTGAATAATTAGATGGCCGGTATTCTTGGTTACACAACATTCTTTCCTTTTCAATTAAGGGATTAAATATCCTATCAGTCAACATATTTGAGGGTAAACTATTATATTAAATTTGACACTGTTTTGTACGTTTTTAGCACATTTCATGACTCACTGTTTAGACTCTGGTCTTCCATGAATTAAAAATATGACATGACTTTTAGCACAAATTTAACACCAGAATAAAAATACTATGTTATAGATATTGCTTATGTTTACATTAACTATGTACATGGATTGTTTCCTTACCCTTATGTACCTGAAAATTCAAGTCACATTAATTTCAAAATCAAGAAAAGGTAACAACAATGATAAATAGGTAGCTGGCTTTTTTGTTACCTCTGAGTGACATCACTTCTTTTCAAATCCCTATAAACCAGAAGTATCATCGAATATTAAAGGTATCCTTTGCCACAGGTATCTACCATCTGATTCAACCATGTATTAGGCTGATCTGATTTCAAACAATTTACATTTAATTTCACAATACAATACAACTGGAGGATCCATGACTTTCTAAATAATATAATTAGATTTTTCTTACAGTAATAATAAAACCACCAGACAGATACTGTGTCTAAGACATGTTTTTGAAAGAACATAGTTACTATTTAACATCTTTGTCAGAGACATGGACAGTGGGATAGAGTGCACCCTCAGCGAGTTTGTGGATGACGCCAAGCTTGGTGGGGCAGTGGATATGCTGGAGGGAAGAGATAACATCCAGAGGAACCTGGACAGGCTTGAGAGGTGGGCTAGTGCAAATTGCATGAAGTTCAACCAAGCCAAGTGCAGGGTCCTGCACCTGAGACGTGGCAATCCCAAGGACAAATACAGGTTGGATGAAGAATGGCTGGAGAGCAGCCCTGAGGAGAAGGATTTGGGAGGGATGGTAGGTGAGAAGCTCAATATGAGCCAGCAGTGTGCACTGTGAGTACAGAAAGTCAACCGCATCCTGGGCTGCATGAAAAGAAGCATGGTCAGCAGGTCATAGGAATTGATTCTACCTCTGCACTCGTGAGACCCCACCTGGAATCCTGTGTTCAGCTCTGGAGTCCTCAACATAGAAAGGATATGGACCCGTTGGAACAGGCCACAAAGATGATCAGAGGGATGGAGCACCTCTCCTATGAAGACTGGCTGAGAGAGCTGGGCTTGCTTGGTCTGGAGAAGAGGAGGCTCTGCGGAGACCTTATAGCAACCTCCCAGTATGTAAAGGGAGCCTACAAGCAAGATGGAGAGAGATTAGTCAGGGAGTGTAGCAATAGAATGAGGGGTAATGGTTTTAAATTGAAAGAAGGAGATTTAGATTAGATATTAGGAAGCAATTCTTTCCTGTGAGGGTGGTGAGACACTGGAACAGGTTGCCCAGGGAAGTTGTGGATGTCCCATCCCTGTAAGTGTTCGAAGTCAGGCTGAGTGGGACTTTGAGCAACCTGGTCTAGTGGGAGGTGTCCCTGCCCATGGCAGGCTGTTTCAAACTTGGTGATCTTTAAGCTCCCTTCCAACTCTATCAATTCTATGATTCTGGATTTCTTATGTTGTCGTTATGAAGGAACTTCTGATATAAAAAAGTCCATTAAAATGTCAGCAATAAATATACATAGTTTTAGTGGAATTGTATTAAAAACAGACAAAAAAAAAGATGATATATTTGTAATCATGAAAATATCACATGTTCTGTAACTTTTGAATTATTTTTGTGTTATCCAAATATTTTAATAAAGAAGTACCTTTGAGTACAGGATGTGACCTTTTAAGTATAAGTTCTTTGAGTTCAGAGATCATAAATGTACACCTCCCTGAAGCCTATATCTCTTTGTATTCTAAGTGTAGAGGCAAGACTGAAGACAATGTATTTCCACCTAGTGTAAACAGATATTTTACCATTTAACTGTGGTTTTCCATCTTTTTTTTTCTTTTTTTTTCCAGGTTAGTTTGAAAAAATATAAGAAAAATACGCTGCAGAAACATTGCACTGCCTAAACCAACAAAGAATCCTTTTGAGCAGATGAGCATGTTGTCTGAACATTTAATTCAACAAATAATTTTTTTGTTGTTATATGGTACATTTAGGGAAATGTATTAATTTAGTAATTAAAAAAGGTCATAATTTCACATTCCACCAAGTTTTCATGCTAGAAGTAGTGCAAACCTTCAATTGAAGCTCTCAGAAATTACAACAATAAGAAATGGCAAATAAGTATAAATTCATAATACATATATAGTGCATTGTCATTAACATTTGACAGAATGCATTTGCATATCCAGCTTTCAAACCTTAAAAGCACACAGCAACGTTTACGAGGAATCATTTCTTCTTCTTGAGACAACAGAAATAATTTTGTGTAAAAGTTTAAGCCTGTGAGAATAGTTGGAGGATACAACAGGGAACAAGGAATTGATTAGTGTAATGTTATTCTCTAGGAAAATAATAAATTTTCTTTCAAAACAATGTGATTCATCTCCTCTTGCATGGTCCCATGCAATAGGGCATTTGCACCTCTAGACAGGACACCTGCAGTCATAAAACTTGAATGATTTCAGCTTTAGAGGTGTTTGGAAGAGTTTTGTAGCAGAATTAGTCAGTCTTCAGGACAGTGTTGTTAGAAGACCAATGCAAACTTCTTCTCCTAGAGGACCCAGGACTGAAACACTCTTCCCCCCAAAAGAGATTATGCACAATTTTACAAAATTAATAACATGTTTGCCATTTCTGCAAGCATTTTTCAGTACTAGGCAATCAATTAGTGGTATAGAGCTAGAATTATATGACAACTCAAACTTTGTTAACAAATTTTCATCTATTTCCATTGAAACAGTTAACCCTTTCCCATTCTGTGCTTACAGTTATAGTAAAAAAAAAAAAAAAAAAACAGACCCAAAAAACCAAAAACCCAAGCAACAAAACAGGGGGAAAAAATTACTGTTAACTGTAGGAAACAAATACAATAGTATTGGCATTGTCATTTTTCCCATGCAGGATATCAATCGGTGAACACGACTTCAAGGAAGATCAGAGTGCTTCTGAAGATTTAAAAAAACAGCTGCATCCTTCATCCCATGTTATCAGCCCCAGCAGGGACAAGGCAGCTGTCTCTCTGGAGGGTGGTGCATCCTTGGCTGTTTGGAGACAGTTGGTCTCTCCTGCTGCCTCCTTCTGTGGGAATCCTCAGAAGGCAGTGAGTGGGAGGCAGGAAGGGAATGCACACCCAGACTCCAGGCTAAAGAGAAAGTAAGAACTGATGTCAGTGCCAAGCATAGGAGAACTCCACTGTGAACCTCACAACCCCTCAGGAAAGAAGATCTGTGTTACTGAAATTTACTGCACTACCCTAGGCCAGGAATGAGTATTAAGTAATTGTAATAATAATTTGAACTAATCTGCTGCTAAAACATGGACTAATCTGACAATAGATTCTCAGGTCCACCTAAGTCAGGTCCCTTTTTGCCTGTAGCAAAGCCTTTTGTGTAACAAACCCAATGACATCAATCATTTGGGAACAGAAGACCAGGGTACTAGTGGGAGATTATACTTCACCGTAGCAATCTTTTTTTCTCTATGAATACCTCCACAGTTAATCAACCACAAGCCAGTGAAGCCGAGAATGATTTGTGTTAAGTATGTTAGAATTGTTGCTGCCTTCTCCAGTTGCTCCAGTGCCTCAGTAGCTGGAGCCCAGCACACACAGTAGAAAGTGAGAGCAGGTTGCTCAGGGAAGTTGTGGGTGCTCCATTCCAGGAAGTGTTTAAGGCCGGGCTGGATGGGGCTTTGAGCAACTTGCTCTAGTGGAAGGTGTCCCTACCCATGGCAGAGGGTTTCAAACTTGATGATCTTCAAGGTCCCTTCCAATTCTAACCATTCTACAATTCTATGATTTGCTGGTCAGGTTTGTCTCTGTGCCTTCTGGTTTACGGTTCTTTGACTGGGTACCCTTAAAGTAGCAGATACTCTTCTTCCATTCTCCTTCCATATTCTCCAATACCTTTACAATTGAGAGTTATCTTGCATTGAAGAATCAGAAAAAAAAACAAACAACAAAAAAACCCAAAACCAAACCAAACGATAGAGAGGCTACTTTGGAATAATACAAAGGAAGATTATATAAGCATAATGTTTTAGCGATTAATATATAGTTTTAAAAAATCTTATGTTTGCATTTGCAATAAAAACATTTTGAGCTTCAAGCCTTACCTAAATCTGTGCTGTAAAAAATTAGGCCTTGGTACTGCCTTAGATTTGTGGTGTGGAGAGAAAGGGTGAAGTTGGAATATGCGAATAGAAAGGAGCAGAATGGAACAACTATGATTTTTGACTAGAAATGTTTCCTGGGTAACACTTCTGAAGCTGATTCCCACTCAGTGTCCTGCAGCTTCATAACTTTCTGTGAGAAAATAAGATTGCAGGAAACAAGACACAGCATACCATATGTTCATATTTGTCAAGCTATTTCTTCTGCTTTCTACAAATAAATTTTGTTCAAGTGACGCTTGAGGACTTCTGACATGTTCCAAATTTGCAGTTTTGACAAGGCCACAGGACAACCAAAATGTAAAACATGTTATAGTACAGAGATCACTGGCACAATATACATGAAATATATCTAATATGTTGGGTGTAAATCAGATCTGCTTCCGATGCCAACAATCTGGATAAGCTGAATAAATCCATCATGTCCTGAATATGTCAAACACACTATATACACACCAGCAAAGCTACACACACAGAGGGTGGTGTCAATGTTTTTTGGGATGAGTATGGCTCATAAAGAAATGGGTGACAGAATACAAACATACTTAGGTAGGTATGTGAGATTGATGCCAATATTTGCCATTGTATTCAGTACCATGTCTGCCTGCAGATATAAGGCTTCCAACAGGTAAGACTGCCTCAGTGGCTGAGACAAGAAAATTGCAAAACTTTTGAAGTTTTTTTCAATAAATAAATGGAAATTAAACATTTATTCTGTTTTTTCCTGATGGTATTATTTTTTTTAATGGCTACTTATATAGTCTTGTGTATTCAAGGAAACCTTCTTTAGAAGAGAAATCGTCATTCCAGAAAGATTTATTCAAAGATGTCTCAAGAATTTGCTGCTTTTATAAACAAATCTTCTGTGGATTATTGTGATGGTTTTGCTTACAACCCTAAGGAAACAATAATAGTTGTACTTGCATGCATAAATTGGGCAGTGTAGTCTATCTCAACTCTCTAAACTTACATAAATGACTATCCAGATGTCCACTGACTGAAGAACGGCTTACCATCTATTTCAGAAACTTCAAAAATCTTAAGAAATGCAAGAAGTGAACCATGGTCCTAGAACATACATTGCAATTCCCAGCATCAACTGGCTAATTTAAGTATTCTGACCCTTCAGCTTAAAATCTTTTAAGTAGATTGCTCTCTCTAGCTCTAATGTTTTCACAAAAGATGGATGCTTCTTGGAAATCATCTGAATCAAAGCAAAGCCAAAACAGACTAGCAGAATAATAAGTACATTTTTAAAGTACACACACACACACATACACACACACACAGGTTATTTCAAGAAAAGACAGCCTGATATTAATTGTTGTTACTGAGGTTTTTTCCCTAATATGACAAAGACTGTAAAATTTACTGACAAGAATCCCAAACTAGGTGGGGTGCACAGCTAAATGCTGCATTAACTGTTTCACTTCAAACAAAATAATAGTTTAAAATAGCATAAATACTTCCTGTTTACTCTGTAAATGTAAAATTTTTACATTTTTCTTAGTTAAAAAAAAAAAAAAGCTAAAATTACTCACTTTAGCAGTGAAAGGATTATTTTTATTTCTATAATAATTGTATCAGGCTAGATATATCTTCTATGAAAAAAAAAAAAGAAACGATGTTGGAGTTGAGTTTTGAGAAAGCTATAAGGCAAAGTAAAAAAAAAATAAAAATCACATTTTGCTTTGGCTAATTAGCTGTAAAATTCATTGTGTCTGGAGAATTTATACAAAATTATCATATAAGTGATTTGCACATCCCTAACTTTTTCTAAGACAGAGATGGAATAGATACATTCAATAGAATCAGAAGTTTTATGGTAAGTCAGATTTGATTCCTAAATTCATTGTTTAACATTGAATATCATAAGTTCAGTTCTCCTATGGAGCTGTTCTTCCTTCCTGGGGTGACACTGATTATTTTAGATTGTTTTTCCCCTTCTCAGATTCAAACAAAAAATTCTTTATTACCACCCTGCCTGGCTCCTGCCCTCAAGACCTCTTTGTTATTAAGCAGACCTTTTATATCTTCAGCTTTCTGTTCAGGAATGATATACAGCTTTCATAGCTTGTAGTATTTGAAGTTATGTTTTTCAAAGCTACTATAAGGATTTTTTCCTGAACATGATAGTTTGTTTCCCATAGTAGTAGAGAGTAAAAAAGTAGAGCTTTTTTTACTTTCATAACCCCAGCTTTTATATTATAAGAGTATGTGAAAGGCGGTTGGCATATTATGAAACATTTCCATCAACTTCATCTTCATCTCCATCTCCATTTAAAAACTTGTTTCTCAATTATAAAAAAAAAAAAAAAAAAAAAAAAAAAAGAAAAGAGTTCCTGAAAGAGTACTGCCAAAGTATATATCTGGATGAGAATCTCCGCACTTAACATCACTTCTCCAAAACACAGGTATCTAGACATCAAGGCTCTGTATTCTTAAGGTTATAGAGATACACTAGAGAATTGAGAATTAAAAATTCTGAGCCTCTTTGATAAAGAATCTCTTGCGTTTCTTCATGGGAAGAAGTGTAGGAGACTTGCTTTGTCAAGATGCCCAACTATGACTAATTTTCAGATGATTAAAACTAAATAAAGTTACTGACCCCCATTTTTGTCAACTGGAAATTATTTGCATGCTTTACAGGATAGAATTTAGTCCTTTCCTTTGTAAGTTTAATTTTGCAGATAACACCATGGCCTGCCCACAGACGGATTAAATAAATTGCTTCAAATTAATGATCTCTTTCAATGTAATTTTGTATGGAGTATCCATAGTAATCAGTGAAAAATAGTGGCAATTCTATTTTACATTTTCCTGAGCTATAATTAATGGATACTATAAAGAAAAAGCTGGAGCCATCTCCTTTTAAAGGTCTATTTAAGGGAGAGAAAATAGAAAAGGCAATGTGCTAGCAAGTATTTTATGGAACTGTTTGAAGAGGTTACATTTGTTCCCAGGAGCATCTTAATAGACCAGGAGAATTAAGATTGATATTTCCATAATATGCTATAAAGCCCTCTTTTTGTTTATTTTGACCACCAAACTGAACATATGGGGACTTGTTCCATAGCATCCCAGAAGGCTCTCCTCAGGACAGCTATCTGTAGACTTCATCTTTAAACAGTTTCTGACTATCAGACCATCACTACATACTTTTTTTTCCCCTGGAATTAATAAGAGAAATATGATTTGTTCAAAAAGGGAGCACTGGATTTTCCCAGAAGATGTGTGACTCTAGAAAACTAGAAATTGGGATGTAAAGTTTGAATGCACCTCTAGCTGTAATGTTTAATTGTTTTCAAGAGGGGGTTTGGGAGAATTTGAAACTAATTTGGGATTTAGCACTGTGGCTCTGCACTGTTCCATATGCTAAACAAAAGTGTCAGGAAAAAAAAAAAAATCAGGACTGGAAGTATATCAGACTATGATAAATATTTTCTTTTCCATCTCACTATGCATTCATGATTCTTTTGAAACACAGACGACTGCACACTGTCCCCCACAAAATTCTCATAGTAAAGCTGACTGCTCATGGCCTGAATGAGCGTACTATCTGCTGGGTCAAGCACTGGATGGAAGAACAGTCCCAAACCTCAATGGGGTTAAATCCAGCTGGTGGCCAGTCACAAGTGGTGTTCCTCAGGGCTCAGTATTGGGACCATTTCTGTTTAATACCTTTATTGATGATCTGGACAAGGATATAGAGAGCACCATCAGTAAGTTTGCAGGTGACACTAAGGTGGGAGTGTTGATCTGCATGAGGGCAGGGAAGCCCTGCAGAGGAACTTGGATAGGTTGGATCGATGGGTCAATGTAAACAGTATGAGCTTCAACAAGGCCAAGTGCCAGGTCCTGCACTTGGGCCATAACAACCCCATGCATCGTTATGGGCTTGGGGAAGTGTGGCTGGAGAGCTGCCTGGCGGAAAAGGACCTGGGGGTGCTGGTCGACAAGTAAATGAATATGAGCCAGCAGTGCGCCCAGGTGGCCAAGAAGGCCAATGGCATCCTGGCTTGTATAAGAAATAGTGTAACCAGAAGAAGTAGGGAGGTGATTGTCCCCCTGTACTCAGCCCTGGTGAGGCCACACCTTAAGTACTGTGTCCAGTCCTGGACAATTCAACACAAGAGAGATATCAAGGTGCTGGAGAGAGTGCGGAGGAGGGCAACAAAGCTGATGAAAGGCCTGGGGCATAAATCTCATGAGGAACAACTGAGGGAGTTAGGACTATTTAGTGTGAGGAAGAGGAGGCTGAGGGGAGACGTCATCCCCTTCTCCCAGGTAATTAGTCATAGACCGAGAGGGAACATCTGCAAGCTGCAACAGGGTAGGTTTAGGCTTGACATTAGGAAAAAAATCTTCACAGAAAGAGTGGTCAGGCACTGGAATTGGTTGCCCAGGGAGGTGGTGGAGTTGCCGTCCCTGAATGTGTTTAAGAGTCAATTAGATACCGTGTTGGGGGATATGGTGTAGGTGAGAACTTTGTAGAGTAGGGCTGATTGTTGGACTTGATGATCCCAAGGTTCTCTTCCAATCTGAATAATTCTATAAATCTATGACAATATAGTAATAAAATCATGTCACACACTTTACTTTCTGAAAGACTATTCAAAGTATATTCTCTCAGTCTGAAGTGGGGTTTTGTGTTATTCCCTCTCTGAGGCTGAATTTACTCTTTTCTTAGTGTTTTATACTGTTCAAAGGTCACCTGGACAATGATTATGGCATGCTGTTTAGCTCTATTTACTTTTTATGTACAAAATAAATTATACATTCATTTATTTTTATTACATTATAAAGCACATGTGCCATTGTCTTAGAATAAATTAATTATGAGGGCTTACTTTTTTGTCCTTTCTTTAATCATTAATTTGTTAGATATCCCATTATCACTTATCTCTGCACTCTGCTGTATCCTCAAATAAAACAATACCCAAGGGAGGCTTTGCAAAACATGCTTTTAATCTTTTCTAATTTCTGATTTCCTGCTCTTGGATTAGCTAGAAAAATTGTTAATAATATTCATAAAAAAAACATATAAGCATGTTTCAAAATAGCTTCTATGCTGCTATGTTTCAGTAAAACTGATATCCAGTAAACAATTTGTTTCAATGCTAAGGACAGAACCTAAAGTCTCAAAGACTTTTCAGAGGAGGAACAGATTAGAAGGGCTTTTTATCTGGAAATTAGTGCTATAGACAGAGTGGGTAAAATTGATGTTAAAACCATTAATTTGTCCATGTTGACAGAAGAGAAGAATGAAGAGGAAGAGAAGGAATACAGGAAAGGCAAAGGAAGAAAAAGTAGGTAGGAAAGCAACAAGATAGAAAAGGAAGGAAGGGAGAAGAACATGAGCATTTCTTGTCTTAATTGTTCAATTGCTGCTCAGAAATACCATTTCCATAGATTTTCATCCTCAAATTTACTGCAGAATATTGGAATCTGCTGCTGTTATTTGTCAACACAAGAATGAAAAACTTTTTTGCATTTTCTTGGTTCCTCTGCAATAACATTGGGAGTTCTAGCAAAAATTCTTCTAATGCACTACTTTTTCTCATTTAGCAATTCCTTTTTAGGAAGGACTTCGGAGCGATGATAGGTGAGAAGCTAAACATGAGCGGGCAGTGCTGGACTCTGGGAGTCCAGAAAGCCAACCGAGTCCTGGCCTGCATGAAAAGAAGCCAATGGAGAGATGAGAGGGTCTGCAAGTTGGCTATTGGAAACACATTTGCATGTGTGTGAGCACACATAAGGCAATTAGAGACAAGAAGATCCAATGTCCTGTTACTGGATAGACAGAGTGGATAGAGTGTCTCGTTAACAAGAGTTACTGGAGGGATCCTGTCTGTGTGTATGTATGTGTACACATGCAAGTTGACATTTTTTCTAGGAACTCAAGTGTGACTGCAGGCCTCAGTGACTCACATGCTAGATGTCAGCAACTGGGGGAAAGATGAAACAGGCACTGACTGAATGTCTTAAGTCCAGTTATCAAAGAGATCCACTAACAGACCTTCATCCTGAACTGCCACAGAGAAGAACAGAACACAGTTGTTTGTGCTGTTTGTGTTTGCATGAATGCCATATATTTTTGCATATATATTAATATATATTGTATCTGTTTCATTATTTTCTTTTTATTACAACTTATATTTCATTAAAGTAATTTAGAGGTTTTATCGTAAACTCATAACTCTATTTCTCTTTTTGCTATCCTTGGAGTGAGAGGTGGGGGACAGCATCTGTCATCTTGCTATTGGTTGACTCGGCCCAAACCATGACAGGCTTCATATTCTATGCCTCACAGAAGTGCAGAAGATTCAGAAAAAAAATAAATGAAGTTGTATTTTGAAAGACTTAGAAATACAAAAGATGTTTTCTGATTTTCTATATAATGAAAAAAATCCACAGCTTCTTTCTATAGATTTTCCTTAAATTCAATTTTATGTAGAAATCTGTATAATAATTGTAGAAACTGTACTGAAACATAAATCTGTACAAAACTCCAGGGAAGAAAAAGAGATTGTGTTTTTTGTAGTAGGATATGCTCTTTCAAGCATGTTTCAGCAAAATGAAAATAAATTAGTATTCAGGTGTTGAGTATTTAAAGGGTCACAAATTAAAATGAGGACATGAGTTTAAAAATATGGACAGCAAAAAAATAATGAATAATTAACACAGATTAAACAAAAGTACTTGAAATGGTTTGTTATGCAAATTTACTTTGCAGATTGCAAGCATTTCTCATTAGGGAAGTGTTAAACAGTCCATTGAAGGTGTTGAGAATTTGAACTTATTCTTAGCTACCTGGAAGAAATATGAAAATTTTCAGATGTCTCATAAATTGAAAAGATTCAACATTTCTTCATGTTTAAGGCAGGCTGAAGAAATGGGCTGACAGTAACCTCATGAAATTTAACAATGAGAAGTGTGAAGTCCTGCCTCTGGGGAGGAATAATTCCATGCACAAATATATTCTAGGGGGCCGTCTATCTGGAAATGAATTTTGCAGGAAAGTACCCAAGGGTCCTGGTGGACAGCAAGTTGAACCTAAGCCACCAAAGCGTCCTTGCTACAAAGAAGGCTAGTGGTATCCTGGGTTACATTAGAAGGCATACTGCAACAGGCTGAGGGAGGTGATCCTTCCCCTCTACTCAGTGCTGGTGGGGCCACAATCTGGAATACTGTGTACAGTTCTGGGCTCTCCAGTCCAAGATAGACATGGTCATACATGAGAAAGACCAACAAATATCCATGAGGATGATGAATGGGCTGGACCATCTGCCATATGAGGAAAGTCTGAGAGATCTGGGACTCTATAGCCTGGAGAAGAGAAGGCTCACAGGGATTTTAGCATGGGTATTGCTCAACATACTGAAAGATTCAGATTGGTCTAGGCACAGCAGGAGCTGTCTGACTCAATCTGCAGAAGATCCCAAAATTCCTCCTGGAAGAGTTCCTACACCATTCAGTCAAAACTTTTATTGTGGAGGTGTGCAGCTCAGTCAATCAACTTCTCTCACATTCACTCACAGTCAAACAAGTCCATTAGCTCATCTACGCATTTTACTGGCTGGGGAGATCCTGGGCCACTCAGGGGAGTAATGACTTAAGAGTGCTAGAAATGTACACAGGCAAAATCTTGACACCAAACCACACCACCGTTATAAGCATATGACAAACCTGAGTTTCAGTCCCATAACTTAAATTTCATAGCTGCTACTTTACTATTGCCCTTGGAAGAAATGATTAAGTTAGATTTCCCTCCTTTCTTGCAAATTACCAGACTCTGGTGCAGACTAATTTTATTATTTTTATTAAGACTTCATTTAGTATCGAAACTTAAAAAAATACAAAAAAATGTTTTTTCTTTCATGAAAGAACTTGCAGTTCATTACAGAAAATGTTGGTTTTAACATTGCATTCTATCCCCGGTACAACTTTTATTCCTGGAAATAATATTACTGGAATTAATACAACTCCACACCGGTAAACACTATTCAGATAAGCAAATGCTAAGATCAAAATTACTATCCATATATATGATTGTATCTGTGTTCATTATTTCATTTCTTTCCCCCCGTTGTATGCTGTGTTTTGTGCCAAGTAAGTGAACATAACTATATGAGACTCTTGGGGAATTTAAAGGAGTTAAAATATGCCATCAAGATCCCCATTATTTTTAGCAGCTTGAAGACTTCAAGGTTTTTGTCAACTCAAAAGACTTTTTTTTCTTCTTGTAATACTGAATCATGCATCACTAGCATAAATGTTTCCCAGCTGTAATTACAGTTTACTGCTTTTTCTTTTGAAACACTTAATGTTAGATATAATGCCATTTTGAAGAGGAAATGGCAGCATGTTAACATGAGCCAAAGGCAAAGACTAGAAACAGATTATGTGTGGAATAACTTAGGTGACAAAAAAACGAATGAAGCTCCAGTACACGGACATATTCTAGAAACTTGATGTGACATCCTATGATCCTATCCTATTTCCATAGCAATAACCTCATTTAAGGTCATGACTGTCTGTAAAAGTGGGACCCATAAATGTAAGCCCAGCTTGGTTTCTGAAAAATTATGCAGATCTTTTTAAGGTTACCATGCTTTCATTGTTCTGCTTGCTCCATAAGACGACTCCTTAACTGAAATCATGATGTGTACTACATCGTCATCTAGATAAATAAAGGAATATGGAGCTCCAGATCTCCCAAGCTGAGGTATCTGGATCACTGAATGAATTTATTTTTGACTGCTTGCCTTCCAGACCTACAAATCTTGCATTTTTAATTGCATATTAATCTGATTTGATACCAGATAGAGGCTCATCCAGAATGTATAAGTAGTTGGAGCAGTATCCTGGAGGGCGTAAGTTATAATTTTGAACTCTTTGGGTTTCCTGTTTTGCAAGTATATTTACGACCAGTCAGGTGCATTGTAGAAGATGCAACCTAAGTATGATGCTGCTGCAGAAAGTGTGATGGAATAAGCTGTAGTTTGATTTTAACAGATTTTTCTGACAAATTTTGTTGAGTGGGTCTTTGCCTAACCATGAATAATAACAAAGTTTGGGTTGACACTCCTCTATCTTGCCAGTATTCTGGATATTTCAGGAAGGCAGACTGGAGTACAAAGGAAAAACAAACAAACAAACCAAACCAAGCCAACCAAACACAAAAAATCCCTAACCCAACCAATGAAAAAAATTAAAAAAACCAAAGCAAACAAAACCCATACAGAGTCCACTAAGGAAAGTTTTAACTGCCTTGAAGAAATTTATAGGGTTGCTAAAGGACAGGTTATTTGAGTAGTTATCTGGGACTTACACAGGAGCCCAGCACTTATTTCTCTTATTTGGATCTAGATTTTGTCCAGTATGATAATACTTAGCGTTGCTTCACAGCACAATTAAACCAAACACATTATATTTTAGATCTTGAAAATCTACTATTTCAGTGGTATTTATAGTAAGATTATTCAATCACATCCATTTCACAAAGTTAACAAATTCAGTTCACCCTAACTTTAGGTATTCTTAATAAAGATATCTCTCTAACTTTAGGTGTCTTTAATAAAGATATCTCTATGTGAGCTAGGTTTATTTAAATTCCTTTTACACTTAATAGAGATGCATGTAGTGAAGCTAATTAACAGATCCTAGAGAGCTACCCATTTTAGCCATGTAGGTGCTTACATTGTGATTAAAATGGTCATTCTTGAGATTGTTGATGGTACTGATTACATCTCAGTATTGGTGTATTGGCTATTTAATTATGAAGCTACTTAGCTCACATACAGATGAAAGTTAGTTCTGTGAATCTAGAACTAAATGCTGCTGTTAAATTGAGTTTAGTTCTGTTGAGTAATTCATTGCCTATATTGGCTTTCATTGTAGTCTTGAATGTTAAAACTCGTGACCCTTAACAGGGTAAGTTATCCAGGAGCACTTCATAAAATCACTTTGCTTGGTGTCCTGCTTGCAAACCCCACTATAGAAAGAGTAACAGCTCTGAAAGCAATTTCAGTTTTAGGCATAATGTCTTGAGATGCCTACATATTCACAATGACTTGCTGAGAGTGACTAGAGCCCTAACTAGATTTTTCAGTGTATAAGGTAAATTTAGATAGGTTAATATCAAGCTAGTAACAGTATATGTACATTTTTGCCTTCCAATTAAAATATATCTTCTCTTTTTAATGTGGGATCATATATGTTACTAGGATTAATAGACTTGCTCTGACATTACTTAGGTAGACAAAACTTTGAATTGTTTTTATCATATATTTACCATTACTTTCTAGGATTAATCTTCTGTCACAGAAGCTATTTATTTTATTACCATTTACAACGCAGTCGTGGATAAAGTTTAAACATATATTCATAGATTGCAATTTTACTTTAGTTTGTTGTAGACAATTGGCTTTATCCTGGGTATTAATTTGAAAAAAAGAAAAAAAAAAAAA
>VZTM01025176.1:5167-30345 GCA_013400555.1 Jacana jacana
GATCCAGTGAGATGATCAAATTATTTTCTCTCTTACTAGATGGGCTAGGTATATTGAGCAGCCAGTAGCACTGTGTAGGCCTCCAGATCTGGGAGGAATACTGTCTTGAACATCGGGTTTCTTCCAGGAAATTTTTGACAGAAGCTCAGATGAAGTCTCACGGCCTCAGCCTTAAGTGAAACAGGGTCTCTGGTGGCAGGCTGCATCCTTTCTTCTTCAAGGATGACTTCATAGACCAGAGTCCTGTCTTGTAGTTTTTATTATTTGGATCAAAAGAGGAGGCAGGGAACTTTAAGAATGTTTTGAGTTTTCCTTTTCTCTTTCCCACATTTCTCTTCCCCTGCAGTTATAGTTTCTTTTCATGAACTATTTCTTGAGCAACACAACAGTAAGCTAGGAGGTGGGGAGTGGAAGTTGACACAGAAAGGCATGTTAATGCAGTGTCATTAAACTCTTCTCAGGCTGGGTTTTGTCTTTGCACTTCAGGCCTGTAGAGCGCAAGCATGGTTTCAAGCAAACAGGCTTGCACCAGAAGAATTGCTGAGAAGCAAGGCTGAACATTTCCTAAGAACAGACTCTTTCTTACAGGGGAAAAAAAAAAAAGGCTTACTTTTGGAATTGCTAATTCTGCTTCATAAAAAAAAATAATCCTTATTTATTTCCTCACAAGGCCACTAGTTTGTTCTGCTGAATACTGACAGTAGCAGTAGCTTAAGAGTAAGTCTGCAAATTAATTGAAGTTTTCCTGGTTTAGTTTAAAAGTGAGTTTCAGAAATTGATTTAATAAACTGGGGATCTTCTAAGACATTTTGTTTTTTTCATGATCTATAGACTGTACTGTCCAGAAATCTAATTAAGGGAAGAAATACTACCTAGCTAAATTAATTACATGTATGTTTCAATATGTACAACCCAACCTAAGAGCAATCTGAACCCTCTATAACCATGATAAACATGTATCCCTCTACTGGTAATGGAGTCCCTTTTCTACTTAAGAATTTAATAGGTGATGTTGGCTTCTGTGATCCTTGGGTTTTATGGAAGCTGCAAGAAAATGGCTAAGATTTTCTCTTCATTTTCTTGAATGATGAAAGTTGGACCTGGTGGAGATTTTCACTGCAGCAACTCAGCCAAAGATGCCCTTAGGAACTGGGATCTATACAGCTATTGTTGGCACTTACCATTGTGACCCTTCCCTGGGGCAGCCAGTAAATTACTGCACAGTACCTGTTGGACTGCTGAAAAAATCAGCAGCTCGACAGCTCTTCTAAATTACAAAAAAAAGAAAGAAGCCTCATGGCCTGGTCTGAAGCCTGAAATTTGCAGAACCTACCAGCAAGCATGTAACAGCATCAATCAGTGATTTACTGGGAATCAGACTGAGATTTGCAACTTGTTTGCTGGCCAGTATCCTCTTGTAGAACAGGGGGAGGAAGTTTGTCTTGAAATCTGATATTTCTCTTCTCCATCCCGTTCTAGCAGCTTGCAGGCTTGCTTTTATATGTGACCCTGCAGTATCATAATAATGGTCCTGGGTGAACATGAACATTTTTTCTGACTTCACCTCTTTTTCTCTCCTCCTACCCATCCCAGATGAAGTGGCAGGTGGACTGAGTGGGAGCAGTGTGAAAATGAATGCAGAGAAAACGTGTGACTCAGCAGTTCAGCAGGGAGCTGCTGAGTGGAAAGGCAACTATTCTTCTCACACGCTCTGGCATCAGGTCCCTGTTCTTTGAGAGATGAGAATAGGCCACTTAGGGCTGGAGCTGTGCAGCCTACCAGCAGGGAGAAGGGGCTGCATATTCTTTGCTGCAGAACTTATTTCAAGTAACAACCAGGTTCGTTTCCAAGTTTGTTAAAAATGTAAAAATGTTGCCAGTGAAAGAGGAGAAGAATTGGACTTTTTATTGGCTTTCTTCCTTTCTTTTTCTCTTGATGCATCTTCAGACTTTGGTAACTAGAGTTTGGTTTAAGCAGTGGCCAGACTCTACCAGGTGAGCTAGAAAAGTGCAAGTCTGCAGAGCATTTTCTGGCTAATAGATGACACCCATTTCCCTGCATTGGTCCTTAGAATGGTCCACTCATTTCTGCACTGTTGTTTCAAGAACTGTGCAGAGAATATTTGCCTTTCTCAGAATGTGGCTGCTGGCTTTAAGCATGCCAGCTGCCACTCATGGACTAGTAAATGCAAAGGAAAATTGATGATATTTGCGGGTTGTCCTCTCCCACACAAGAGAGGACACACCTTTTTCTCACTCCGTATTAGCGAGGAGCCATTGCAGTGTCTTTCAAAGCAGTTTTGTAATGATGCAAAAAGTTGTGGTATTTTAGTATCAGTTCCTGTGCTTTTCTGGATTGAAACAGATTTTTCTCTATAGATTAAGCAACAGCAGGCAGGCACTTTTCGTCAACCACTTTTCGTGGTTGTACTTACTAAAACCTCAGTTTTAAAGCTATAGTGTGTGTCGTTGTCACTGAATTTTCCAGACTTGTGTTCTAGAGTTTGATCTTTCAGATGAACTTTTTTTCCCTTCTGGCTGATGTAGATAACACGCAAAAAAAACCCAACCCAACATACCCACCACCCCCCCCTAAAAATAAATAAATAATGAAATGCACGGGGTGGTGGTGTTCTCTCGAATCTTCAGAGCCTGAAACAGTGTCACTTGAGAGCTCTTGAGCAGCTGCATTCCTCTTGATAGCCAGAGGACCCAGGAATCAGAGTAAATTAAATACCAATATTCTCGGCTACTTCCAGTGTGATTGTTTTAGCAAAAACTTTCCCAGATAGAATCCCTGAATGTTGTAAATTTCAGTTGTTCCTCTCACAGACATGAGTACCTGCAGCTTTCCCAGCCCAAGGTAGATACATTTAGCGCAAACTAAAAGCATTAGAAATCATAAGCTGAATTTCATCTTAGAATAAATTACTTAGGAGGCTGAGAACCAGATTGCTGGTATGTAGACTGAGTCTTGGTGAAGAGTTTTCCACTCCTCTGTAATTGCTCGAGATGGTATTTACAGTTGCTTGGACCTCCTACTTGGATTAATGGTATGTCAGGCTTATTAATTCTTTAAGCTCTGTTACACAGAGAGGAGAAGGAAGTTTCCAGTTCTACAAAAGTCCACTGGATGAGTCTAATTGGCTTCTAGTTAGATACCAAAGTGATTTTAAAATTTTTTTGGTGCCTTGCAGTGTTTAGTGTAAACTTAGTGGGATATGTAATTCTGTCTGGGTTCTCGCTAGTGTTTGAATTGAAGCTATCTGGTATCTTCTGAAGTAGCTCTCTGTGTGGTTTTGCGTTACAAATGCAAGATCAACCAACCACGTGTTCTTGGCAGCTAAAACTTGGACTTTTTCCAGAGCGGAATTGGAAGGATTGAGGCAATTACATTGTTGTAAATCCCTTCTATCTCTAGTCATGCAGGAGTAGGTAGCTGTAGGATGCATTTGGGAATGTTTTCCTGTACAGCTCTTAACCTGAATACTTTTAGGGACTAGAAGCTCTTCTCCCACTTAATGTTTTATTCAGTCGTTTGGAAAGGCTACATGTTTTGAACTCTTGTGTAAGCTCTAACTCGGAGCAGGTCAGGGATCAAGTAGAGCAGAAGTAGTCAGTACCATATCATGACTGGGAAGGTCATAAAAAAATTAATAATGGAAGAGCCAGAGAGAGAGAGAGAGAGACATTCTTAGGATAACAGCCGGTGTTGGAAATAGAATTCCCAGCTTTCAGCACAGCTCATTAGATCTTTAATGTAATTTTTAACATAGCTTGTCAGATGAGAAGAGTTCAGAGAGCATCAAGAAAAGAGACTTTCCTAGATGGTGAATTGTATCACAGTAATGATGCAGCTTCTGTCATATTTAGCTCCTTAATAGCTGAGATAGGCTGGTTACAGAAAAGTTCAGTAAAAGTTTATAAACTGTAGCACAGTGACCCACCAGTTGGCTTCCTGCAGAGAGAGGAATGTAAGTACACAAGTTGTTTGCAGTGCAAGTATGAGAGGTCCTCTTCCTCTTAGCCACTTCCTTCCATGCCATTGCAGTGCAGAAGACTGACTTTTGGTCCAAAAGCATATTACTCTGTTTCCATCCATCTCATAGTGCAGTGGCAAGCAAAAAAAGAGAATGTCCTAGCAAATACCATTGTCCTAGATTAGATGAGCCTATCTTTCTATGCTCTAGCACAATCTGTCTCTCATTCATGTGCACTCTGAAGCAGCTCGTTCGGCTTTGATGTGTCTTGACAGCATCTGGACTTGCCTGCAATCAGTGTCTCTTATGACCTGCAAATTTAACAAGGCCTTGCCCAGATTCATGCATTACACCACTGGGGCTATGTCCTGTATATGCAATTGAGGTGTGTGTGAAAATAAGCAATTGATTTGCAGACCTGTATCAGTAGTTTACATTCATCTACTGTTCTCTAATCAGTAGCAAGTCTCACTAGTAGTGAGTTGGCAGTTGCATTTTGAAATCTGAAGATATAATGGTGGGAGGGGTCCCTGCCCAGGGCAGGGGGTTGGAACTCGATGATCTTTAAGGTCCCTTCCAACTCTAATCGTTCTATGATTCAGAACACCAGTGTGAAGGGCTAGTAATCTTGATGAATGTGAAGTGTTACTGGCATGTTCATACTTTGTAATGCTTCCACACTGTGATCCTGTCCTATAAAGTACATTCCTGCCATGCACAGCCATAATGAAGATACAGGCACATTCAGAGGGCTGTGGCTCTCCAGATGCATTAAACAAATATGAGACAGTGCAGCTGAGCTGGTGTGGCTCTTTGACTGCTGTAGCCTGAGAGTCGGCAGAACATTTTTTCCTCATATCTTGTGTATCTGGCAGGTAGCTCCACAGAGCTTGGGGATTCTACCACGAATGAAGAAGCAGGCACCACTAACAAAATTCTTATTTCCCAGTGACAAGGCAGTACCACTCAATCCTCCAGACACACAACTCCTGTAGATAGCAGGTGATGGATTTAAGTAAAAGTCTAATAACTGCATGATCACTATATTTTCATTGGAGGTGGGGGTGGTGTACATCTTAGTTTTAGTATAAAAATGCTTTTGATTAGGAACAAGTCTTCTCAAAAATACGAGAGTAAATTAAGTTGCCAACAGAGCTGTGTCTATTCCTTGAGCATTAGCACCCATGCACAAGAGGGGACACAAGTTCCTTTTAAAGGAAACAGAGTGGGATATGTGGTCCTACGGGTTGGTTTTTGTTTTCTTATTCTCTGAAGGCTCTAAGTATGAAACACTTGAGTTCCAGAGCTGCTGATGCCTCGCCCACAGCAGCATTCAATTGGATCAGGGCATGTTTGTTACTGCAAGGCACTGTTGACTTACTTGTCATTGCTAGAGCACCTTTTAGCGTTTCAGTTAACTCTGGTACTCTAATGCACACTTTTCTGCAAGTGTATACAGGTATTACCTAGGTATTACTTTTCCATTCTTCAACCCTTTATGTGCCCACTTGTGAAGTCAGAAAAAGAAAGACATGAAGGCACAGGGGTTTTTAAAATGGGCAGAGCTGGAATCCTGGGCTCCTACGTTCACACACCACCATCTCTACCTTATACAGTGAAAATGATTGAAAGAAGCAGTCTATCGTCCTTCATATAGGGCAGTCATAAGAAGGAGAATGTATCCTACAATTGTACAGCTGTTGCTAGACAACACTGGAATACCAGGAATTGGGCTTCTGGGCTGTGGAGAGGCATAGATCCCCATGGTTACAGACACACAGCGGTCCCCTAACTTTGACGTCTTTGTTCCAGAAGGTGTGTGGTTAAGTGGCCTTCACATTGTCCTGTTACAATTGGGATTCTGTTTCCAACCTAAACAGAACTGACCTTGTAAAATCTCAGGCTCTTATAGATATGAAACAAAGAAATTCTGTTTACCTGCTGTATAAGGCAGGTAAATGGACTTTTGGTCAGTTAAAAAAATGGTCTTCTGATATATGAAATACTATGATATAAAAAATAGTTGAAAGCTGAGCTTGAAATCTGCATTCCCTGGCTCCTTGTTCTGCTCATCTTCCCAAAGATATCCCCAAAATACACTGCTCTACATGTATTTTGTCTTGAGCTTTGGGGAGGGGTATCTAAGAAAGGAAATAATTAGGGTTTGGAAAAACGGTAAATAGCTTCATCAGCCATTCTTAGGAACAGAGGTGCATTATTTATTGCAGATAAAGGAAAAGTAGGACTTAAAACGTGGTTGTGAAAATTGAAGGTTAAAGACTTTAGGAGCAAACTATAATAAGTTAGAAGTGAATAATTTTTTTTGGTAAGGTTTATATGTCAGTCACAGGTACGTGTCTTTTTTGTGTGGATGGCAACAGGAATTTCTGATGTCAAGATTCTGCGCCTGCTAAATTTTAAATTCCTATTAAAACACAGTGTATAAACTGCCTGAAAAAATAATAGAAAAAAACAGGCAAACATTAACAAGGGATTTTCCCATCACTTGTTTTCCGTATCCAGTGAGACAAAGCAGTTTGGAAGCTTGAAAATTTGAAATGAAACCAAAGGTCAGCATTGAAAGTATTTAGGCAGGCTTAACTGAGGCTGCTTAATGTGGCCACTGTGGTGAGCTCTTGGAGGACTTTGGGTCCAGTTCTGTTTAGCATGGTATTGGGAGTCAGCTGTTAAGCATACGATCAGTGTTTCTGGACGCTGAGGACTGCGTCTGGATTCTGGGGGTGTTGTCATAGACTGCAGATTACCAGTTGGAGACTGTGCAGGGATGAATGTCCTAAAGTCTGCTTCAGTGAAGGGTGGGAGAACTTTCACTGAGTGGTAATAAGCTTCTCATGTTCATGTCCACTCTCACATTTTCGTATTTTACAAATCAGAAAGGGGTGTTTTCATGATTTCTTACTTTTACCAATGGCCATACTCTCAATGGATACATAGGCCATGTTTCACTGACCTAATTAATGCTGTGGCTAGTTTATGGATGTTATCTGACTTAGAGTTAGCATTGTGAGACGTTAGAGGAATGACTAATGAAGGGAATGTTTTGTAGAAACTTGACCTCAACAAACGATGGAAATGCCAATGATGTGCCCTTGCCCTGGGACAAAGATGGCTGACTTAAGCTTAAGGCTACAATGTTGTACATAGGGCAGCCTTGAGGCTTTTCTCGTGTAGAAAGATGTAAATCAATAGTATTTATGTCAAATGGCTCTGTTTTTTCCCTGCTTTTAGCTTGTAAATTAATTTATATCTACACAGACTGTCCAAAATACTGTTACTGAGGGACTAACCACTCCAGTGCATATTTCCAGTGAATGGAATAGCATTACAACATTATTAAATACCTTGAGTATGAATTCTTCCAAGAAGTAGGTTATTAAGATAAAGTCTGTTTTATCAGTGCCTTAGGACACTCAGCCAAAATCCAGAGCCCTTGAGTGCTATTCAGGCAAATAACACGAAAGAGTCCCTACCTCAGAAATTTATAATCAAATTAGAGGAAGCAGACAAAAAAGGGGCAATAGAGAAATTGAGGCAGGGAGGCACAAAATGGGTTCTCTGCTACCATGTAGCTAGGAAGTGTGGAGCTAGGAAATAGCACAGAGGGTTCCTTTTAAAAGGTAAAAATGAAAAGGTGCAGTGATGTAAATGAGGATTTATTAACAACAAAGCCCAGAATCTGCACCTCCGGAAAGAAAGAGAAAATAATTTATCCGCCCACACTCACTTTTTTCTGACGAAGGCAGGTGAATACAGCTGCTCTAACAGAGTGTGACGCTCACAATCCTGAGCCACGCTTACTGATGCAGAACTGAGAGGTAACCATCATCTCTAGGAAGACAATAGCCCTTGCAGGCTCCGTGGTGGCTGCAGGGTTTCATACTGTTCATTCCCTGCTTTTCCAATCCAGCTGTTATGGAGTCAATGGATGAAGCTGAAGGACAACAAGGACAGCTGAACAGGAAGGAGCAGTCCCTGAAAACCTTCCAGAAAACAGCACTGCTTGGTTGGGCTGCCCGGTGGAATGGATTAATGCCTGGAGACAGCATGTATCTCTTTGTCCTCTCCCAGATACTGGTAAGGCAGCTTGTCATTGCGTTGAAATGCTGGGACCCTTCTTTTAAGCTTTGTTGGCTTGGAAGGCTTCCTCATTCATTGTAGATGCAGCAATGGGCATAGCTGCAGTCCATTTCTGCAGCAGCCTCTCAAAGCCTTGCTTTGCAAACAGCCCCTGCCTTTTGATGTCCCAGGCTCCCATGCTATTCCCTGCCCCACTGCAAGTGCCTCCTCTGCCAAATGACCCATCTCCCGTGGGAAGAAACCTCTTGCACTTTCAATGTACAGGCTACCACGGGCAGGCCTCTTGCTGGTGTAGATCAGAGTGAGCTTGTTTAACTGAGTGATGCACATCTAGTTAATGATAGCTGAACATTAGCATTCAGTCTTATTATTCCTGTTAAGCTGCAGCCTAGAAAATACCTGACTTCTTAAAGCAAAAATGATGATCAACATGAAATCAATGAGAGCTAAATTAGTTAATTATGCAGTCTTGAAACGAAAATGAATGTTTGTGTAATGAGAGATGCTCATTATGTATTTTCTGATTGATTACACAGCTTCTCTGCATGATGCTGTGGTACAGCACTTATGGGACCCTCCCAGCAGCTCAGAATGCCTTTGACCTGCTGTCTTACTTGCTTACCCCGTTTAAACAGTTTTTGTCAGGTCAAGGGGAGGTAAGTCCCTGTACTGCTCTCTGATTATATAGTTGATGTTAGTAGACTTGGGTGATGCTTCTAATATCTCTTCTGATTAAAAGTATAATGCATGTGTACTTGACATAATGTAGTGACTGCTGGATTGTGTGCATGTGCTGAAACAGTGAAAAGAGCTTTCTGAAAACAGATGCATATTTTATTTTCAAGATACAGGGCTGAATTTTTGGCTATGATGTTAGATCAGCACAGCAGATTTTTCATAATGTGCAAATGATTATAAATGAAACAAAGCAATAAGAAATCAGCCCGCTAAGGTTTAGCCCACAGTAAAGAGAGAGCTGGAACTTAATTTATTAGGGTGGACAGAATCTTAAAGTCTGGAAGAATGGATCAACCCACATAAAGGATAAAAATCACAAGTTACTCAGTCACAAAATTTTATTTCTGTGAGCGTTGAGAGCATATCTATGTGCAGTGAAAGTATTTCAGGTGTACTACATGTACAGCTGGAATTTTATCTACAAAGAGACCCCAGTAAAATTGCTGAGCTTCTCACCATGACATAATGACACGTATACCAGTATGATTCATCTGATAAATTACTGGGGTAATTATACCCAGTGCAGATTTCTCTAGTGTGGACAGAACCTTAATTAAATGGTGAGCAGCTACTTTCATAAATCAGGCAAAATATATTTGCTATCAGACTGTTTAGATTAATTGTACATAATCTTTGTAGCAGAGGCTACGCTGTACAAATAGGAAATCTGACTCAGTGCCTCTTGTGGCTGAAGTACATTGTAGACTTCTCTGTGTTTGCTTAAAAATGTTTGAGCTGCATGTCACCTGCTCGTTTGTTTATTTGAAAGAAGCACTTTTTCTTTGCCCTTTCTTACTTGGATTTATTATGCTCAGAGCTCTTCAAAGAGCATTGCCTGCCCCATTTGCAGTGGGTCAATCATTAACAAATTTCTCCTTAGAGAAGTCCCCTGGTTTATAGGATTTTGACTTTAAATAGTGTTTGGTGTGGAGGAAACTGATTCCTAGAATGCACCACAAGAACACCCCAAGTATGACTCTGTGCAGATGTTCATGCATATCCTTGAGGACTGTTTGTTATATCACCATTTATAGTGCAAATTTAGACTTGAAAACAGTAAAGGCAAAGAAATCTTCTGACATATAAATAAGCAAATGAAAGCTTTTAACTCTGAATTTCTCTTTAGCTGTACTGGTGGTTCAGAAACAGATTAAAATTCTTTGCCCTCTGAAGCCCATGTGAATTTTATTTTGTACCTACTACTTAGAATAGGTTGAACTCTAAACTACTTAAACGTAACCAAGACATCAGAGGGAATTTCACTGTCAGTGCCGTGGATGAACGTGGCGCTATTTCAAAGAATGTGTAGAAAGCATAGAGAAGTGCACTGTGGCTAGGTTTTATGTAAGGACCCACAAACACGGGAACAGTACTAAACTTTCCTCAGAGCTCTTTGCAACACTCTATAAACATTGACTGTGGCAATGAAACATGGATCCAGGCTGCAAAAGGGAATTGTGGATCCAGATCTCAGTTTTGGCAATGGATGAGGGTAGGAAGCAGATTTCCTGTTTGTCTTCACAGTGAAATACAGTTTTCAGGAATTCTGAGATGCTGGGGCTTAGACGTGGTTTCAGTTTCAGTCTCCTCCTGAGCCTGGCATTTTCCTGTTGGTGGTGCTAGCTTTTCCATGGCCAAGAGTACGGTACAACCCAATCTACACGGGAAATCCAAGAATGAATACACCATTTGCCAAGAACATGCATTCAGACACTACATGGTGCCTCTAAATACTTCATGAATCACTGTCAATTCTTCTATTTCCCAGGATCTCACTAGAATCTGGAGCATTGTGGTATCATACATCCTGCTGTCTTTAGCTTCTCTAGGACTGTTATCTGTCGGATCTCTGGTAAGTTATGATACTGTGCAAATTATAGTCATGCCCGTTTTCAGACAGTTTTTATAAGATGCCTAATTTACCTGAAGTTGTTGATGTTATGCCTGAGTTGATTGTAAAGCAACATGTTTGGGGCTATTTGTATATAGTTATCTCCTTGCTTTTCATAGAGGAATCACAACTACACTTACCCTTACTCAATTTCTTGATGAATTGGGGATTACACTGATTTCTTTTATTCCTTCCATCCACAAATGGACAAACGGACAAACTACTTTCATTTCCACTCAAGGGATGTGATCCAGTAACGGTAGTTATCTGCAGAGCATCCATTGACTTAAGTAGCAGAAATAGCTGGTCCAGAGCACCAGTGTACTTGTGAATGTCATGGCCCTTCTAGATGTAGGCCAAGACCCCATCTGCAGAACAGGATCAGTGGCATGACTACAATTGATCTAGTTAGTGTATTGTGTTTCTCCATTAATTATGTAACTGGTACAAAGGTGTGTGTTAGATGAGAAAGGTAAGGAGAATATGTTCTTTTTAGGGACCTCTAATTGAAGAAGGCTTTTTATACCGTTGTATACTGTTCTGTTAGAGTGGGAATGCAATTACTGAAAATGAAGGTGGAACATCACCACCTGTCCTTGCAGCAATACAACTTCAGGCAGTTCAGGAAGCTGAAGCTGTACCATGTACATGTCTTTTGAGTGATGCACAGTATAATAAAGTACATCATAGAATAACAGGACTGATGGTGGGAAAGGACCTCTGGAGGAGATGGCTAATCTGCCATCCTGCTTGAAGCAAGGCTGTTGCCAACCCTCGATAAGGTCAGCCATGCATTTTTCTACAGAGATTTTGAAAACCTCCAGGGAAAGAGATGTATCATCTCTCAGGGTACCTATGCCATGACTGCATTTTTGTAATATCTGATCCAAATTTCCCGAAGCTGAATTTCTGCAACATGTGGCTATTCTCCCTTGTGGTAAGAATTTGGCTGCATCATCTCTGGAGCTGTCAAGTAGTTGCAGTCTGCTGCTAGATCACCCCAGCCTTCTCTTGACCGAGCTGAAAAAACCCAATTCCTTCAACCTTTTTCAAAGATCATGTTCTCCAGACCCCTGACCTCCTTTGTAACCTTTCACTGGGCCCACTCCAATTTTTCATATCTGTCTTAAACTGGAGGAACTAAAATTGGACACAGTATTCAAAATGCTGCTGCATCAGACCCAAGGAGAGAATAATACCTCCTTTGATTTGCTGGCCACAGTTTCTGGTAGAAAGTTTGTCACAGTACATGTCATGATTAGGTTCACGAGGGGCAGCACAGTGGCAAAATCTTCCCTTTAATGCATCAGGTGAATGTGCTTTTTAAAACTAGTCACAAGGTGGAGTAATTTTTGGTAATGACTCTATTATTGTGATAGGCAAGGTAGTTAGCTGAGCCTGTGCAATCTTCTGCTTTTTTGATGTTGTTGTTCCTTATCCAGATGAATTTTTGTCTTCAAAAATAAGCTTTGGGTGATTTTGTAATTGCAAATATTAAAGAACGAAAATGAGACATTTGAGAATTGCATTAAATTGTGTGAATTCCAGGTAATTTTGCAGCAAAACATTCTGAGCTGGAAATCAAAATAGCAGGGGTATGATTTCTTTGCATATCCAACCTAGTTGTTGCTGGTTGGAAACATTTTATTGCTGACCCATTCTTAGCACAGCAAGTAACTTTAATTTAGAGCTCTCTATAGCTAAGAATTATGATATCTGTTTGAACTGCTTTGCATGTGTAGTAACTTCTTGCAAGTGAACACTTACACCAGTGTAGATGAGAGTGGACTTGGCCCATTTTTAAGTGTTGGTCTAAACTTTTGTACAGAAAACAGCATTATAACAGTTTCCATAGTCAAGCTTGCTCTGTTTTGTATTTCTGTGGTCTGTGCTAACAGTTTCCTAGCTAGAGTGGAGGCATGAATATCTCTGTGACAGTCTGTGACATTTCTGGGCAACTGTTCCAGCATTTCACCACTCTCAGCATAGGGCATTGCTTCCTTAGATTGAATCTGAATCTGCCCTCTTTCAGTTTAAAACCGTTACCCTCTGTCTTATCACTACAGGCCCTACAAAAAGTCTGTCCCCATTTTTCTTATAAAGACCTCTTTAAGTTTTGAAAGGCTGAAATAAAGTCTTCCTGGAGCCTTTTCTTCTCCAGGCTGAACAATCCCAACTCTCTCACTCTGTCCTCATAGGAGAGGTGCTCTAGCCCTCTAACCATCTTCATGGCCCTGCTCTGGACTCACTCCAGTAGGTCCATGTCTTTCTTGTACTGAGGACTCCAGAACTGGGCACAGTACTCTAGGTGGGATCTCATGAGAGCCGAGAATAACCGCTCTCAATCTTGCTAGCTGTGCTTCTTTTGATGCAGCCCAGCTCTAGCTGCTTAGCAATTTGAATACATCTGCTTTTATCAGTATTTAGTGAATAAGGTGCAAAATAATACTCAGCAGAACATTGAAAATAATGTAGTGATGGAGCTAAGCAGGGTTTCTAGAATAGCAGACAACAGATAATTGCATGAAGACAGTTTTCTTGATTTTCCATCTTTCTCAGGTGAGTGATATCTAATTATTTTTTTTTTCCCCATGTGTTTTCAGTGTTGTGCTGCTAGAAGGGGTCTCGAAGGGGTCTTTCCCATTAAGGACTGCCTTTATGATGAAGTCTTTCTTCCCCAAATGTACTGTTCTGTCTTTATAGATGGATCTGATAGATTAGCCCCACTGATAGTAAATACTGGATAGCATGCCAGGGAAAAGTAGCTTATGCAGGTTTATTTATTTTTCAGTTGGGCAACTGTGACAACTTATAGTAGTGCTTTTGTAGTTCCCTGAGGAAGGGAGAAAATGAGTCCTTTTATACAGGTACTTTTGTTGCTTTAATGTAGAGCAATAACTGTTGGGCCACCTAATGAGGCTGAGAAGTGGTGGTCAACCAGATTCTCAGAAGTGACACCAAGAGAGAGGCCCTGTCTGGTTTGTGCACTTGCTAGAGTCCACCTGGTTCCTGCATCAGGGAAGTTGTGGCTTTTATACTTGTAGAGCAAAATTTTCAGGACAGTAGACCTCAGCTAAGCTTTGAGACTCTTTTCTGAGAATACCCAGGTACCAGAAAGTGTTGGGAGGTTACCTATCACAGTGAAAATAAAAGGGTGGATAGAGTGCTTGAGGCTTGTATTACTGATGCTGGCTGTTTTCTGCTTCATATAATGGTGTTTTAAGAGCCAGGCAGCTGCAGAGAATCAGCATAGAGCTGTCTAGTGCTCCTGAACAGGTTTTCAGAGCTGACTATTTTTCCATTATTTAGTTTAACCCCATCACTTTTAAGTATAACTTAATTTCTTCCAGTGTCTTGGGCAGCTCTTTATTTACCGCTTCTCTCAGTCTGAGGAAAAGCTGCTTTGTTTCTAGGGTGAACTTCTTGGTCCTTCGGATTTACAGTGTGTTAAGTCACCTGTAAAATCAATCCTGTGTCAATGTGCCAGCTCTAGAAACTGCAATACATAATTGGTACCCAGACCTTCAACTTGGCCCTTAGCACAAGTGCTGATTTTTGTTAACAACAGTGCTGAGTGCATACTTTACACTGTGAACTGTTCAGCTCTAACAGTTGCAGTATGTGAAAGAACCGTGGCTAGGATTGTGGGACTGCCAGGCTCCTGCAGTCGTCTTGGGGAATGAAAATAGATCTTCAGCCTTCTTTCTTGTCACCCAGCAGGCCAACCATGTAAGACAGACTCGAGTCAGACTGGGCCCCACACCTGTGTAAAATAAGTCTGGTAATCATGTTCTTATGTTTGCTTTTGTAATTACTGTGTACTCTGATGTAGTGAAACAAAAAACATTTTGTGTGAAGTAACTGTCAAATTAATACTGCTGCTCTGTGGTACTCTAACATTTGCTAAAGGCAGCTACGGACAGAAATCAGAGAAGTAAGTAAGAAAAAGAAGAGGCTTTCCTTTGGAAAATAGGACCTCTTCTTAGTCTGAATAGGATGCATAGCAGTGCAATATAGTTTGTATGACATTTAGACTGACTGATACTAGTCCTAGGTCAATTCTAGAGGGATGAAATTGGTCTAAGGTTCCAGATCCTGTGATTCAGAGGTGAACTTCAGATTTTTAACTGAGACCTGTATATGGGATTAAACAGTCTACTGATAGGATCTCCACATCATCTAGTCTGCCACAGCGTCTGTACAAACCAATATGATACAGTACCTTTTTAGATTTGTGCCATATCAAGCTCTTCATTAGTTTATACTATAAACCTTAATACTGCATTTATGTCCTAGAACTTCATAAGATCCATTATTTAATGTCTATACCATGTTTAAATCAGATAACTAGATCACAAAACAGGCTTTGCCACTGGCCAGAAACTGAAATGGGCATTCTAAACCTCAAAACCAGGTGCATCAAAATCAAGGCCTCTTTAAAAAAAATGATTAATTTATACATGAATTAAGGTTACAGTGCCAGGTTATCAAAGATGTACGCTTCAGGAATATTATGTTTCTTTTTCTTAACCCAGCTATATCTAAGTTTTAGATGGGAGAACCATTACGTTAGGAGCGGTATGATTTGCAGAATAGTACAGTAGTTTCTTATTTTGTAAACAAGCTTAGGAATGGTAAGAAACTGAACAAAAGGATAGTGATATCACGTTGGCTTGCATATGATGGTCACAAGCACATTCCATTTCCACTGTATCCCCGAGTTAAGCCTGGCCAGCTCTGTGGAACCCTCTGTGGCTGAAAGCAGGTTTGAATGGGTAGATGTGAATCCTTGTTACGTGCACCACAAAGCTACTCCTGCATGGAACGTTCCTGTCCTCTTCAGTCCTCTCCAATTCTAATACATTATAGCCAGTTGGGATGCTGCCCTAAAGACCCACCCTCTAGGCTGTATGGAGGGGCTGGCAACAAGCAGAAAGCTTTTTTACATGTTTGTTTCCTCCAGTTTTGGCATCTGCTCAGAGCCCGTCCAGAGCCCCCCTTTCCACTACAAGAGGACAGACGCCAATCTGTGAGCCGGCAGCCTTCATTCACGTACTCAGAGTGGACAGAGGATAAAAATGAGGATGACTTCCTAGATTTGGATCCCGTACCGGAGACTCCGGTTTTTGACTGCGTAATGGACATTAAAGCGGAGACAGATCCAGCTACGCTAACGGTTAAATCCGTGGGCTTGCAAGAAAGGTAGGCAGATGTGATTAATAGGGGAAAGTTTGGTCCCAGGTTCTGTGGGTATAGCTCTGTGCTTAATAGGAAGCTTTATTGCCTTCACGAATGTCACTTTAAAATGTGGTTTTAAAGCCAAGCACTTGCTTTATTTCCTGTCTTGTTTTTCAGTCCAGTCATAAATAAAACACATTAGCCAAAACCCATACAGTTTCTAGATGGCTATCAACAAATATAACTCCAAAGTGTGATTTCTTTCCTTTCTAAATACCTGTTTGTATTTGATCTGTCTCTTTGCCATTCCCCAAGATGGCAACTGCGTAGCACGAAATCCACTGTAGTGCAGTGAAAGCTTTTACCTCTGAAAGAGGTGGGTCTTGTTAATTTTTTTCTGTCACTTGAGCTGGAGGATTAGTCCTTTCTCCAAAAGCAAACCATAGGACAAGTGCTAATCTGCAATAATTCAAAGATACATTAATTCATTTGAAATTAATCAAGTAATGAAACTTTGAGGTTAGCTGGTAGTTCATTCCTTTAACCAGCAGGGCAATGGAGCTCCTCAGAGAGATTCACAGCTGAGAAAAAGCATTTTAAGATAAAAGGAAGATAGAAATGATGCAGTATTGATTTGGTTCATTTCTCCATCTTCACTCATGCATCTCACAAAAATGTCACCTGTAGTGGAAGAACTCTGAAAGGCCTGTTGTGGGTGAATTCCAGAACGTGTGCGCTGGCACAGGGGCGTGTTCAACAGAGTTACTGAGCATTCAGTTGGACTGAACTATCCTTATACTTTCATCCATAAGATTATTTTATTTCATTTTGCCAGTGTGTCTGTGTGTGTGAGTGAAGGGAAGTACTCCAGACTTGGCATTCTCATCTCTGAGGCTAAGCTTGGTTTAAGGTTCCTGTCCTTCCTTCTGTTGACCACAGGATGCCTGAGTTTATATTGTTGGCAGCCTGCATCTTTTTCTGTTTTGTGTTCTTTCAATTATCTTGGTGAAAGAAAGCGAAGATATTGAGGATAGAAATTCCATTAAGAAATTCTACAAAGGTGATGATGTTATGAATAAGAATGAGGTTACTGAATAGACCAACATAGTGAAATATAACATTTCTTCATTTCCAGTTTTTCAAGCTTAATTGGATTTCTAACCATAGTCAATTCTCATATCTAAAACTTAAAGGGCAGAACTTAAAGTATTTTTTTTAAAGTATTTTAAAAAGTATGATGCTGAGTTTCCAAAGTGCCACATGATCCAGTAAAAGGAAATGTTACAGAAGAAGCTTTTAATTTCCACTGTGAGCTTAGAGATTTGTTGTTTTTTTTTTTCCCTCACTTTATTCTCAATTACAACATTTGTCCTAAAATGTCCTACCTTTTATTGTTGTATTCTTTTGCTTTAAAGATGAGATTGAAGTAACCTCTGGGGCTTGTCCCTGAAGCTGCTGCTGCTACTAGTGAGTTTTGCCATTGTTTTTCATTATGGGGAAGATTTGGCTTCAAATGCATCACCATCCCTGATTTCATTCTGTCTCTCTGATTTAAAGATGCTGACATTTCTTCTCAGGTGACCACTAGTCTGCAGGAAAGGTACTCACTGTTTCAAGGCAGTTGGGGAGTATCAGTTGATTCAATTGATCAATTACAATTTAAAAACTGTCAAAGAAGGAAGAGATGGGAAAAAGAAAGCAAGTACTTGAAGTGCTCACATAACATAGAATGTACACTTAAGACGTAAAATAAACTTGTTTTCAACCTACACGTGTGCTTGAGAAGTCAGACATCATTGCAGGATTGGGCTGTGCTCTGAGAGGTTTAATTTACATCAAGCATTGGTCACTTTTTTGTTCGGTGTTGTGTTGAATTATCTACCTACCCCTCTTTTGCATCCGTTCTGCTTCTCATTCTTATTTATCTCTCTTTCTTTAACCACCTATGCCATTAGAACACTAGTCACTAGTTAAATTCAAACAGCACTGAATGCTACTCTAACGAAGAAACAATCTAATTTCCTCATGCTGAAGAGCTGTTAATATCTCTAGGTGTGTAACCTCTTCTACATGAAAAGAACTAAAAGCATTTGTTATCAAATGTATCTATTTCTGAGGAGGAACATAGTAGCGACTTAACAGCATGCAGGGTAGGGTCAAAATCTTTGGAAAGGTGTCACTAAACATTCAGTGTCTACCAGTAGTGGTCATGTTTCATCCAAAATCCGTTCCCCATGACCATGAAGCATAGCAGGATGCCAGCTACACATTCTTTTGGAAAAACTGAATCCAGAAAAGGGCTGTGGTCCAAATAACAACTTCTTCAGTCTTCTTTGTGAGCTAGTCATTCCTGTACATTTGCCTGGGTTTTCAATAGCTCCTGCAAACACTGCCCAACTAGATTTTGCCAGTTGGGAGTCATCAAAATAGGTTTACCATGTGGATGTATAGAACATTACATTTAGTACTAATCATATTGTATGGTTTTATTATTATGTTGAAGATAATGAAATGTAGATTTACTGATGGCATTCAATAAAGAGTGCAGGCATTTTGCCTTTGCGTTTTATTGTGTGGCTAACTTAAATAAAAGCCACTAAAAATTGTACACTTAACAGTATCTCTGTTTTTAATGTAACTTTTAAAATGTTGGGACCTTCGTTTTACCCTTCTTGTGATGTACTGTTGTGGAAAGAAAGTTTTAAGACAGAAAAGTTATTTGCTGTGATGATTTGCATCTCATGTTTTCATTAATGTTGAATTGGTAACATTTATCCCAAGATCTTACCCCACTGATGTTGTCTGTGCTACCAATAAATGGTTACTCAGTAGGATCTGGTCTAAGGAAAATAAGACCGATATTTTCACCTGTGGTGTCTAAAATGTCAATAATCCATATTCAGATATCCAAAAATACAGGGTGGTTTACACAAATATTGGAACTTTCCTGCAATTGCCTACTCGGCACATTTGACAAGCAAGTGGCTCCTATTTAGGTGACAAAGTATACAGTTACCTCACTACAGATAACACTATGAAAGTGTTTACTTTCATATTCCAGTATACAAAATCGTCTTCTGCTCTTGTCTACACAAGAAGCATCACCCATTTTTCATAGTCAGTGACCCTAATGCACACAGCAGAACCAGCTGGGTGCTCTTCTCAGTTGCTGTTTCTCTGTCACTGGGACTGTACCCGTTGTCTGTCTGTTCTGCTGTAAGCAAACTCTGATCGCTCTTTTGCAGGAGAGGTTCAAATGTTTCACTCACGCTGGATATGTGTACCCCAGGCTGTTCTGAGCAAGGTTTTGGCTATGTCATGTCACCACGGGAGCAGTCAGCTCGGGAATACCTCCAGACGGCATCAAACATCCTCACTGAAGAGGAACTGCACAAGAAAGCACTGGATCCTTTCATACTTCAGGCAGAATTCTTTGTGAGTATCTGACCTCTGTCTTCTGGAAGCATCAGAAAAATGAGATGTTATCTCCTATAAACCTTGCTATTGTTTTCTGGAAATCTAAACTCAGTACATGCAAACTTCACTTCTGCCAGTGAAATATTTAATGCAATTCTGAAATTTGTCATGCCCTGAAATGACAGTGTCTGAAAGCTTTCAGTGATATTGTCATTTAAAAAACAGAATTGGTTCTGGCAACAAAGAAACCTCCGTTTTCACATTTCTTTTTCTCTGTTTTTTTCCCATGTCGGCACGCTACTCTAGTTAAAAAGTTTGGGTTTTTTGTTAGAGTACAGAAGAAAAGCGAAGTTTTCTGTACACATAACTTCTTTAAATGCATCTGGAATTGCCCTAGAGATGAAATTAGTCCAAGTACATGCTCTATGGTGTTGAATGCTTGGCATAGAGCTACTTTCCAGGCCTGAATGTTCTCCAGATAACCAAAGCACAGGATGGCTGTGTCTCTCAGCAAGAACCATAGAGAGTATGTCTCGATGGGTTTGTTTTTTTTTCCTGCACAAAAATGATTTACTAGTTCCAAGCTGCTCTGTCAGTTGCTTTTAGGATTCTGAAATATGTTTCTTTGGCTCACTCTATCCACTGTTGCTTTGGGAGAGAGTATTCTTTGCCTCATTTGGGAAAAAAATACACATACACAGATGAAGCAAGAAGTTGAAAATTTGATTTCCAAGTAATTTAGGATAAAGGCCAGATACATTTTGATGTAGTGAGTACACTGGCTTTTTAGATCTTTGCATTCTATGAGTCTCTTCTGTAGCTGCTTGAGTGTCCTTGTGATAGATATTGTCATGTTTATCATACCTGGCAAAAAAAAGATACATGTAATGCTACAGTGACTATGAGTATTATGTCATTATGATGTCATATATTCTCTAAGCTTGGAATGTCAGCAGAGCAGCAGGAAGATGATGTTTTGCAGCACAGCAACCCTATCAGCCTGTCCTTTTTATGACTTGCAATGGTCTGAAAGGGCTGGCTAATATTTTGAGTATCACTTGCTGTCCTCCCTTGTGCGGTTTCGTGAGTTGGGTTTTTTCCACTCAACAAGTGCCGGGGGAGATGAAATAGTAGGGACTTCTGTTGCAGAATAGACCACTGAATATCTGTGGTCCTCAATTCACTTAGCACTGGGCAAGTTGAAGAAAAGCAGTTTCTGCTCAGGCAAGTCCTGATTCTTTTAAAGTAAAGCATCTATTGCTCTTCTAGGGAGGAAATGTTCACTTAGTGAATGTCTGAATTGACTGCTGAACAAGTCCACATACAATTTCATCAGTCTCTGAGGTACACTGTAGCATTCAAGCACAGAAAATAATGTTAGAAATAGGAAAAAATATGCTTTGTTTCACTGACAGATTTTGAATTAGTTTTCCTGGTGTTCAGAAAAATCATTTGTCAACCAAACTATCCCAAGTCATTTTCATTCTTTAATGAAAACTGAAAAAGTACAGATGAAAATTCTGTGCAATTGAAACGTCATTTCTGCAATAAAAAAAATATAATCTAGTTATTTTTTTTAATGGAACAGCTATCACCAGCATGCTCTGCATCATATATTTTCAGTTTGTCCAACCTATCGAAGTCCAGATCCACGATGAAACAATCAGCTGTGTTTCACTTTGGAAGAAAAGTCAGAGGGGATATCACTTACAGGGCTAAGTCCTGAAATTCTTACAAGACTTAGAGTTTAGATTCAGGCAGAAGTCCTGTAGATTTCACCAAGACTTTGCTTGAGCAGTAAATTACTACGTCCCAAAGACAGACCATGGACCTTGGCTGAAGAAGAGTTTTAGGTGACTAAACACTGAGTAAAAATTGAAGAGAACATGAAGTGAATCTTAGGTCCATGCAGATCCTCAAATTGATAGGAAATTCAACAAAATGTTTTTATCATTAATTGCATTCAGTTAAGCAGAAGAGTACGTTCAGTGCTGTGTAAGAGACAGAATATAGATAATTTTCTAAAACTCCAGAATTTAACATAGCCCATAAATGCTCATTTTAATTTCTTCCTGGAGTGAGGCTTGTTATACTCAACCCTGGCTCCTGTTACCAGTATGTCCAGTACTGGCCTCTCAAATCCAGTGTGTAACATCTGGGATTATCGGATCTGCTCCCAAACTCCCATGAGCTTTTCCTCTGCTGAGCCTGGTTGATACATCCCATCTCATCACAGGCCTACTGACTCCAGTTGGTAGACGGTTCCTATTTGTTCCTGCCTGGCATTGGCCACTTATTTGCAGGAGATGAGTAGTGGAGAATAAGAAGATCCTCCATCTTTGTGTATTCTTTGGATCAGTAGTATAGAGAGCAGATAATCCCTGAACATTTTTTTGCTGTCCTTGCCCATGGAGCTGTGAAGTGTGTTGAGCAAAGAGTGACGCTTCCTCAGCTCCATAGAGTCAGAACAATATACCAACCTGTTATTGTGTAGGTTGTAACTGGTTGCTGGTGAGAGTCACTAGCAAATTATTTCCTTCCGCCCTCAGAGAGGAAGGAGTGTGAGTCAGAAAGGATGGTGTCTGAGGTCCATCGCTTTTGGAGCAGAGTATCTTACGTACCACCTTTTGCTTAGTTCTGTGCCTACACTTGCAATTCAATTCTAATAATATTAGGAGCTAACATAATGCCGTTGCACATATTACTCAATGAATTAGTCACTATGAGCATTTTCATATTAAGGATTTCAGGAAAGAAAGCCAGTGACAGTAAAAGGAAACATCAATCATATTCTGGTGGTAAATTGCTGGAGGTACTGTTCCATATGTCTAAGTTCACTTACCACTTTGCCTCCCTCACAGGCAGGACGTAATCGGCTTGAGGTTTTTATTCCTCTTGTGAATCTAATAATACTACCTGCTGTGTTTTTTGGGTTTTGTTTGTTTGTTTCTTACAGGAAATTCCAATGAATTTCGTGGATCCAAAGGAATATGATATTCCAGGCTTAGTGCGTAAGAATCGCTACAAAACAATTCTCCCAAGTAAGTTTCCTGCTTTGTAAGTCGCTGAGGCAGGGTAGGTGACTCCACAGGTTTGAAGGGCTTTGCACTTTCCAGAATGCATCAAGTGTGCTGTCACTACCATGTGTTGTCCACAGACCATGTTTATGAAGCAGCAACATTGCTTCAAAGCATGAATCAAATTTCAAAAGTAGTACAGAGCATGAAGGACCTAAGATTCACTGAACATTAGCAACACTTAGGTTCTTAAGTCATTAGAATTGCATCTTGTGGTGCTGATTAAAAATTCTGCCCAAGAACCTGCTGTGTTTATGCAGATGTTACTTAGTGGTTTCTTTGATTAAACACTTTAGAAGGACTAAGCTCTAGCAATGCCATTTTCCCAACTAATGCTTTTTTCAGAATCATGGCTTTGAATGCGAGCTGAGAACGTTGAGAGCTGGCCTAATGGCATTAAGATGATGCAGAAGATAAAAATCTTTTTCTTTTCTATTACACTATTATTTGTAGGCAGGAGTAGGAGTTTTGAGAAACATTTTGGTGCAGGTTTTTACAAATGTCATCATTTTCACCTGTGTTGTACTTTGGAAAGTGGTACAATTAGATATCATAGATGTCATGCCTCAAGTTGTCATTGAAAAATTCCACCACTGGCCACAGTAGCTTTATTTGCAAAGCCCAAAAGGTTTAGTGTCAGTTTGGCAAAGATAAGTACGGAGAAGTCCAAAATGTCCCCAGTTCTACCTACCATTTTATTCAATGAACCTGGATTGGCAGTGATTCCAGAAGAGATGTTTTTATCTAGATTTACCACTCCAGCAGCTGCAGCCAACAATCCGATGCGTGCAGTCCTTCTGATGACTTTGTACTCCACCTTAGACCTGAAGCGTGAAAACATTCAGCCACATTTCAAAATTTCTATGCTAATGACTGAGGTGAATCATTCAAATATTAGTTTACTGGTTTTGCTGGAAAAGGAAGATTGCCTAAGTAGTGATTTCAGATGCCTAGGCTGCTAGATTTTAACATGATCTGTATTTTCTGAATTTGTTCTCTAATGTGTACTTTGAGAACAGGATTAATTTTAAATATATCATATTGGATGTTTTAACTGAAACATCAGAATTGCTTTGTGGTGGGTTGACTCTGGCTGGTTGCCAGGTGCCCATCAAAGCTGCTCTATCCCCTGACCTCTCCCTTCTTCCTGGGCTCAACTACACTCCCGATTTCTCCACTTCCTCCCTCCTTGAGCAACACAGGGGGATGGGGAATGGGGGTTGTGGTCAGTTTATCACATGTTGTTTCTACTGCTCCTTGCTCCTCAGGGGGAGGACTCCTCATGCTCTTCCCTTGCTCCAGTGTGAGGGCCCTTCCACAGGAGACAGTTTTCCACAAACTCTCCATCAGTCCTTCCCCCAGGACCACAGTTCTTCACACACTACTCCAGCATGGGTCCCTTCCATAGAATGCAGTCCCTTAGGAGCAGACTGCTCCAGCATATGTCCTCCATGGGGTCACAAATTCTGCCAGAAAACCTGCTTTATTGTGGGCTCTTCTCTCCATGGAGCCAGAGAATCTGCCAGGAGCCTGCTCCGGCACAGGCTTCCCAGAGGTTCACAGCCTCCTTCAGGTATCCACCTGCTCCAGCTTGGGGTTCTCCACAGGCTACAGGTGGATATCTGCTCCTCCATTAACATTCATGTCTTCAGTGGAATAGCCTGCCACATAGGCTTTACCATAGGCTGCAGGGCAATCTCTGCTTCATCTCCTGGAGCATCTCCTCCCCCTCCTTCTTCACTGACCTTGGCTTTTACATGGTTATTTCTTTCAATCTTCTCCTGATTGCAGTTATGCAATTGGGGCTTTTCCACCCTTAAATATATTATCACAGAGGTGCTATCACCATTGCTGATTGGCTCAACCTTGACTGGCAGTGGGTCTGTCTTGGAGCTGGCTGGCATTGTCTCTCTCAGACATAGGGGAAGCTTCTAGAGAGCAGCTTCTCACCCCTGTAGCTCCCCCACTACCAANTCATGTCTTCAGTGGAATAGCCTGCCACATAGGCTTTACCATAGGCTGCAGGGCAATCTCTGCTTCATCTCCTGGAGCATCTCCTCCCCCTCCTTCTTCACTGACCTTGGCTTTTACATGGTTATTTCTTTCAATCTTCTCCTGATTGCAGTTATGCAATTGGGGCTTTTCCACCCTTAAATATATTATCACAGAGGTGCTATCACCATTGCTGATTGGCTCAACCTTGACTGGCAGTGGGTCTGTCTTGGAGCTGGCTGGCATTGTCTCTCTCAGACATAGGGGAAGCTTCTAGAGAGCAGCTTCTCACCCCTGTAGCTCCCCCACTACCAAAACCTTGCTGTGCAAACACAATACCTGCTACCATTTTGAACACCCTGTTCCAGAATTAGAAACAAGTGCCAATTGGACCCTGTTTTTTTTAAGAATGATATGATCACTCAGTGGGTTATTTATTTGCTGCGAATCTAGCCATACTGGTATTTGCAGCAGCCATTGTCACTTTGACTTCTTCAGATAAGATAACTAGTTTCTACCGTACCATGCAGATGACACCAAGTTAGGTGGCAGTGTTGATCTGCTTGGTGATAGGAAGGTTCTATAGAGGGAAGTGGACAGGCTGAGTCAATGGGCTGAGGAAGACTGTATGAGATTCAACAAGGCCAAGTGCTGAGTCCTGCACTTGGGTCACAACAACCCCTGTGCAATGCTACAGGCTTAGGGAGGAGTGGCTGGAAAGCTGCCCAGCAGAAGAGGACCAGCAGAAGGGGTGTTGGTCAACAGCTGGCTAAAAGTGAGCTGGCAGTGTGCCCAGGTGGCTGAGAAG